>JARKIC010000693.1:0-210865 GCA_029378375.1 Mycena olivaceomarginata | reverse complement strand
GCGCTTCCAAAATGCGGACTTGGCGAACGAAAATGCGGATAAATCCTCCCCCTCGTCCTCTGCGGCCCTTTCTGCTACGACTATCGCGTACGATAAGGTCACAACGACCAGTGCGACGGGTCTGGACGACAGGGCCATCATCCAGGTCCCCGCGACCCTCCAGCGACGGATCGATTTTAGCGCCGTGCGCCCCACGATGCACCACGCTCTCGGTATGGCGAGCCTCGTGAGGACACGAAACCGCGAATACTCTCTGAAGATCGCTCTTGTATTTTCTCGCGGAAGCATTCTGCGAGGGGATGGTACAGACATTCGGCGGGCAGCCGGAGAACGAGCTAGTGTGGCCCCTTCCCAACATGCTGGCCCTCTGGAACGGGTGGGCCGAGGAGATCAAAAAAATCATAAAAATCTATCCCAGTTTCTGGGCGGAGCATAAAGCATTCATCGTACGTGTTTGATGCTGTACACCATTTTTAGTGCTCATAAAAGTCGGCGCCATAGGAGAGGAAGCAGAGAGGTGCCAAAAAGTCCGATTTTTAGTAACGCCGTTAGCTGATCCACTATTTTAGGCGCACCAGGCCTGCCCCGCGTCAACGAAGAATCCTTGGGCATTGAGGAGGGGTTCTCATACCTGTTGGTTGAATGAGGGGTTGGATGGGGTCGGTTTCACGCGCTGGTGCTTACCTATTCCTCCTATTTATTTCTCCGTTCCCTTTGTCCGAGGCTATATATCTTTTTACCGAATGTAACCCTAGTCCATGTAACGTGTAACACGGTCCTCCAAACTGAACACCGGTAACGGTAACATCGAAATTTCGTGGACCAAATAGGGCCCAAACCGTCAAAATGATCGCAGCGGCATTTACCGAATTCCCTTTTATGGCAGTTTTCCCGTGATTGAAGAGAAATGAACAGCGGTTCCTGGGGTAGCCGGGGCCGTAGCCCAATGGGGACATCAATTGAACGTAAACGCGTTGAAAACCTCCTCCTACGGAAATGACCTAAGAGGGGTTGCCGAGTAAAATCGCTGTCTTAGGTGCGCTTGCGGCCATGTCCAATCGTGTGGGGCAAAAATACCCAAGTTACGGACGTTGAACGTGAATTGCCGGAGGACTATTGTTATTCTCCGGAAGGGACCTTTTCGATCAAGCTAGGATCCCTCGTATCTCCCAATTTCAATTATATTCCTTCACTTATATCGGCCCCTTGTTCAAAAAGGGGACCTGGCTGGTCTTATCCAGGCCCAATCCAGGCCCCTGGCTGTGCTTCTGGTGTTAAAATTGCTGAGGCGATGAATCGGTTGTTGCTACTCCTGTCTGTTATTCGCTTCCTCTCGTCTCTCATGTGCCGACAGCAGCCTCCTCCGAAAAACATTTTCGAGAACACCGGGGGCGGCGTACGCCGGCGCCAGTGGTCATCGTTTGCTGATACAGCCTTCCCGACCGCCGCCTCGCCGCGGCCCCTGGACGAGTATATCGCTCTCATAGAAACACTCCAGCTGGATTCAGAACCCGTTCTGGAGAGTGTATCATACTACCGCTACCTCGCACCCTTCGGCCACGCCCTGCTCCTGTGCCGTCTGCGCCATCCGGTGTACGGGCCTATAGCACTTTTTTGCAGCGGTGGGCCGACGGGTGTAACATGGCGCCCGCGTCCCCGGACAGCAGCCCGGAGGAAGTAACGGTGATCTGCACAGCGTCCGCTGACGCGGAACTCATCCAAAAACCGCATCTACTGTGCCGCACGATGACGTTCCCGGACTCCGAGTCGTCCCCGCCCACCCTCTATGATCTCCTCACGTTGGCAGACGTGGTGCGTGTGCAGAGCCCAATCTATACGCTCGACAACATCCCCTGCATCTTCTTCGCCGAGACGATCTACACGGGGCTGGAACGCCTGTTCTGCGGCGAAAGTTGTTCGAAATCGAAAGAGGGGTCTCCAGATATTCAAAGGCCACTTCCGCTCCTCATGGCCGTCTCCAACGATTACGAAGACGAGATCAACAAGATCATCTCTGCGTTTCCGCGTGGGAGGAGGGAGTTCGGGGAGCGGATGGAAAGTGGGTTTGTTTTGTTTGAATGGGTTGTAACCCCTGATACATGATCGCTCACGAAAAAAAATGTAGCGCACCGTCTCGAAAACTTGAGGTGGGAGGAGAAGCTGAGAGTCGCCGCAGGTGTAAGATCACCGCCTCGCACCCAACGCGCTTGGGTTCGCGCTCAGGGTTGGTTCTGGGCTCATGCTGTACCCTGCTTGCTGAGTACTAGAGAACATACTACCGACTAGCCAATTAACGTTTGCTGTTCTTGAGCTCCTCATTTTTGGCGATGGCGGTGTAGTAAGTTAACCCGATCGCGGGTCTGCCAAGATACTCTGCTTCCCCTTGTGCTTGAGTTGCTGAGGAGATTAAATGCAAGTACTTGTTGCGGAATCAAATGAAGAACTTGAAGTGACGAACTATGAAAAATTCAAAGAGAACCAGTCGCTACTACTGTAGCATTTCATTCAATTCGTATGTCACGCGTCCGACACGGCGGCCAGAATATACAAAATTTTCGTACATGTCACCACGGGGTCCAAAGGAATCTTCGAATATCCAAAACAAGTCACAAAATGGGCGAGAACTCCAAAAAAATCAATTTTTCGCGTGCGCACCGGCGCGTACAGTCCAAAACGCCGCGGCAGTCTCGCGGAATGTTGATTTTGACGTGATTGGTTGAACGTGTAATTTTGCTTCTGCTCGTTGAAAGATTCTCATCACGCAATGCTTCCCTCTTCTCAGTTATGAGCGGTCTACTGCCCTGATTTCGTCTTATTCCTACCTCTCATGCCAGACTGCAGAGGCACGGGTGCATGCCCCGCCAGGCTCCCCGTTGGTAGTACCCGAGCCTCTGCACGGCCAGAATCATTACACCAACATTCAGAACCATCTCTACTTTGACCTCACCGTTCTGTACTCTCTGGACGTTGCCAAGTGCATCCAACCCAGACTCGAAACTGCTTGAGGAAGAGCCAACAATTGACGAGACGCCTCTAAGACGGAAGAGGGGTTATGGGACTCGTACACGCGAGTCGGGCAGCCCTCCAGTCGACATCACACTACTGGCGTAGCTTGACCCCTCCAGGCGGAGGTGGCGATTATCGTCGTTGGGTGGTGTCCCTCCAGCGCACCCTATCAAACACTACCTGTCGCCAGGAGCCCTAGCGCCCATCCTCCGAAGCGGGGCTCAGGCCTGAAATGCCTGAAGGGTTCCCTTTTGCCCAGCCAATATTCACCGAGGAGGCGCTCACCAATAAATACGTCTGCCCGGTTGATGCAGGCTGGGTCGACGGATCCCTTCCACCTCCGCCAACAGTTCAATGAACTAACTCGGTTGCGATGGCGGGATCCCCACCCGACTAAAGACTATCGCGGAGGAAATTATGCGGGCCTTGCTTTAGAAGAAGAAGGTTGTCACGGAAGAAAGAGGAATCTTGCCGGTTGTTGAGAGAGGAGAAGGGGGAAATGGCCAGCAACCATTTTCCCGCTGCTTCTTGAGTTCTCAGTTGTCGCGCTCGTGATTCAAGTACTTATTGAAATTGGTAAGCTGCCTTTTAAATGATAATGATGCCTCGGAGAAATCGACGGGTGGTAGAAGCTGGAATGGAAGGCAAAAAATTGGCCCTAGATTTATTAACCCTCGACCCACGCTACCGTATAATCGACGTTAATCGTGTGTTTGTCGGGGGCTCAGACAGACTAATTGAAGTTGGTTAATTGAAAATAAACCCTGGCTACCGGATGTGCTCCAATTGTGCCACCATAGTTTTTTTGTCCCGAAGGTGGCGCGAGGAGTCAGTTTTTAGGAGCGGCAGGCATGAGCGGGTGTCAGTGGGGAAGGTCAAGAGCCGTTCCACAGACCTCGGACTGCGGCAAGACTGCGGGTGATGGTTTTCCTGTTCGCAAAACTTTTTTCCCCAAACCTCAGAATCTCTCTATACATGGCTGCATGCTAGTGAGTATTAGATGCCTATGATCAGTTCTAATGGCTAGTTATTCGTGGAATCAACATCGAACCCACATCGGACCCATCAGCCGACGCCCAGCTGAACTTGAACTTCATTCCAGTATTATTCAGGGTCCCGCCTCTTTCACGCACAGTGAACTAAGATCGGGCTTCTCATAAGGACGGTAGCTGCAGAGCGCACATGACGGCATGTCGTTGCCCGAAAAAAAAAAATTACCTTCCCCCCAAAAATGGCCAAGAAAAAAATCGGAATATATACCTGGAGATTTATTGAAGCTAGAGTGGCGATGTGGCAGAGCGATTCAAAAAAGGCCTGAACCGCGAATTGAAACGCGGGACCCTCTCCGCTGTGTGTTTGATAACTTTTCTCAATGCCAACGCATATATTTATGGAGAACCCCGCCAAGACGACAAACTGTTAGGTTTTTCCGTCATGACGCGCGCATTCATCACCCTGGGATATCAAATTAATTTTGAGGACCTTTTCATGACAAGGCCTCTGAGATGGAAATTGGACACGGGACTACAAGTGTTCCGCCCGGAAGCTGGCGAGACAGGCGCGGGTTGGAATCGGTGGTTGTGCCAATCCCATCCCATCAAAATGACAATTCCACTGTTTAAACTTTCGAAAAACGATATGAAGTTCCTCTGCGTTGTCCCCGGGTGTTGGTCATATAGCAGCATGGGGTTACTTGCGATATCTGAACACAGAAAGGTCCGAAGAAAGCCCCAAAATCGAGAAATCATGGGGTTTTTGATTTTTTTTTTGGAAGGCTGCGCACTTCTGGACTGAAGTGGAGGTTAATAGGAGACCGCCGGGGTGCAAAAGAAAAAGGCCCGAACCGCGAATTGAACGCGGGACCTCCTCGAATCAGGTGATTAATTGGCAACATACCCTAACAAGGAATCATACGACTAGACCATCCGGGCGATGGAAGGTTGAGCACATGGCTCTCCTCAACTCGCCTTTTCGTACCGTTCAACCATATCGCTTGCTTATCAGTGGCCACAACTTCCCCATGATCCACGAGGACAGTTATCTATGTATTTGTTCCCACAAGAGAACCCACCGAACCAACAGCTTTGGCTGTTTAGTGATGGGCAATTCATACAAACTGTTGACATTTTAAATTGAAGCCATAACGAGAACCGGGACTGACTGAATGGAGCAGTCAAGGAGATGCATGCCAGCCTTGCGCAGGCCCTGTTCGGCAGGTGCAACCCTCCAGAACCCGAACGCTGACAGCGCCGCTAACATATAAAGCTCAAGAAGTCAGGCCTCTCAAGCTCCCCCCCCTTGTCACCTCTACCATAGAGTAAGTTGTCATCTCCCCACTGAGTACTAACAATACCAATCGGGTGCCCCATGGCCAGAGTCGCTGCAATCCAAGCCGAACCCGCCTGGTGGGACCTCAAAGCCGGCGTCACAAAAGACCATCTCGCTCATACAAAGAAGCCGCCTCCAACGGCGCTGAACTCATCGGCTTCCCGAGTCGTTCATCCCGGGCTACCCGATGGCTATCTGGGCGCGGCCTTCACCCCGCGTTCCTGGTCCAGTTTCAGAAGAATTGTCTTTCGGTGCAAGTCTGAGGATTCAAGGAGATATTGGCGGCGGCGAAGGAGGCTGGGATTTGGTTAGTATGTTTCCACAATTCAATATGCCGACTTTCCGGAAGCGAGGAACGCACTGGATTGAATTCATATTGACAACGTTAACGTCAGGGGTCGTTCTTGGATTCTGTGAGGTAGATGGCGGGAGCACGTATGCTTCTCAAGCTATCATCAGTTCGGAAGGGGAACCTGTTTTACATCGACGAAAGCTCAAGGTGCATCGAGTCTGTTCGCAGTACCGGTGGCAGATTATGCATGAAGGGCCAGGCTACGGGACAAGAGCGTACGATTTGGGGAGATGCTCCAGGTTTGTTTTACGTCCTTTGGTTGTCTTGTTGACCTCTGGGTAGCCGACTCGCTTAAAAAGCGCCGTCAAGGGGCCTGGAGGAGTAACGATCGGTTCTCTCTGCTGCTGGTAAGTATGGTTGGAATTATTAACAGCTTCCGCAGCATAATTAAACGCGTGGTAGGGAGCATCTTCAGCCCTTGTTGCGATTCCACCATTACAGTTTGGGAGTGCAAGTTCATGTGGCCAGCTGGCCGTACTGCGACTACTGCTGCCGATGGGCGCACCGCCTGCGTTTTTCGTCTGACGCGCAGATTGTTCAATCTAAATTTGCAGCGTTGGAAGGGCATATGTTTGTTATTTCGAGCACTCAGATACTCAGCCGCGAGAATGCGGACTTTGTGGGTGCGTACCTTGGATACTAACAGAGAAATCACTCATTGCACCCACAGCGTCAAGGGCGCGGGGGCTTGGGAAATGCCTGTAAGTCCGTTTGTTATTCAGACTGCGAGGATTAAATCCTCGTCAGATGGGAGGAGGGTTTGCGGCAATTTACGCCCCCGATGGAACCCAGATCACTCCGACCATCCCACCAATCAAGAGGCTATCCTTTACGCGGACATTGATTTGGATGCGATACGGAGGGCGAAACTTGTTTGCAGATCCTGTCGGGCATTAGTGCGTTACTCTTTCGTTTTCAGTTCACGGAGGCTGAACTTGGTAAGTAGCTCTCGACCTGATCTCCTGTCTTTGAATGTGAATAGTCGTCCCCAATCCTCTTGTGTCGTATGAGCCTCGAGGGACGCGAGACCACGCTCTGCTGGGTCGAATTGTATAATGAACTGACATCCGTTGTATGTTCGTGGAGATGTATTAAAAAACGCACTTAGTCAAATGGTTGAATCACCCACCCTTTATTTATCCAATCTCCGGTAATCACCAGACCTTCTAAACGTGATTTTTCTTCGACTCTTGGTCTTTTTCTTGGTCTACTCGGCGCTAATTCCCTTTTGCGGACGAAAGCGGTTGTTTGGGTGGTTTGCTTCAAGGAAGTGACGGTGACAGTCACACCGCTATACGCGTTTCCCTTTGATTTTCATCTTGTTGTTTTAAAAAGCTCGATGAGCGCTGTGGCACAGTCGACCACCGCCCTCCCCGCCCCCGTCCCCGCCGAGCAGAAAGCGCCAGCGCAGCAGCTCTATGCTTTCTGATTCCCTCCTCCACCTCTGTCAAGCGCTCTCTGTCCTCCGATGCCCCATCTCAGGACCCCGACACCGACGCATACATGGCCGATCTCGCAATCGACACCGTCCGTCTCGTTCCGCCATATGCCGCCATGCATCAGTCGGTGCCACCTGCCGAAAAGATTGCGCGCGTCCGAGGCTGCAAAGGCCGGGCGGTTGAACCCCGGGGACACATGGTATCTAATCGACAGAACTGGTGGAAGCGCTGGAAGAAGGCCTGCACCGGTGTCGTGGACAAGGAGGGCCCCGTCACAGAGGAAAACTAACTCGGAGGAGTTGTATAATTCTGCACTTGTCGACGGGAATGGCTATCCTCCGGGCTCCACTGTCTGATACTGTCGATTATGAGCTCGTCCCTGAGGCTGCATGGAACGACCTCGTTTCCTGGTGCGTTCAACCCCGTTTTCTCTTTATTCAATCTCATTTTCTTTCAGGTATGGCGAGCCCAAGCATCCTCTCCCTCGTAAAGTCATTACGCGTGGCGACGCAGAAAGAGGCTAACGGTCGAACTCTACCCGCTCCGGTGACAGTAATGCGCATGGTGACCCATCTCTCACAAAGCACTGAGTCCACCCCATCCATCTCCATATCATGGCGCCGAGACCGTGGCCGACTTTAACAAAGCCCTTGCACATAGAGTACGCCCCATGCATTATCAGAAAACACCCCCTTCCGTATCTGGAAGGTCAATGCCCCTCCGTCCACTGGTTTCGACTCAGACGAATTCGCCGTAGACGATTTTCCACGTACGAGTGCGAAAACATCGAGGGCACCGCAAAGTCTCTTGAGGAGACGGGCCTGCAGCAGGGCGACGCGTTTGTTGTGGAATTCAAAACGCTGGGCGCCTGGTTCGTAGACGCGCCACTCGCGTCGCGGCCGCCGCCACTCGAGACCGCCCCCACGATTATACCCGCGCCGCCGCTCTTCGCGTCCGGCACCGGGTTCTTTTGACAAATTCGGCGGCGGCTCCTCGTCTCCGCGCTCGTTCGGAAGCAGCCTCACGCGGTCAGCAGCGTCGACAAGCAAGACGCTCGAACCGGGCACCCTAGGGCTCGGTAACATGGGCAACACCTGCTTCATGAACTCTGCGCGGCAATGCCTGCTCACGAGCCGGAGCTGGTCGACTACTTCCTGACGGGCGTCTTCACAACGGAGCTGAACCCGGACAACCCGCTGGGCATGCACGGCGCGATCGCACAGGCGTTCGGCGCGCTCCTCTCGCGCATCTGGGCCGCGAGCGGCTCGTCCACGTCGTACGCGCCGCGCGAGTTCAAGACGCAGCTGCAGCGGTTCGCGCCGCAGTTCAGCGGGTACCAGCAGCACGACTCGCAGGAGCTCGTCGCGTTCCTGCTCGATGGGCTGCACGAGGACCTCAACCGCGTGATCAAGAAGCCGTATGTGGAGAAGCCCGACTGGGAGGGCGGGGCGACGAGGCGCTCGTGCAGCTCGCGCAGAAGAGCTGGGACGGGTAACATGCTGCGGAACGACAGTGTGATCGTCGATCTGTTCCAGGGGCAGTACCAGAGCACGCTTGTAATGTCCCGAGTGCCAGAAGGTGAGTTACGTGCGATTGGAGCGATGGGCGAATGGCTGATGTGATGTGTGCGAATAGGTCTCAATCACGTTCGATCCGTTCATGTACCTCACGCTGCCGTTGCCGGTACAGAAAAAGTGGAAACACAACATATTCTATGTGCCGTGGGATGTAGAAAAGCCGCATGTAAAGGTAATTCGGATCCCCTCCAATTCTTGTACAGTCCTAACTGTCCCTAGGTCCCCGTTGAAATTGGCCGGGACGCGTCCTTCAAGGACCTGCGTCAGCTCCTCGGCCGGTGGATGGGTGTGCCGCCAGACAACGTACGCTTCCTTTTTTCCCTCTACACTAACACTAACATCCCAACCCAGCTCCTCACCCTCGAAACATTCTCGCACAAATTTTACAAGAACCTCGACGACTCGCTCCTCTGCGGCGAGATGGCAACCAACGACGTGATCGTCTGCTACGAGCTGCCCTGCCACGCGCAGCAGAGCCGCACGTACAAGCCCCAGCCCGGCGACCCCATCATCGTGCCCGTGTACCTCGCCGACTACCGCCCCCCGGCGACCGCCCGCGCGCACGATGTACGGCACGACGACGTACGGCGGCTACCAGACCATCACGCACTTCGGGCACCCCACGATCGCGGTGCTGAGCCCCGAGGAGGCGGGCGACGCCCGGGGCGATCTACGGCAGGTCGTGCGGCGGCTCGAGCGCTGGGCGAACAACGCCAAGTATCTGTACCAGTGGGAGGTGCCCGGCACGAGCAGCGCGGCGGTGGAGGCGGTCCAGATCAACGGCATCGCGCCCGCGGACTCGCTCGTGGAGATCAAGCTCAAGGCGAACGGGGACGTGGAGCACGCGGTGCTGGAGGAGCCGCCCGAGGGCGAGGGGGACATCACGGACGAGAAGGCGGTGATCGTGAAGGACGAGGACGTCGCGATGGACGGGGGGGCGGGCCCTGCCGGTGCCGACGAGGGCGAGCCGGTGTGCGTGGGGCCCGAAGCCCGAGCTGTTCCATCTGCGGGTGCAGCCGAACATGAAGGACTACGGGACGGCGAACGCGTTCTCGCACGGGAAACAAGCTCGAGACGTTTGGAGGCGCGCGCGGCGGAGGCGGAGGCGGGGACGCACGTAGGTCTGATGCGGGAGGGGGACCTCCTAATGTGCGAGTTTGACGAGAACATGAAGGCGTTTTATTTTGGGGAGGCGCCTATGCAGCGGTTCAGCGCCACCACCGATGACAGCACGGCGCGCTGGGAGCAGTGGGGGACGTTCGTGCACCCCGAGTATGAGGAGTCGCAGCGGGAGGCGGAGCAGAAGAAGAACCGGGGCATATCGCTGCAGGATTGCCTCGACGAGTTTACGAAGGAGGAGCAGCTGGGCGAGGACGACCTGTGGTACTGCCCGCGGTGCAAGAAGCACCAGCAGGCGACGAAGAAGTTTGACCTGTGGAAGGCGCCGGACGTGCTCGTCGTGCACCTCAAGCGGTTCAGCAATAGCAGGACGCTAAGAGACAAGATCGACGCGTTTGTGGACTTCCCCGTCGAAGGGCTAGATCTGGGGGAGATGGTCGGCGAGCGAGCGGCGGCGCGGAGGCTTATCGAGGCGGGGGGCGTCGCTTGAGGAGCTCCAACTGGGCAATCTCGACGAGCCGTTGGTCTACGACTTGTTTGGGTGTGGACGAGCACATGGGCGGGCTTGGGGGCGGGCACTACCGGGCCTATGCGCTCAACCACAGCAACCAGAAGTGGTACCATTTCGACGACTCGTATGTGACGCCTGCGAAACCCGAGGACGCTGTGGTAAGTCGCTCACTCGCGTGTTTCCTCCCACCCCCGTTGACCTTTCACGCCCTCAGAACGCCAACGCGTACCTCTTGTTTTATCGCCGTCGGACGACGGAGCCGCTGGGCGGCAAAACCAAAGCGATAATCGAGGCCGCCCGCCTCAAACGCGAGTCAGAGTCGAGCAAGCCCATCGCGGACGAGGGCGTCGCTGCGCTGGATGCGCGCGACGACGACCTCGACCTGCCCGGGCTGACGACGTTCGCGTCGGGCTCGATGCGCTCTGCGGGCGGGTCGTCGCCGTCGTCGATCTCGATGCACGACGAGCCGCCGGACCTCGTCGACGGGCTCGACGACGACCCCCTCGTGCGCGCCGGGCAGCGGTTCGACTTCCCCGACCCGTCGTCGAACAAGGCGTCCCCTGCGTCGTCGACCGAGGGCGGAGGGGGACACGGACGACGCGTGGCGGATGCCGTACTCGTTTGACTCGGCTGGGTCGCCCACGCAGTGGTCGCCGATACGCTCGCCCGGGACATTAGACACGCTGCATTCGCCCTCGGAGAATTCGTCGAGTCTGTCGGACAATCCGTTTACTGACGGGCATGCAGAGACGCATTATCTGAAGATTGATTAGAGTTGCATATATTTTGTATCATTGACGTTGCTTTGCTTTTTATCGTACCGCACCAAGCATAAATAATTTTTGGCAGAGTTCTGCCTTGCTTTTAGGCCTTAAGATCCAAACAACCGCTTTTGTCCTGAAAAGGGGATCTTTCAATTACACACCGAATGCGGGACCAGCATCGTACTATTATATCGAGAGAGGGTATGGTACTACATAGGAAATCTAGAAATCTATACACGCCTCAATGTCGAGGACCGGCCCTTGCTATTGCTCTCCCGGAACGGCTGCCCACGCATCTTGCGTCGCAGCCGCTATCCGTTCCTTCACGCTGCCAAAGCTGTCGAGCGCCGGCCGCACATCGAGAGAAAAGACCGGTGAGCCATCGCGCTCGGGCGGGGCGGAGTAGTAGTCGATCACATAGCGTACTTCCTCGCCTGTTTTTGGCCGCCGTACCACCCAGTCGTGCCGGTCAAACGGCGGTTCCGTGCTGGTTGGGTGAGCATCAGTATCAGGTTGTGCAGACCTGATGCGAAAAAAAAAACATACTTGAATCGCGACGGCATGAGCCACCCCGCAAACATCCATATCCGCGCCTTCGGAGACATCTCCCCGGGCCTCCCCTTGAACCGCGCGAGCTGGATGTCGTCGCCCCTACAATATCGTATCAGCTCGCCACTTTCGTCGCTCATCGGACGAAACCGGAAAACGACGCACGCATCCGCCCTCCTCTCCCACCGCTTCACCTCCTCCCACGCCGCCTCATTCAGAAATTGTGTATCTCCACCATCGTCTCAACATGCTCCAGCTCCTCCGGCCGTCTCGCGCCCCTTGCGCGCGAGGGCGTTGTAGAACTGCTGCGGCGAGGGATACTCCCACTTGCTCTCGGGATCGCGCGGGATAGACGAGACGGTGCGCGAGGTGGGGAGCGCCTGTGCCTGCTCGGGGGCGGCCTCCTGCGAGAGGTGCGGCATCTGGTTGCGCGCGCTGAGTGCCTGGTGGTCGACGGGGCATTCCGCGAGTTTTGGAGGAAGGGGCGCGGCGGCGGCTTTGTGGTCGACGGGACAGCTCCCGGACGCCCGCGGCGGCGCTGAATTCGTCGGGCCCATCGCTGAACTTGTCTGGCCCATGTCGGAGATGGAGGTAAGCGGAAAAAAGTTATTATTAGAGAATACTACAGCGGACAGCAAGTGCAAACAAAACAAACGCTTTGTGCCCGAAATGGAAGGTCATCATCTGGAGAATTTCGGTCGATAGCTAGGTTGGCCAATGAATGCCATATCACAGGGAGTAAGTAAAAAAGGCACAGCAAAAAATTCAAAACACATGATGAACCCATTTACAATGTTGTTCACACACGTGTGGGCAAGAATCATTTTAAACATCATTTGAATGCTTTCAAGCTGATAAGGAAGGGTTTCAAATGAGTGTTATCCATGCTGAAAGCACTCAAATAAGTTCCAGCATTTTCTTTGTCTACGCATTCAAAACACATTGTAATTAGGTTAAATTCTTCGTGTTTCTTCAATTTTGGCTGTGGTTTATTTCTTATCCTCCCTGTGTATAAACCGGGGCGACAACCGGTCGTCTCCCGTCGACACCATCGGCTCCCATACTGGTTTATTTTGTACCTTGCCTCACTTCCCCTTCGTACTTACGACTTTCTATTAGTTTACTTCTGTCTACTAGTGGTTGACTTTCCATAAGCTTAGAATATTCCTGAGGCATATTTGAGGGTGCCAGTGATGCCATCTATCTACAGGATATTCAAGTCGTCCGAGGACAGCCTGAATTCCTATAAGAATGAGTATTTAAATCAATTTGGTTCCCGTCCTTGAAGGAGGGCCCGGACGAACTCCAGCAGGCAATGGGAGGCCACTTCATTTTTCTTGAGCAAAATAGGTCACTTGAGGGCTCGAGACGAGGGTGGAGTGTCGTGTTCCGCCGCCAAACAAGTTTATTCCGTCTAATAAATTCTGTAGGGGGGGGTCGCTACCCCCCATCTAGACTTTCTTAAATTTCGAACAAACCTTGTCCTCTTTCGTGCCTCCGAAGTGATGGGGTCCCGACAGCTGCCTCGGCAAAGCTGGAAATATCCCCCAGCATTATCCAAGCTTATGGAAAGTCACCCAGTAAGTGCATTCTAGTAAGTTATATATCGTTTTTCGCACTTGAAGCGCTCGAATGAGTTCACTTCTGGCTCCCATACTGATTTATTTTGTACCTTGCCTCACTTCCCCGGGGGGCCTAGGGCTGCTGCCCGTGCCCGTGACGGCAACGGCCGTGGATTTGACGGGTGGGTCAACGGGCATGGCCCGTACAGTGGTTTAAAAATTGCTTGACAGCACGGTACAGTCAACGGGACGGCTGGGACGGGCCCACGGCTATGTTTGACATATTTTCAATGGGCTCTTAATCGTGCTTCTTCCTGGAAATCCAGTCCCTTGAGCTACTGTAAACGTGTGGTTCCTGTAGGTGGCCCCGATGTTCGAAGAAGGTTGGGTTATAATATGTACCTGCAATGAGAAATAGATTTACCTTTCCAAGTGACATAGAATGGGTTCCAAGCTTCTCAGGTCTATCGGATGCCATGAAACCGAGTGGATGAGACAAGATGTAAAGCAAGTTGCAAAAGAAATCAAAGATCAAACCTAAATCAAACCCCGCCATCACAATTGGCATTCACCGGCAACAGTTGAACTTACCTTGTTTTCCTACTAACAAATCGGTAGGTGAAGATTTAATAGTCTTCAATACGCATGGACAGATGAGTGACATGCTCTCTTATCAAAACTACGATGTTCACGCCTGGTTGAGACTAACCCGTGCCACGGCCTTCACGGCCGTGTTTCAACGGGCCGTCGGGAACAGAACCCGTGCCGTGACCGTGCCGTCGAGGACTCCAGAAAATCCTCAACGGAACGGGCACGGCACCCGTGGCACGGCTGCCGTCGAACCGTGGGCACGGGCGGCAGCCCTACTTCCCCCTCGTACTACGACTTTGTATTATTTTACTTCTGTCTACTAGTAACAGGTGCATTCTAGTAAGTCATATATCGTTTTTCGTACTTGAAGCGCTCGAATGAGGTCACTTCTGGCTCCCATACTGGTTTATTTTAATTGTACCTTGCCTTTGCCTTGCCTCACTTCCCCCCTTGTACTTACGTCTATTATTTTGCTTCTGTCTACTAGTAACAGGTGCATTCTAGTACGTTATATCACACTTGCAGCACTCGGATGAGTTCACTTCTAGCTATTTGGCTCCCAACCTCAAGAGCCGGAATTGCAACGCGATCGCGACCCCTCGCCGTCGGGTAAGTTCACGGAAGCTGATGATTATTATCCACAACCACATAGATCTGAATGCTTCGACCGGACATAATCGCATCCTCGGAGTTACCAGAGCTTCCGAAAAACGAGAGACCTACATACGTCTGCGAAGGCATGCCATGCGTCGGTGGCGGCTGATGGCGGTTACCCGAACATCTCTGATTTCATCGTCGTCTTGCAACTTAGATTCCTTTAGATTCTCGCCGCGGCCGTTGTACTCGTGTAACAGCTTCCAGAGACTAGACCGTGCCCCTGTCCTTTAAATAGCACGAACTATCTATATACGGTCTTTTTTAGAATGTACTAGCCCTTTGCTGCAGCCTCCGTAACGTGAGGTTTGCCCTCTACGGTCCACAAGTTATTAATATCGCCGAAGTTGCTCCCCATCCGGCGGTTATTAGGATCTACTCGTGTCCCGGCGTTTAAATCTTCGCCCCGTATCCCGATATAGATATATATATATATACTTCAAAGTGATAGAAGTAGATGTTGGAGGCCGAACCCACACCCTTCGCCGCGACAATCAAATCACCGGCCCACCGGTGTCTGTTCCGACGCGATTCAATCCAACATGTGTTGGTGGATGTGAATTTTCCAAGTTTAAATTGCCGCTAGTGGTTTCTCACTGTGGTAGAAATCATCCACGGCGGCCTTGAGATTGTTCTCGGCCGTCGGTTGCTTCCATGTTGTTGGCCGCAGTTCTAGCTACGTCGTCCCGATCACACCTTGGTTGAACTTTCCTCATTGTTTTCAAGTGGGCTCATCCCTGGTCGCCAATTGTTGCCTTCCGTCTTGCTGAGATATTGGTCATCCCAGCAGATCTCATCTACCCGCAAAGGCTGGGCGCGTGGCCTGCCTCGTCGTATTTGAATACATTCCATCCGTGAAGCAGGATGACACCGATACTACCGAAATTGTTCTGCTCAACGGCAAGTACGCGATACCAAATATACCAAATAGTGGATGGCCGCCCGTAATACAGCGTTTCATATTGGATAAATGTCGTTCTGTCAGTCAGGATGTCAACTACGCGCCCTGGCCAGTCGCCAGCCAGCGCCAAGCCAGCGCTCCATTCCGCGTAGGTACGGTTGAACTTTAATTTAAAAGATTGGCGTACGGAACGAGAAGTGTACGTACAATGTACAATTGTATTAGCGCCGCCGATTGCCAATACTTTTGTGGCGCACACTTGGCGCACGGATACTCACAGGAAAATATATTATGTTCTGTAGAGAAGACACGCTATCCTGAGGAGTCAGAACCCAAATGCCACCTTCTCAGGCAAGAGATTCATCTCCAAATTGCCAACCCTCCTCGCCCTCGCGCTGTTCTCTGCTATCTCGGCTAAACCGGTTGTTGTGAGTCCTCTCATCCAACCTTTCGGCTACGTCATACCAACTCAACTCACCGAGGATCGCGACGTACGAGAGAGAGAGAGAATCGGTTGACCGGTGGTGGATAGCAGGGATTTATACCTGGGAGGAGAGAACTCGGACCAGGTCCTTTTGGGTTTTATCTGTTTGTCCTGCCACCAAGTCAATGGCCGGCCACGCGATGGATGCTTGAGTTCATGCACAGCGAATCTCCAGGGTAGTTTTGGCGGGGAGGTAAGTAGCTGTCTCACACCGTACAAGAAGATAAGAGAATAACCAAGGTGGGGCTGTTCTTTACATACCGGAGATTTACAACCTTAAAAGTGATGAGCTCGTCGACGGTGTGTATCTAATGGCGTAGGGGTAGTACATTCCAGGTCGATGTACTGTACACTACAAATCAGCCCGTTCCGAAAGGGGACCTAGCTGACAATATATTGTCCTGAGTCTTATCCGGCGCAAGCTATAATGTTGAGCGATAGGCATCTTTGGCGAGTGAATTTAAGCAGTCCGTTCAAAGTCTCCAACCTCGACGTACGAGTCCGGGCTGTGAGTCTTCAATCCCCAGTATAATGCAGCCATCGTTTTCACGACACCATAGCTTCCCTGCTGCACAGATCCCGAGCGAGTCATTTCAACTTCAACCACGCGACTCTATTACAGTTCGATGGATATCGGAATTTGTTTGATACTGAATGAAACGATTTTTTTCCCGCTCCAACCAGTCAGATGACCCACTGGATAAACTGTGTTCGTGAGGTTGCGTTGGACTTTGAAATTCGGCTTGTAAGTTCGATTCCTTTTCCCCTTTTTTTTCTTCCAAACTGCATGGCCGATGATGATATCTTGGGTTTCGCATGACTTGTTCAATGCACATGCACCATGGTGCGTAACCTAGTCAATAGCATTACAGTTGCCTTAATTAGTTCTCGCCGAACGTCTGGGTAATAAACTACCAGCTGCATGAACTGCGTGCAGGCAATGTGGGGAGGATGCGGTGGAGACCGCCCGCCTATCCGAGTCCCTCCGCCGCCTCATCTCCTCTAAGGTCGACCCCAACCCCGTCCTCGAGTTTGTCCGGAACACCGGACGCTTCCCCCTACTCTCTCTAGAACCATGCTACTTACTTACCTTTTTCTATCCTCTCGAGATAGTTTTCTCGACACTCTTTTCGTTACTTGAATATCCCCGCCATGATATTCGTCTCTTTACATACACGATCTCCATACCGCCGCCCGACACCACCGAAGCTTCTCCCTACTCGCGTCCCACCTCCACGCTCTCCTTCCATGCCAGTCCTTACATGCCATGTATTTTTGTAATGTGCCGCATTGGCCCCAAGGGGTCCGCACGCACTACTGTAGTACTGTGAAATGGAAGCCTAAGTAAGATTAATATAATGATGCTACCCAGAAATTGAAGCCGCTTGTTTGGTGGACTTCTGGTCCCGCCGAATCAAGGTTTTGGAGCGATCCTTTTTTTATTTCGGTATAGCGCCTTGTGTGTTGGAGTTTGCTTATCTCGGCATTCTCCAGATGTCCCGATTGGCAGTTATTTCGCACGGAATATACTTAGAGCAGGATATGCGACGGGGACTCAAGTACCAGCAGCTCGTACAATTTTATTTCCGCAGCACTGCAGCTGACGCGAATTCGAGAACTCAGAAAGACAATGATGAGAAGCTGCCGGTTTACCCACAATTATACTCGGCCGCCGGATCTGGTCCGGACATCTCCAGGACGGTGTGTTCGATTTGGGGCTAGTCAGGATTGCCTGGTTCTCCCTCCCGCGGGAGTCCGTCCACTACAGCAGAATGACGAAGACCTATGACCGCCGTAGTCCCGGTGGAGCAACCTCGGCCCCGACCTCGTTGTATTCAACATTTTGATGGATTCTTTGTCTAAGGTTCGTTTTTTCTCAGCCGGGTTGGATCTTGGATCCTCATGTTCCGGTAGTGTTTAATTGTGATCACTTTGTTTCAGATTTTGAAGAAGAGAGAGCTACATTGATCGGGTGTTTCCGGGCCCGGCGCGGGTTGTTCAATCCCGCTTCCGATGGGTATTTTTATGTCCTTTCTTTTCTCGTCCGAGTCTGTTTCTCGGTGATTGCTGCTGTGGCTCTCGGGCTCATTTTTCGGAGGTTAGCGCTTCGGTTGTATGTTTTTTTTTGTTGATTTATCCGTCGGGCCTTGTTCTACCTTCTTATTCAAAGATATTCTGTGATGCGCAGAACAGTGGGATTTGTATGGCTATCGTGCATCCCTCTGGACTGCTTTTTTCATACTTAATGCTAGCTCATCATCCGGGCTGAACGGATTCTGTGACAAATTTGGCCATGTTACCGCCAGTTCTGCCTCATGTTCGAATTTCTTCAATTGTCTAAATATTCAGCGAGAGAGATACGTTGGCAGTTTCTCAACCGGAATTTCTAGGTGGTTGATTATTCCGTCTATCTACTCGTCCGCTCTCTTTGTTCGGCAACCCGCAGGCTCTATTTTCACTCCATTTCTATCGCCGCTTATCCCACCCATCACACACAGTTTGGGCACGGAAGACGTGAGAAACTCCCCCGCTGCACTCGCTCTCGCTCAGCAGCCTCAAATCCTATCCATCTACGACCCTGGAAATTCTGGCATCCTTCCTACCGGCAAGCTGGCGTATACTCCGAGGAGGCACTCAAAATTTGCGGAGATGTGCGGAAATGTGAGGTCGTCCCCTCCGCATCGATAGCCGACATGTGGGCGTTCCTCCGTGCCGCACGACGCTACGCCAGTCGTCAAGCAGATCATTAAAGCGCCCAATTTCAGCTCCCTATCGCTACGGTATTTTACGGCCTTTTTCTGTGTTTTACTTGGAAATTATATATATCTGGGCTGTATAGGAGAATCTATCCCGCCTCCAAATCCTCATCATCCGCAGCTGGATGGCCTTTGACGCGGCAGCTGGGGTGCTGGGAGGCTGCCCACCAGGTGAGCAGTCTTTATTTATTATCCTCCCGGAACCGATTGCCACGAGGCAGTGTCTTTGCTGCGGTCGATTGTGCGGGCATCCTTCTCGCCCCAACATCAAGGCCCTCCAGCACGGCAGGTTATTCAGGATCCTTATATCGATGCCTTGGCTGATGCTCTTGAATTTTACACAAAAGGATCCTCTCATGCAGCCTTGCACTGCGCGCAGCCCACCACTGCCGATGGAGTGTGAACCAACCACCCTTACCCTGCGCCATGGATGGCGAATACCAATAGGGCCGGAATCGAGGGCAGGATCTGGGAAATCGGCAGCCCACGGCACAACTTGTGGCCTGCCGTCTTACCGCCCCCACCCGCAGCCGTCAAGTTGTTGACGCCTTCCTTACCATTTTCGAACGGCGGCAAACCGTAAGGAGGACGGGAAGCGAGGGCAGAGTCCAGGCAATGGGGGGCCAACCCAGAACTTGTACGAGTGTCGCCTTGCCCTTGCCGCTATCACGCTTCGCTGACCCCAGTGGCGCTTTTATTACCAGAAGGCGGGAGGCGAGGGCAGATTCCAGGCAATCGTGGGGCCGACCCAGAATTTGTACGAGTGTCGCCTTGCCCTTGCCGCTATCACGCTGACCCCAGTGGCGCTTTTATTGCCGGAAGGCGGGAGGCGAGGGCAGAGTCCAGGCAATCGTGGGGCCAACCCAGAACTTGTAAGAGTGTCGCCTTTCCCTTGCCGCTATCACGCTGACCCCAGTGGCGCTTTTATTGCCAGAAGGCGGGAGGCGAGGGCAGAGTCCAGGCAATCATGGGGCCAACCCAGAACTTGTAAGAGTGCCGCCTTGCCCTTGCCGTTATCACACTTCGCTGACCCCAGTGGCGCTTTTATTACCAGAAGGCGGAGGCGAGGGCAGAGTCCAGGAAATCGGGGGGCCAACGCAGAACTTGTAAGAGTGTCGCCTTGCCCTTGCCGTTATCACACTTCGCTGACCCAGTGGCGCTTTATTACCAGAAGGCGGGAGGCGAGCAGAGTCCAGGAAATCGGGGGGCCAACGCAGAAATTGTAAGAGTGTCGCCTTGTCGCTACCATGATTCGCTGACCCTGGTGGCGCAATTCGTACCGTCCTCGGACGGCAAAAATAGGAAGGTGGGAGGCGAGGGCAGAGTCCAAACAATCGGCGGGGCAGCGCAGAACTTGCCTTACCTCCCACACGTCGAGTGCCACAGCTCAAGCCGCGACCCGTTCCTTACCATACTCGACGAGGGGGGGGGGTAACCCTTTGGAGGGCCGGAAGCAAGACTCGTCGTGTGGGTATTGGGCGGGCGGCGAGAGAACTGGTAAGAGTGTCGCCTCGCCTATGCTTCGTTGCTAACGCAGTTTTCACCCGCGGCGCAGGGATATGATCAGTCTTATGGGCAGCCTGACAATAGCCCCTCCAATTGTGAGGCGGTAATGTAGCCAGGAAACTCCTAGGCACAGGCAACCGTCTGGTAAAGCCTCGGTGAGAGCCAGCACGTTCCTACTTAATTAAACTGGGGGGGATCATCGACCAGAGAAGCCAACTGGACGTGCAAGTGAAACGGGACCGTCTAAAATCTTAGGCGATCTGGAAGCTCCGGTGGTTGACCGTCGGACTATGAAATTAGCGTGAGCGGCGGAGGGGAATTAAATTTGTAAAGAACGTCCTTGAAACAAAAGTCAATATTCAGTAATTGACAATTGAGATCCGCGAACTGCCTACATTGGTAGCTCCATTCGCAGCTTAATTTGCTCCCTGACAGTCCACGGGTGTGGTGCCGCGTCCGTCTAGAACTCAGGCGTCTGATTAGAAGTACCTACCTGCGACGAGGTCGCAAACCTTCCGGGTGGGCCCGTACAAACACCGTAATATTAGGACTCGTGTCTCCTGGATCACGATCTGTCCCCTGGCAGGTGCGAATCGACTATAACAGGAAAACACAACAGGAAGAACGCTCCTGAAAGGTCGGTTTCTCGGCCATGATATGAAAATTGATACGGAGCTTCGGCCTTTCCACGAGTCTTCACGGGTCGTCGGAGACGAATGGCGATTGACTGCGCATTGCGGATCCCGCGAGCTGTTGGAGATGATCAATGAGTGACCCTTCAATGAGGACATTGCGTCAATGGCCCGCACTTATCTCTTTGTGATCACGGAAAGGTGTCCCGTCGGCATTAGAGTGAACATACGCAAGGTAGCGAGTGCAAAACTAGAGTTAGAGAGGTGCTGCGCGCCTGACGGACAGTCGAAGCGAACAACAACAGAGGTGTGCTGCGGAGTGGCTTGCAGTGTAAGACCGCCGCGTTTCAGGACGATCTGGGTACTGTCTGAGAGATTGTCGTGGACTGAGGTAAAGATTGTTCTGTTCGCGTTCACAGGATTGGGAGAGAAATTCAGTTGTATGAGCAAGAGGAATCCAAATTCCGTTCAGTGCTGATACCTTAAAAACCACGGGGCTGGCGAGAGAAGAATTTTGGACAAATCCGTAGGCGCGGTTATGAAGTGAAGGCCAGTGAACCCGAGCCGCCTCTTGGTTCAGATTTAAACCCTGAGTGCCGCTGAGAACGTTCTGAAAGAGCGCAGCGCCGGGAATACCGCAAATAGTCCTGTGAATTCGAAGGATGCGGTGTTTTTCTCTCTCTCTCGAACATCGGTTGTTGAACTGACTCACCTCAGTAAGCATCATGATTGTCTGCTCACAAGCAATCCTGTAATCGTCCGACCAAGCCTGTGAGACGAGATCCGTTCTTGTTACAATTGGGATTGCGCTTGGATTGCGCGCAAATTTTTTGGGTGACGGTCGGAAGGGTTCGGGCCGTTCGGCCATCCGCGGATCTCGGCTTTTTACCACGTCTGCGCCAAGCTTTGCCAAACTCTCACCTCAGCCAGACCCTCAACAGCGGCTTCGTTCTAGCGCATGAAATCTGGATTCCAAGCCCCTTGGATACCTCTGACTCGGAGCATCAAACTAATCGATGTCGTGGCCACTTCGTCCGAATAGCGGCGGCGTTGTTTCTTGCCCACCAGAAGCGACTTCAAGCACGTCCCTCTGTCCATGCTGCGGAGCCATGTCCCAGGCTGCGCATTCCGCCCAAACAGATCGGCGGTCGGCTGAAACACTCACCTGCAAGTGCAACAGATCTCCGCGTTCAGAAGCCTGATCTGTACTTCTAATTCTGTCAAAGGCTATGTCTTCGAAGCAATCGCCAATCGCTCCAAGCCCAAGCAATTCAACTCGTCCTAACAGAGCACCGGAGACGTCCGCATCCTCCTCATACTTGCGTCATGGCGGCAATACCCTGTTCGCGGTCTATTCTGAGCGTCTTTTTTCGGATGACTGTTGGTAAAATTTCTGCTCGGTGCCAATGCCCAGTCTTGCCAACGACAATCCTCAATCTCGGGACTTCCCAAGATGGTACCGAGGGAGCCTGCTTGGCATTCCTTTTGTGGGGTGACTCTGCCAAAACGGGACTTGCATCAAGACTTCCTGCTTGAAATAATGCCGGTTTTCTCAAGAGTCAGACTTTTGTTTTTGCCAGCGATAAACAGCAACTTCGCCATGGGCAAAGATCGCATAACTCTAGCCGCTCTTTGGTGTTCTTCCTCTCAGTATTCGTTCATTTGGACCCTGGCATCGACC
Source organism: Mycena olivaceomarginata (assembly GCA_029378375.1). Lineage (NCBI taxonomy): Eukaryota > Fungi > Basidiomycota > Agaricomycetes > Agaricales > Mycenaceae > Mycena > Mycena olivaceomarginata. The sequence continues at coordinate 188,453 of JARKIC010000693.1, read as the reverse complement.
TCGAGCTCAGGATAGCATGGCCAAGGATAAGGTAAATTTATCACGATTCTCTGAACCATATCTACGGTACACCCATTATCCGGAGAACGTAAACCGATGGAGCGACTTCTCCGATTTGTAATTGATCATTGATGGGTGCCGCCCGCAATATGTCAACCGAGCCGCATCTTCGTCCCGTCCCAATGGTCCCATTCGAGGGGAGTTCCTAAAGTATCTATGCGTCGGGGAACGTCGACAAGGCTGTGCGATGTCAATTCTTCTGATTGCCTTTCCAGTGTTTCCTTGTTCTTTTACCACCGTCCCTTCCATGCCAAGCACTGAAATCTGTACAAAGGCAGGCGTGCTCACCTTGCAAGATAATCCAGTATCCTCCCTCCTCTTTCGCAATGTCTGCACCTGTGTCTCCGCGAGTTTTCATCAAAGTCCGCCGTTCCTGCCGATGGTGACCATCGCAAGCGGTAAAACCCCATTCCGACCAACCACTCTTTCAATCAACGACTAATGATTTTGCTAGTCGCCGCAACCGCACCACACAATCTTGCCTCAACTGCCACACAACAAAACGCATGGTATTACAGTTTGTATATGCAGTTATTTCTGACCTCACCTATTCGTCAGTGTGATAGGAAGCGTCCAACGTGTTCTCGATGCGCACAGCTCGGAATCGTAAGTTTCAATAAGTATTTTGGGCGCTGCTGAACAGACTTTGTTTACAGAGCGGAAATTGCGTCTACGAAATAGACGACCCAAACAGACCGGGAAACCGGACCAAGGAGGACGAAGGGACCAGGCTAATGAATCGCATTGCAGAACTTGAGGGTGTTATTCGCGAGGTAATTCTGACTTCCACCTACTTAACTCATTTCTCACGACTTGTATTCTTGCAGTTGAAGAACAAACCTCGACCTACTCAAGATAGATCATCCCCTGCACTGTCGACCGGAAGGTCTCCGACTCCAAGCCATTCGGGAATTGCAACTCCGGCCAGCAACTCTGGCTGGCCTTCGCCTTCTATCGGGTACAGCAACTCTTCTGGCCAGGGCCTTCACTTCCCCTCTGGTATGGGCAATTATCCATCGGCGGCGGGATATTCGCGCCCGTCCGATTCGCTGGCATCCCTCATGGCTGCATACGCAGATCTAACGGACCACATGTTCGTTCGAAGGGGCGGGAACTGTGGTTGCCTCAGCGAGGCTTCCTGCTACAACGCCGTCCTCGAGCTGTCTCTGCGGCTCAGAAAGGCGGCGGATGTTCTCGCCCGGTCGCCAAGCCACTCAAGTCATCCCGATTGCCCGCTGAACCACCATATTTCTGATTTGGATACTTTCGCCAAGTTCGTGGAACCCATCGCGATCCCCTCTCTTTTGGCTAATCGTTGATAACAGGTATTCATTGCTTGACGCCCCGGGTTATGATCCTTCCTTGGCATCGGGCTTCAGCCGTGGGCCTGGATCAGGACGGATCAACTCTCCGAATTCGCCGAGCATGTTCTCTCAGAATTCTCCGAGTATCTTCGAGCAGCCTTCGTACGCCGATAACAGCGGATACACTGGTGACCCGGATAACTTCATGTCTTGGGTGCCGCACACTAGAAACGCGTGATACGATATGATATGGGCTCCACTCTGTACCGATGTATGCTATTTATTTTGATAGAGTCAACCTTTGCTTGACCCAAGTGCCAAGCCTGCAACCCTTTCATCTGCACCGTTGTAGCCATCGGTCTGTCGTAATCCATTCATCCCGCCGTTCTTCGGAAGTATCTGCAGGTACCTACGGAAGTCTCGGTCTGTCTGAGCTCACGTTTGTGAACGTATCATATTGTGGGAGTATCACGGAAGCAAAACAAGATACTGTCGTACGCGCCAAGGACTTACGCTTCGAATCCGTTTTAACGCACTTTTCTCCAGGGTTACCGGTAAAAACTCCGTTCTATCTGAGGCATCTTCAAGTTGGAGATGATGGTCTTGTGAAGGTACAGCACGCTACAATTTAAAGAGCCGGGGTTTCCCGGCCGTTTGAAGCCGGAGCGCTGTACGCGGTTTGGAAGGCGCATGGAGAGTGGTTGCCCATTCAAGCTTTGAAGGTTAATTGGCGCCATTCATTTCGGGAATCCTGTGGGGCGTAGCCAAGACCCGGAGCGATGATCTCAGCGGGGGTGTGCCTGCAGGTTCAGCCGCAGTAACGAAAATTAGTGTGTGGTTGAAAATTCGTTGCCACTTGGCATTCGATAAGCTTGCTTATGAAATTATGGCATTGGGCTCGGCATATCTTGCTTCTTCTCCCAGCTGACGTGGCAATAACCTGAAGGGAGTCAGCGATGAATATTGAATCTCCGGACCGCGCGCAGTGGAGCGGAACGAATGAGAAACCTGGTACATATTCCGCATGGGCTTGAGCAAGGAAACCCGCGGATACTCTGCCGACGGTCTGATGGGTGATGGCCTTGGCTGCCGGCGACCGGCCCATGCACTTGGTTCAATACTCCCGCCTTCAGTTACATTTAAATTCGTATTCTAATAGCCTTGTTTCCATTCCTCAATTCAAAAGTTACAAGCGAATGTTGCGAACTCACCGGACTCGAGCCGCCAAAAATTGGCATTGGAGCGCTGACGTTCTTCAAGTTTACTGGTTCGTGCTAAAGAACTGCGGAATTACCGACTTTCGGCTCGGTATTAGATCCTGCCATTTTTGTCATTGGAATGTTGAGGTAGGTAACCTCGAACTGATTCCGATCACCGCAGAAACAAGTCACTTTCGAGAACTCGATGATATTTATACAGCCTCGGAGTCTCCGGTGGCTCTTCAGCTTGGACACACAGCGGAGTTTTTCACGCCGATTCATCCCAACCCACAAGTCCTGCGAGTTTCGTTGATTTTCATATCGATTAAACCCGACGACATCCAAGCGCGAGGCTCGACAAGCAAAGCGATAGATCTTGAAATAAGCCGTATAGGTACTTGAAGCTTTACCTCCCGGAAGAAGATATGAGGGTTCAAAACGCTGGCAGCCGGCTCGGAGTTAAATGAAATTCAATTTGTTGTGATGCAAAACGGTTCGAAACTCGAGAAGCCCCAGCCTGTTGGAACAACGAATATATATATAAATTATGGCCGCCAGCTGTAGAGGATATCGGGGATTCCGATTTTATTTGGAGGCAGGACGGTCTGAGGCGGTGGATGAATAAGTTGCTGGAACCCAAAGCCAGAAAGCCCAACGCAGCAGGGAACCCGCTGCAAATGCGCAGGAAACGACAACAGTATCTACAAGCCCCTATACGACTACAGACACAATCAACCAACGGCGGACACAGTGGGAAGGAACAGGAACAGGAACAGAAACAAATGCACTTGGCAACAAAGTACGCCCCACGTTCATTTCAACGAGGCAGTGCGCACACATAGCACTCGACCCAAGATGAGTACCGCCAATACAAGTAACATGTTCCGCCACGGCGCGAGACGAAGAGCACGTGTTTCGCGGAGGTGAATGTCAAAGACCCAACACAAAGCTCCATTGCTTCCGATGAATCGGTGCCGACACTCCCCTCCACCGTCCAAGTTCCGTTCTGGGCTGATGAGATTACGATATAAACAAATCAAAGAACAGCTCTCAAGGCCGGATCCCGCAATGGCAATGAGGCTTGAAATTTTCCTGCGCTCGCCAAATCAAGCCTATATACCGCAACGGGCTTCGCCTGGCCTTGACCGGTAGTGCGGGGAACTTGTAGGGCAGTCTTAGATTATGGCATAATGCTCGGCATATCTTGCTTCTCCGAGCAGGCGTGGCAATGTTGAACTCGAAGGGAAGCAGTGATGTAGCTCCGGCCACCGCCCTCCAACGAGAGTCGGCTGACAGAAAGAATCTTGGACCTATTACCCAATTTGTAGGCTTCGTTAAGAAACTTTGTGAAGTGCGGCTAAGACCCTATCAACCGCAGTAATGAAAATTGGCGTGTGGTTGAAACTTGTTACCACCTGGTCTTCATTCCTGGGCGAGTTATGGAACAGTGATCGGAATATTTTGCTTCTCTACGCAGGTCTGGCAAAGGAAGCAGAGACGCAACCCTGGTCCGGGCTAGGCGGCCAGGTCTAGGCCCGCATTCGGGTGCGGTGAGAAGTGGTGTGAGAGAGAAAATTTAAGATTCTTGCCCATGAAAGTCGAATGCCAGGATTCTATCAATTTACCTGGGGCGTGGTGGCTGTTTGGTGGCTGTCTAGAGCTGCCGGTGTGACGGGTGTCGTCAGCGGCTGGCTGTCCCATACCGTCGGGACCTTGTTCACCGACCTGTCCGTCCCGTTCATTTGCAGTTCCTAGTAGTCTCTCGGAGACAGACACTTCAACATGAACTGACCTCGTACCTCGTAGGCCGCTGACGGCCGTAGACGAGTTCAGTAGCACTTGGTCTTGTTTTCTCAGCTAATGTGCTCAGCTGGAACTCCAAAATTGGCTCGAGCAATCGGTTTGAGGTGAGAAATTAGTATCAGGACTAGAAGTTGATCTGTGAGGCTGAGGGAAGTCATTTTCAACTTACTGGCGTTTTTCATTCAAATCGACAGGGGGTGTGACGCGTGACCTAATTTACCTATTCGACATTACTGTACCCTAGGGGACCGTGACGGCGACAAAAATTTCGAAAGCCTCCCGAAACGACGGGCAGAGGCTGAAAATGGGTTGGGACAGAATTTGAGAATATTATTTTCCATCATTTCTGGGATGAACTGGAGGGGGGAAAGATTCGTGCTCTGGAGAAGCACAACAGTAAATTCTCAAATAACCCTGATCCAATGTCAACTTCCCCGCCAGACTATTCTCGTCTCGCCGTGTCAAACGGGCCACGATGCAATGAGCCACGAACTCGGAGCCACTTACCTCCGAGAACAGCCCTGCCGAGACACTGGTCGATGTAGAAGTCGCTGAGGATGACGGCGAGCAGACAACCGACAAAATGGGGGAGAAACGGGAGAAAACCGACCATGAGATATCAGGGTTTCTGGCGCCACAGGGACGACGTCCGTTGGGAGTCAGAAGGCCCCGGGAAGCTCCACCAAAGGCTTGTCCGAAAAATTCCGGCATTTTCGCCTCAAAAACCTTACGTCGAAGAGGGTCTGGGGCCTCAAAAACCTTAAATCGGACAGGGGTCGTCACGTGTAAGGCAAAATTCGCATTAAAAAAAACACCAATTTCGCATTTTTCGGCCGTAGTCGGTATGAAGAAACTACTTAGTATCCTTCTACCTTCCTATCTTCAAAGTGAGGTTCTCGACCTCCGCGTTCACTCTGTTACGACTCAACAGCTGGCTGCTTCGATGGATCATTCTTGGAAATTTTCGCTGAATCTGGGCTCAAAAACCTTAACTTTGGACAAGGCTGGCTGATTTTTGGCCTCAAAAACCTTAATTTTGGACAAGGAAATTTGAAATTCTCGCTCTGAAAAACCTTAACTTTCGGACAAGCCTTTAGTGGAGCTTCCCGGGGCCTGTCAGAAGGGAGTCAGACAAAGATTTTAGCTAGATTTTGAAGTTTTTGCTCCCCAGATACAGAAAAACATCGAGAGAGTTTTTTGACACGTCTTGGGTGTAAAACAGGAGTTTCCGAGCATTTTTCGAACCGGTAAACCAATTCGACAAACGCCTCCGTGACGCGTGACCTCGACCAGACATCGACAGAGGGGTCCGTGACCCGTGACTGTCGATTTGAACGAAAAACCCCAGTATAACTGCTCCGTCAATTCATGGAAGACGGCCGTCTTTTTGCCGTCCCCTGCCGTCCGAGGTTTGAAAAATCGAAAAAACGGCCGCTTTTATGACGACCGCAACGGTGGACAGCCCTATGGATTGGCCGAACATGTGGCGGTACATCTAGATTGCGCCTGTTTGAAACTCAGGCCCTCGCTTACGCGGGCCGACGAAAATTTGCGGCGCGATGATGTGGTCCTTTTCACCGCGACGCCCACCATGCTGCCCCGCAATCTGCAAAGCCTCGCCATAAAATCGGCGGCCCGAAGACGTGCGGCTCTCTCGCGGCAGCATGTGCACCTCCCTGCCCCCCTCCGACAATCCCCAGTTGCCAGCCATGCATTCCATTCTTCCTCCCGGTGGCGGAACGAGGTCCCCAAATCGCCGTTCCAGACGTTCGTAGAGGTTCTCCGGGACGAGTTGAAGAAGAACCGGGAGCTGCAGGACAACGTCAAGCAGCTGCAGGGTGACGTCGACAAGTTGCAGGATTCGGAAGCCATGAAGCGCGCAAGGGCCGCGTACGAGAAGGCCCGGGTACCTCCGCTCCCATCCGTGCTCCCGGGCCCTACATGCTAACATGTCTGTTCGCAGCTAACATCCAGCATCAAGGAAAATCCGCGATTGCGCGCCGCGGCCGAGGAGCTGCAAAAGACCGGAGTTAAGGTGGGAGACGCCGTATCCGAGGCGCTCAAGACGATGGAGGAGAGCGAAATAATGCGTGCCGTGCGTATCCGCTCCAGCACAGTTGTTCTTTCAAAACTAGAATTGCGTTTCAGATTTCTCGCGCCTCGGCGGCGGTTTCGTCCACAATAGAAAAGTCGACCGAGCCCATACGCAACACGGCGGCATACAAAACGCTGTCCGAAACGCTGATAGATGCGCTTGACGACAGTGGAAGCGCGAAGCACGCGGGGTTCGAGGAGCGGGAGGCACGGAGGCTGCGACGACAGAAGCGGCTGGAAAAGGCTGGCCGCGCGCGCGGATTTGCGCCCTCCAATCGTGTCGAGGAGAACCCTGAGTATGTCGTAGATTTCGTTTTCTCCAGCCGAGTGCTGACGCGCCCATTTAGAGCGGGCGCGGCGTTGGTCCTGCACAAGGATTCGCCGCGGCAGGAAAAGTGGAACCGCATCAAGGAGACGAACCCGGTCTTCCGCACGCTCGCGTCCATGCGGCAGGCGTTCGACGAGTCCGAGAACCCCGTCGTGGCGTCGGTGCGCAATGTCACGGAGACCGTGGGCTCGTGGTTCGAGGAGAACGAGACCGCGCAGGTAATGCGCCTGATGAAGAACCTCGACCCTAATTTCACGCGCGAGGCGTTCGATCGCGAGCTGCGGGAGTATATCGTGCCGGAAGTTGTGGACGCGTATCTCTCCGCGGACCAGGCGGCACTCAAGGCGTGGTGCGGAGAAGGGGTTCGTTTCTCGTTCAATTGTTTTCCCCGTCCGACTAGGTTTGATTAACGTCAAATAATCCCTTCTAGACGTACAACGTCCTCTGGGCAACGGTCGAGCAATACCTCCGCCAAGGGCTTGTCAGTGACAGCAAAGTCCTTGACATCCGCCAAGTCGACGTACGCATATCGCGCTCCGTTGACAAATAGGCCACTCGTACTCACTCCTCGCGATAACACAGGTCTCCGCCGGGAAGATCCTCGACAACGACGTCCCCGTGTTTGTCATCCAGTTCTCGACGCAGGAAGTGCTCCTGTTCCGGAACGCCAAAACGCGCGAGGTCGTCGTCGGCGCCGAGGACCGCGTCGAGCAGTGCACGTACTTCGCCGCCGTCACGCGCGCCGAGGAGGAGCTGGGCAACGAGCTCACGGGCGGGTGGAAGGTGATTGAGGTGCGTTGTTCTTTTTTTTTTTTTTAACGGCGAGTTGCTTCTGAACGGATTGTGTGCCATCTCATCTCATCTAGATGGCGCGGCGGAGCTCGAGGGCGTATTTATAGATACTATAGAGTAAAAGCAGCAGCAGCAGCATGTCGGTCGTCTGCGTTAATTACCGGGCAAGGAGTTGTGCTCAACCATCCCCTCTTCTCCGCGGCGTGATTTTTTATTGGCGATTTCAACCAGCTGCAGTTTGGGTAAATTCTTGGTTGAGCAGAATTCTTACGGCTAGCGCTCTTGCATGATCAGCGTGGTTGGAATCCGAACGCCGATCAGACGAACCAAAACGTTTATAATTACACCCAAGTGGAGATGCCTAGCGAAAATAGGACACCAAGCCCTGCCCAAGCCCGGCTCGCAACACCGCCCGCTATACGCAAGCCTTCGAGCGTCAGCGCCAACCTCACCTCCGAGGAGACGACCTCCACCCTCCGCTGCTCTCCGTCGTGGTTCTTTTCCTCCTCACTCCCTGCTATGGTGTGCTATCGTGCACTGCCACCACACTGGCTTGTGGGATGCTGCTCGTCGCGCATTGGATATAATACACGACGACAAAAATTATTCCAGCTCCTCCCAGTAAATAGAGAAAGCTCCGGCCTCTCTTCTGCAAGGTGCTTGTGTCTTCACTGGCTCACGGCCACTCGCCGATTATTCTTAATTGGGAGGAGGAAGGCGGCGGGGGGTACATGCAACGGATGAAGGTAGCTGGTGCACTCATTCTGCCGGATGCTGGATATTTTTTGAACATTGGACGTCTAGGCGTTCACCGATTTTTACGCGACTTTCCAAGCTTGGGCGACGACGATATAGTTTTCATGACGGACGCGTTGGATGTCTGGCTCCAACTACCGCCTGATACGTTGCTAGAGCGCTACGGGGAGCGCAGTTCAGAAATGGTTGTAGTCGGAGCCTGTTGGCCAAACGAATGGGAAGAGGTCGGTGCTCCATAAACACCCCAGAGTATTTGTTCTTCGTTTACTTACAAGTCTGCAGCCTGCGTGCAGCGACGTACCCGAGTCGCCTGTGCCCAGAATTGCGTATGGTGAAGGAAGAGAGAGAACACGGGGAACGACACGCATGCCAAGTGTGTCTGTCTTGCCTCTTTGTCGACTATTGACAGCTGGCCTATTGAAAGTGTTAGTCCAAGGCGACCTCGTTGGGCGAATATTGGTACAGTCATTGGACCAGTTACAGCTGTTTCCAAAAAGGTTGAGAAACTAAAAACTTTTGCTCTTGCGCAACTTTTGATGGACTACTCGTTTTGGTTAGCCGAGCTCAGCCGAGAGTAGCCGAGGGCTCATTGCCGCAACAAGGCATAACTTCATTTGATTAAATTCTAGGCAGTAGCCCTTCTCATTGGGTAACCAACACTGTTCTTGGTGAGCACCATTTTTCATATGCGAGTCTCAGCAGGTTTGTATGAACAATTGATCGGACCCCAAAACAGGTAATCCTTATCATTCCATCAAAAGTCGAGCAAGAGCAAAGGCGAGTTGCCTTAGCAGGCTGGTCGATGACCGCAATTTATGCCCAGACCAAATTGGCCCCCGGCCGTGCCTCGATCCTCACGTCCGGGAAATAGTCTCCTCCCTCCCGCAACACGTAATCCAAAAATTCTCTCGGCGACCCAAACACGTTCCGATGGACAGTGAGGGAGCCTTCTTCCCAAAAATAATAGCGGCCTCCAGCCGCGAACAAGAAAAACTCGTCGCCCGCGGTGGTATGGTACGCCAGCGGCTCAACTTTGCCGGGCACATCGAAGACGTTGTAGAAGAAGGGGTTGATCCTGGGGTGGATCAGAGAGCGGAGGGTCGAGAGAGTACCCTAGGCTGCGTGGTTACGGTAGTGTGTGCTGGAAATAAGACGAAGATGTGACTCAGCTATGGATGGGATAATCCCCTCTTGATGCTCGTGTGTTGTTTGACTCGTACTCGCGACTCGCAGGCTCCCAACTCGCGACTCAAGAGAGAAAATATGGGGGGGAAATCGGAAGAGGAAGATCCCCTTTCCATCAATTTGCAAGTCTTATATACTGCGATCGGGATGGCTGAAACGCGTACTCTCGCGTCACCAGAGCCCGTGGAGACGAATTACAAACAGATACTATGTAAGAGTCCATGAGAAGAAATGAAATAACCATCCCAGTTGCCATCCACCTCGAAAAACCCAAGCCAACCGGGAGATGCACATAGACGTTATAGGGAGACAGCGTTCCCCGCAAAACGCTTGCTGTTGGTGGACCAAACCTCCAGCCTGTCGATCCCCAGTGCATTCCGAGTTGACCGAGCTATCCGAGATGAGATCGCGTCCAGGAGGTAGTACATCACGAGCGGTAGGAAAAAGGAAACTGAGAGATGAGAAAAAATAAGTATTGATCATGGAACGTGTGTATGGTTCGAGGAGAGGGAGAGGAAAATGATAACGCGCCATCCGTTCCTCCAACTTGGTATAATCGCGAGGATATGCGAGTTGTTCGCTAGGTGCCGCGAACACGTGATCGTCCCAAGCGCGTGAACATTGAGCGCGTCGCGTGGTATTCGGCCGTGGAGCGGAGAGCCTGTGGGAATGGGAGAGGGAGGAGGAAATAGTGAGAAGTTCACATAGTAGAGGGATAGGAGAGGAATGAGTGGCTGTTAACGCCCGGGGAGGAGCTCACTCGCAACACCCAGATGGGGTAGAGGCGACGAGCGTGCCGATAGGCACTTCCATAACGTCCTTGAACAGTACGTCAATTTTGGGTTTGCCGCCGACCTTCTCTTCGTAGAGACGTAGGCCGTCCCAGCGCTCCCAGTTGCTTGACCAGGGAGCTGGGATGTTGGGGTCGTTGTACCAGTCGCCGTAGATCCAGGTTCGAGAACCGCGCTCGTTTTCGAGCTCCCAGCTCGCTATTTCTGCGGCTTCCTCTGGTGTCCATTCCAATGGTGACCAAGGGTTTTGTCTAAAACGACAGGTCAACTGATGTTGGAGGAAATAGATACGCTAGGGCCTTACCCTGAATCGGTTTCGGACATGATGGGGAGCTTGTCGAAGGTAGCGATTGAGGAGCGTATTGACGATCTCGTCATATGCATCGTTAGTTTTGCTTTTAACTGGCCCCAAGGCTGTGCAATGGAGGCTGTGTCTGCGATGATCAGCTTTTGAACTGCACTCCCGCGATCGCCGATCAAGGAAGCGCAATAATTTCAACACAACTACATGTTCAAGTTGTGCACTCTACGCTACCATCTGTACCAGTATGAATCCACAAAGAGTTCGTATTCTACGTGGAAAGGGGCACCACACAATGATTCCGCTTTCAACCCCGGCATATGAGATCGGCCCGACGATCTGAGACTACTGCATCCGCCTTAGAAGCAAAGTCTCAGACCCAGAGAGGAGCATCTCCATCCCCCTCTTTCCCTCCCGCCATCACGACCAACCCCACAATGACCCCAATTCCCATGCCGATGTCCGAGTCGCCCTGGGTATGTAAGTTGTGCGTCTCCATACTCAGATTATTTACGGGTTCATAGCTTTTCCAGGGCCCCACAGAGCGACTGTGCCGCTCCCTAGCGGCAGATATGAAAGGCGTGGCTACCAACTGGGTCCAGGGCATCGACTTGGACCTCACCCTGATGCGAAGCAAGGTCGGTGTGTTGTGCTTCAACATTCATCGTCCAGTGCCTGATTGAACCTAATTTGAAGGTCACGTCCACCTTGCGAACCTTCTTCGAAAACACTCTCCAAGAGAGGACTGTCTTGGAGGCTCTCTTGTACTCATTGTGAGTCCTTTTTTTGCGCTAATGGAAGTGTGCCGCTCATTTTTAAAAGCACGCGAAAAGGCGTCATTTCAAGTTTCAATATCGTCGCGCCTCTATATGAAAACTCTCCGCCTATGCCCATACATGAACCCAGCTTGGCAATCGGTAAGTGCAATTATTGTTCTTGGCATCGCAAATGTGAATATTCATCCAGAATTGATAGCCTTCCTTGTCGCGCGAGCAGAACAAACGGCCCTCAACGACGACCCCGCACCGTCCATGGAACCCTTGGTCGAGCGGGCGCATAGATGCATTGTTGCCTACGGCGGAATATGTCATACATATCCTCGCGATCATCAGCGAGGTTGAGGTTCCGGCCATGGTGTCGTTGAGTTTCACGGCGAGATGGCCTGCCGACTCGACCTTCTTGCCCCAAGCCTTTGAGTGTCAGCGCCAACCTCACCTCCGAGGAGATGACCTCCACCCTCCGCTTGCTCTCCGTCGTGGTTCTTTTCCTCCTCACCCTCCCTGCTATTCGGTACTACAACCACACCGGATTGTGGAATGTTCCTGCTCGTCCCGCACTGGCTGCGCATGCACGGCCACGAAAATTATTAGTTGCTACCCATCAACAAAGAAAGCTCCGGGCCTCTCTTCTGCAAGGTGCTCGTGTCTTCGCTGGTTCACGGCCACTCGCCGATTATTCTTAATTGGGAGGAGGAAGGCGACGGGGGGTACGTGCGACGGATGAAGGTAGCTGTCAGTGGACTCGTTCTGCCGGATGCTGGATATTTTTTGAACATTGGACTTTCAGGTGTTCACCGATTTTTACTCAACTTCCCAGGGTTGGGCGACGACGATATAGTTTTCATGATGGACGCGTTGGTTGTCTAGGTCCAGCTAGCACCCGATACCTTGCTGGAACGCCATGAGGAGCGCGGTTCATAGATGGTTGTAGTCGGAGCCGACCAGGCGTGTTGGCCAAACGAATGGTAGGAAATCTGTGTGAACACCCCGAAATTGTTGGCTTTCCATTTATTCGCAAGTTCGCAGCCTGCGTGCAGCGACCTACCCGACTCGACAGCTGGGACCGTTTTAAATAATCAAAATGTCTTTTTCTTATTGAATACGAGACGCGTACTCAGAACGCTCGACTTAATCCAGAGAATATTTGGCTGCGTCAAGAATTGGACCACCGATCAATATTCTTCGGTGCTTGCGAATCAACTTGGACTTGGGAGAGACACTGGAAGAGCGTATAGTTTAAAATACTCATCTTCGCTCTCCTTTTACTTGCTCTATTTTCTCAGAACTGCGGCTGCCATGACCGAAGGGGGTCCTGCATCCGCATGGACCTACATGGCTTCAGACCCAGATCCGGCGGTATGTCAAAATCACAGTTGAACTATTCGTGCGGCCTGGATGGAGAAGACGTGTGATATCGATATGAGCAAACAATATGAAAAGCAGTGTTCGTGAGTAAAATCATAGCAAGACACGAAAAGGGGACAGCAAAAAAAAACCAAAGGAAATGAAATGGTGAAACGTCTAATCTGGGAAAGATCAAGTCGAGCAAGAAAGTTCAGCCAACAAGAGATATTCGAGGCAATTGGAAGCAATTGGAAGTGCGTGGAGGGGGGGGTTACAAGGTCACAAGAGGCTAGCAGATAGGAAGGGGAAGAATAGAGATGGATCGGGGTAGAGATGGTGACACGAAGGGAAATTGGAGTAGATATCGGAAATTGCGGTGCTTTACAGTCACCACTCCAACATAGGATCACAGCAATTCAGTGTCATGCATCCTGACCGGCTTCAAAACCCTACACGTGTCGGAAGCCCCGGGAGTTTCCTTCACATGGTATGGATGAGACCTGGTTACTTTCTAATATCCGAGGTTACGCATACCTGCAAAGTTGAGTACCGCACTGGTCTCACGGCTCTCTTTTATGTCTTGGGCCAGTCGGCGTTGGTTCTCAGATTCGATGGTTAGCTATATTATTTGTGATCAGCCTGAGGTAATACAGAGGTGTTAACAATAAGGTCGTACCAGAGTCAATGCTTGAATCGTCTGTACTTGATGCTCGCACTGGTTGAGTTTCCGCCAGATCTCCATCGTCTTCTGGAAATAAATGTTCCAAGAAACATCGCGTGCTTCCAGCAGATCTGACTGGATCTTGGACGCAGATAACATTGTCCTGAAAGAAATTTAGCCTTTGAATAAAATCGTGTGTATGTCGATCAGCGTACTGAAGCAAGTCGCGCTGGATTTCATGGAGCTCGAAAATGTTCCGTGCGCAACGAGCGTCCGGACGAGACAATAGATCCGTAGTGACCTTGAGCGTGTCGTTGAGCCGGTCTAGGCGCGTCGACGGGTGAATGTAATGGACAGCAACGAGCGCGAGGTATGCGAGGACCACTCCAAGGCTACCGTATCGCAAGTCTTTGGTTGGTATGAGGGATAGTGCCGTGGTCGCAAAGCATAGAAGTAACGAGGATTGAAGGGAGGAGTTGGTGTATTTGGAGTGCGACATTGGACGAGAGCGGTAGTGAACGAGGTAGCAAATCCAGCCATCTTTTTGAGGGGGGAGACAGCGAGTTTCTTGCGCCCGGTAGGTTTATGTACCTCAGGTGTTGACACGACGCGGTTTTGTGTTTTGATCGTGTCACGCCAGAGTGCTGTTGAGAAGCTGTGAGAAGCTGTGAAGAAGCTGTGGGCCATAGCTTCTCAACAGCTCAGTTAACTTCCATAGAACCTGTGGCTGTCGAGAAGAGTGTGCAGAATTCGTGGCGCCCAGCATGGACCAGGCGGCTGCAGTCGAGGCTGCGCTAGTCTCTCGCAGCCAGACACTTCAATATTACTGAACTCATACCTCGTTATATTGAAAGGCTGCGCAGGTTGACATGACAAATTGGAGTCCGTATAAATTAATTTGTGCAAACTAGTGTCCAGTACATGAAACAGCCCAATGATTGAATGAAATACCTGAGAATAATCTTTTGAACTCCATTCCGGGTTGTCCTCATGAAAATGGGTACAACTCGAGGAATTTACCTCCTAATAACCTCGTTCAACACATTCAATATCTATTTCACCGATTTCCTTCGTGCAAATGAGGTCAAGGTAAGGAATTGCCGGGGCAACTATGTTCAATCCCCTTCCGGAGCCGCAACCTGGGGCCAACAGTATCTGAGTATCTCTGTGTGGTCATAGCACATCTCTGCCTCGTTTGGTCAAAAATGTCTGGTTGCTCTTTAATGAGCTCAAGTTAATGTCAAGTTAGTTGGGGAAAAGTAACTTACAAGTTACTTTGCTAACTTTTACTTTGATGTGCGTGCAAACTAACTTGCCCAGTCACAAGTTGGGTTACAAGTTACTCGCGGCATGGCAAGTTGAATTGCGCAAGTTACTTGTGGAACCATTGACAAATTGAAATTGATTGATACAAGTACAGTGCAGTGTGAGATCGAAGTTGTCAAGGATTTAGAGTTGCCGACAGGCCAAAGCCCGAGCCGAGAAACTGTCAGCGAATAATGCTACAATCGGCAGCCCGGCCCGAGAATGGGAGTAACTTGAAGGATACAAGAGGCTGGTCGGCCGCTTTGCGGCCTCCCATCCTCTTTTTCGAAGCTGACACTTAGTTTACTACAGTAACTACTCACCCTGTCTGCATTAGACGTGACTGATATCAAAGTTGCTTTAGTTGAGCTGAGCTGAGGTTGTTGATACATCTCTTTACAATAATTTTAGAGAGATTTGTTGGCTATTTGCCAGGAAATGTGCGGCGACTTGTAAGTTAATTTGATGGAGAAGTGATGTGAGGTGATTGTATGGTACAGCAGCACAGGTTCCGATTTATGCCGGGCGGCTGGTCCTGGGAGCCGGCTTCACGGATCATGGCAGCATTAAAATATCATCACACCGATGAACAGATGGGATGAATCAAAGTGGAAGTCAAGGGTGAGAAAAATTACACATTGGCGCGCAATCAATAAACACCGGTTAATTGACGGGCGGAGTTCGAAATGAATTCGGACAGGCGTAATTTTATAAAAAGAGAAAAGAGATAAGTAGGGAGAAATCGGAATTGTGACGGCTAGCTGCCGTGACCGGGGAAACTTTAACGGTGAGAGAAGCGAAGTTTGGAGTTGTATACACTTTTATAGGCGCTCGCGCGCTTGAGGTTGATCATGGGGCCAAAAGCCCCGAGGAAGTGCCGTTTATTGAGCGCTTCCAAGGGTCTGGACCCGGCGCTTCCAAAGCCTCGGTCTTGATCTTCCAAAAGCGGAGTTTAAAAGGCTTCAGACAGACATGGATAATTTTTATAAAGAGAGAAGATGGGGCACAATGCGACAAACTTTAGGGAGCGCCAAAGTCATCAATGACGCACAAGTAACCTATCCAAAACCTCTCCATCCTCCTCCTTCTCCCTCCACGTTGTTCAAGAAATAGACCAGTCACATCCGCAAAGCTGTTAGCAGCACCGCTACAGCATTCTACAGCATTTGGACTGCATGATACACCATTCGACCTGTGCTACAGTTCTTTACAGCTCTAAATTAATAACATTACAGCGTGAAGTATCAGTAAGCTGTAATATTCCAAATGCTGTAGAATGCGGAGTTGAATCGATGAAGACCCTGTATCGAGATCTCGTATCTCGGTTTCCACACACCGAATCAACTGACCAAGGTTCATCACGGATGCTGTGGTTCGACATGAGCTCACAACGGATAGGAATCTTCAACGAATTCCTGCATGAAGGGCGCATAACCCTAGATGACTGGTCCTGCCTCTTCTAGGTAAGCGCCGACAACACCGACTTGGGCGTAATAGTCAACACTCGCTATCCAGTGTCAGCTTCTAAGGACGAAATCATCCCCTACGATTTCGTACCGCCCATGCTCTATCAGTCGCAAACAGGAGAACCAGAGAACCATTTCAACGACTGTCTGCACAAACATTTGATGGACGACTGGTAGGGGCGGCTCTGGTGGACCAAACTGAGTTTTCGAGCAGTATGGGAAAGGAGGCTCGAGAGTAGAACGGTCCAATTCGCGCACAATCGTTCACTCGTCAAGTGGGAAGACCTTTGTGGGGGCGTCCTTGAAGTGAGCTGGTTTCTCGGTCATACGTCGTTTTTCCTTTATCGCCGTCTCTTCAGAAGATTTGAGCTCAAGTGAAACCGGACGTCGGACCGGGCTTTTTGAGTTGGTTTCTTGGTCATACGTCGATTTTTCTTTTATCCCCGTCTTCCCAGATTTGAGTGAGCTCAAGTGAAATCGAACGTCGAACGAGAAAAAGACCAAGTTATACACCACGAATATATCACTCACTCAACTGACATGTCCGCGAGGCGGTCCAGGATGTACACGTCCCCATCAGAATCACCCCTGCAAAGTTGTGAGTTTAATAGTATACGACGAAAAGATCACCACATACACCACCAGGTCATGTTCCCCTTTGAACCTATCGCCGAGCGTGAAATGCGCAACATCGGCACTGGCTTGCATCAGCACTTTCCCTTCCCCTTCCGCACTGCCCCGTAACGGGTCCCACAATCGTATGCAACCTAAGTTGAGTAGTTTTTCAGTTTCCTTTCGCCGGTTCTGTAATGAGAATGATAAGGAAAAGCAAGCATACCGTCGTTACCCCCTGTAACGAGCCCCAATCGACTGGCGCGCGTCTGCACCCATTTGACGCCTACGACGCCGAACGACTTTTGCCCCGTTGCACTGAAGCGCGTTTCGGCGTGCTTGAAGTCGTACAGGACCCCTCTCTTCTCGAGCATGCCCCGTCGTTTCAGCATGCGCGAATCGTAGACGTGTGTGCGATTATCGTCCCTGCATGAATAAAGATCAACAGGGCTGACACACGTGGTCAGATTCTACATAGGACGCGCCTTGCCAGCGCGAGATATATTCCATCCGGGCTGAACATCATGCCATTTACCTCGGCGCCTTCCGATGCGGATGTAAACGGCTCCAAGCATATTGTCTGGCTTGCGACGCTATTCTTGTTGCGAATATCGTAGATGCGGAGGAAGGAATTGACACCGTCGGTGGTGACCAATGCAGCGGTGTCTCCTACGAAGGCGTGTTAGATTCGATTAGGATTAGGATATATACATGTGGGTCTATGTCTATTCTCACTCACCAGTCGAGTCGAGGCACAACGCATCCCCAGCTTCGGTGGCGTCGAGTTTGAAAGCCGAGGTACGTGCGTCAATATCGAAGGCGTGATGCGACCCGTCGTGGGTGGTGTTTGTGTTTGAGCCGATCGGCTTCGGTTCCGATGAAGCCAATATAAGGGACGAAGAGCTACCGCACCCCCAGGCGATTGCGCCTGTGGTATGCGCGCCGCGATGCTTTTTTCCCACCAGATCAAAGGAATGCGAAGGGCCATCTTCCTCCGAAAGATCTTCAATGGTGAGTCTCCTGTGTGTATGATATTAATATTACATCGTCCGGCAGTGCCAGCAGCCAGAAGGAGCTTATACTTACTCTTCTCCGACCGCAAGAATAGATTCTCCGGGCTTGAAGACGACTTCGTGGGGAGACGCTCTTCTGCTTTGGATATCTGAAGACAACAATATTGATTGAGAGGCGCAATGATCTAATGGATTATAACACACCATATGTGATTGGTTGCCGTTGCGAGTAAGGTTGAGGCCCGTCATTCTCGTCGGAATCCGGGGAGTAAGGTTGAGCCTTGATATTCTCGTCGAAATCCCATATTCGGACGTATTTGTCCGCTCCTGAGGATGCTAGGATGTTGCTAGTAGTCACGACAGCAGGGTGAGCAGAAGATCGATTGAGCCAAGCCACACTCGCCTGATTGGGGTCGTAGGCAGCACTGTGGACAGTATAATGCGTCTTGAAAATATTATCTGGTTCGCCTAAGACATATGTCCCAGTCAGAAATGGACGACGAAACGCCGGTAGAAGACCAACCTTGTTCAAGGTCCAGTATCTCCGACGGGTCGCTCTGAGGTTGTGTTTCCTTTCAGACGGAAGGAATTACAGCACTAAAGATTCCGCACCTTGCACCACGAAATCAAGGTCCCCGGTTGTTATACGGATCCGTTTCTAAATGCATTTTCAGCACCAACACTCTAAAGACGATAGAGTACCTACCACCTATGGTGTCGCCACCTGCCGAGTTGGAACAAACAACCACCCGTCCGTTGTGCTGTATGATTTTATTGATGGCTTGAAGAACCCGTTAGCAAACAGGTAATGGTCGGTCGTTCTGAACACCTCACATCCTCCCGTACGTCGGAATCGATGGACCTCCCGATAACGATCCATATCGAGGGCTACGTCCAACCGTGGACGTTTTGCGGAAAGAAATGTCGGGCGCGGTCGGAAATGAGGCAGGATTTTGAATTCGCGTAACTAGCGTGTGTCAAATGAACGAATCAACACGATGGGAAAAAAGACCGCACGGCATCCCAAACGTAGTAGTCCGGCGAACTGTTTCGTGCTGATGAAGGACGACCAGCGGAAATGTCGACGTAGGCTCGCTTCCTTGGAGGCCGGGGGTCAACCAGCTCCTCGACTGCTTCTTCCGGTGCCTCAAGTTTAGGAGGCGCGTATTGGAGAGTCTTCAGACGCTTGTGTTTCAGATGCTTGTCCTCCGAAGGTTCAACCTCCGAATCAGTTTCTTCGAATATAGTTCCGCATCCCAGTTCGTAGCTAAACTGGCGAATTTCTTCAGCCAAAGCATAGATGACGAAAACGGTATATACCATCGGCTCATAATCGTCGTCGGAGCCTTCCGGTTCTACTTCCGGTCGGCGTTTCTCCTTTTTGTCTTTCACGATCGGAGGCTGAACGTCGGTGAGTATGCATCCAAAAAACGAGCAACGTAACCAAGACCGACATCTGGCTTGATACTTGATGACGGTCCTCGATAGGTTTTCTTTACGGGTTGGGCGGAGCTACATAGATGTTCATTTTCGGATGAGGTTTGGCAGCGGGAGGACCAACCTCGAATCGTTGCCGAGAGGCTTGCTGCTACCAGGGCGAGAGCCAGAAGCCACTGGCATAGCGTTTCGGAGAGGTTTGGAATTGGGGGGCAGTCGTGGGGGTTGCCAGACGAGAGCCAGAAAGCCACCGGCATGAGCCGTTTCGTACTTGTAGACGCTGCTCTCGACTGTCCTCCTTTCGAGGACGAGCGTATGTGGGCTGCAGGCGCAGGCTTGATGATTGCAATGAACTCGATGTCCTCATCGTCGCTGATGAGGATGGGTGTCGGGCTCACGGGCCTCTTTATGGGAGGCTTGGCATCCTGAATGGCGTCAACGTCGATGACCGACGCCATATGGGTCGCAAGTCGCCGCAGCTGATCGTGGTTTGGAGAAAGGCACGACGTGACACGTGACAATGTCCGACCTGAAAAGGGAAAACGCGTCTCAAATAAGGTATTCTTGTAATACAATTTCTACAAACGCGCTCCTCCTCCTATACACTCGCTTTCACCACCATATCCTCCAGCGAAATAGCGCGATACGTCCCATCCTCCCCCACAGGCGCCCACACCGCATCGTCCAAAATATACACCAACACCCCGCCCTTCCCATCCGCACTCAGACTCACCCTGAACAGCGGCATCCGTGAGATCTCGTGCGCCCGGCCCGTGGGGAGGAACAGCAGATTGTGCGTCGCCGCAAAGTCCTCCACGATGCTCCGGAACGTGATCTCCTGCGTCCTTGCCGACGGCCGCGCCGGCGCGCGCGGCGTCCCCCCGCCCAGGCGTATTCGGCGCGGACCCCGCCGCCGCCGCGGCCAACTCTGCGCGAAAGTCCGGCCGTGCGAGCTTCGCAGGCGCCTCCGGCCCCAGCTCAATCGCCTTATTCATGAGCTGCAGCCCGCGCGTGAACCCGCGCGCGACGCCGCCCATGGTCTGCACCCGTTCTGGGAACGACCCCTTCCAGAACGAGTACCAGCTCGCGACCTCCTCGAAGCTGACTTTCGGCTGCACGAGCCACACGTGCAGCACGTCGAGCCACTTGGGGAAGAACTCCGTCTCGAGCAGCTGTGCGAACACAGAGGGCCGGAGGAGGTTGGGCTCGGCCCAGCGGAGGACGGCGACGAGGGGGGCCATGTCCTGCTGGCGCGGGTTCACGCGGAAGTCGTCGCGCAGTGAGGCGGCGAGCTTGGGGACGACGTATTTGAGGAGCATCGCGTCCCACTCGGCGGGGTCGAAGATCTCGCGCCACGCGCCCAGGTCCTCCGGCATGTCGTCGCCCGCGCTCCAGCTACGCAGCACGCTCTTCACCTTGCGCTGCGTGTCGCCGAGGACGTCGTCCATGCGCAGCCCGAGGTGCGGCAGCCACGGGAAGACGATGCTCTGCAGCGACACCGTCGCGCGGCGCGGCGTCCAATCCGTCACGGCCTTCTTCACTTTCGGGAGGATCAGCTGGTCAAGGAGGTTGTCGCGGATGAACGGCGGGAGGAACGACGACCACGCCTCGTAGAGCTTCACCGCGGGCTGCGGCGTCTGCGGCGCCCAGTCGTTGTTGATCGCTGTCCGTACCTTCGGAAGCCAGACGTTCCAGAGCAGGCTCTCGAAGGGCGTCATGGGCTTTTCTCTGCGGTCACAATTAATATACTACGAATTCGAGGAATAAAAGAGACGTACGACATGTCTAGTGGCACTGCGACGGTCTTTGAGCCGTACACGTCGACTTGCGTCTGCACGGGTTTTTCCTCTGCGGTATTGACCCTGAGCGCGCGCTGCCAGCTTCGGAACGTAGAAAGGAACACCATGGGCCCGTCGAGAGGGTCCCATGTAGCGACCATGCGGCGGACCTGCGAGTATCATTAGTACCGACGAGAACAAGTTTCCAAGTGGACTTACCAGAGGCGCGATCGCTGCAACCACAATCTCATCGAGCCTATACCGCTCAAACTCGCGCGAGAACTGATCCACGAGCTTGTAGAAGAGGGGCGAGAATTCCTCGAGCGAGACCTCGTACGACGACGCGAGCTCCTTCGACTTGGTGTCGATCTCGTTTGCGACGATTTGCACTTGTTGCAGGCGGGCGATTACTGGAAGAGATATACTTAGTATATGAGATGACAACGAGGAGAACGGCATACACTCTGCCTCGTCCGCGACTTTCTTCCGAAGACGCGCATCTTCGTGGGTGACCCACTTCTTGCGCTCGTCGAGAGCTTTGGCCTCGCGCGCGAGGCCGTCGAGGTCGGTTTTGCACGCTTCGGCGATGAGACGGATGTTGTGTCGGACCTCGGGGATGCGCGTCGGGTCGTTCGAAGGCGACCAGGAATTCAGGGATACGTCTGCCAACGACGATACTTCCCGGGGCTGTAAGAGAAATTAGCACCCCGCATTTTTAATCGCAGAAAACTACGCACCACGGCCCCCGTCGCGTCGATGATCTGCCCAAGGCTCGACGACGCCGGCATGTCCTGCCCCGCCTCGGCCAGGATCTGCTCGTACGTCTTGTGCTCGATCTTGGTCTTGACCTTCTTCGGCCTCTTCCACACATCCTCCCTCTTCTCCTTCGCCTCCCTCTCCTTCCTCCGCGCCTTCCGCGCGCCCGGCGCCTCCTCCTCGTCCGAGACGACCTCCCCCCTGCGCCTCGCCTCCATCTTCGACTGCTCCGTCTTCTCCTTGAACCCGCGGAACCCCATCCCCATCTTCTGCGGCCGCAGCTTCGACTCCACCGGCGTCACTATGCCCTCCCCCGCGGCGCCCAGCCCCGTGCCCGCCTGCCACCCCATCTTCGCGAGCAGCCGCGCGCCGATCGTGCCCTGGATCTTGTTGAAGTGCGCTTGCTCCGCGGCGCTGAGCGGGGTCGCGGGGCGGGAGGACGACGGGGAGTCGCGCACGAAGGACGGGCGGCTGCGCGCGCCGAAGGCGGAGGGGAGGTCTTCGGAGTGGGTTGGGGTGGGGGCAGCAATGCGCGAGCCGATGCCGCCTTTAGCATTGCCGATGCCACCTTTGGAAGGAGTTAGAGAGGGAGGGGGAGGGGCATCGTCGCCGGCTTTCGAAAAGGCGGCCATTCCGGTCTTGGCAAATGCAGAGCCAAGTCCGCCCTTGGAGAACGTCGATGATTGCGCGCCGCGCGACGAACCGATCCCGCCTTTCGATGCGCCGAACATGGGCATGGGCTCATCCAGTGGCGGCCCCGACTTGGAGCCGATACCACCCATTCGCGGCAACTCTGGCTCTTCTTCCTCCTCTTCCCGCACCCGCGGCGACGGCGGCCCGGAAGATTCAGAGTCCTCACCGCCGTCCTCAGACCCGTCGTCCTCACCATCCTCGCTATCTTCTTCCGCAGCATCGTCTACATCCATCTTGGATGCAGACGCGTCGCCAGAGACAAATGCGGGCGCCTTGGTCCAGTTACTCCGCCTAGTGGTGTTTCTGCGGGGCTGAAGATCAGCCTCTAGGCCGTCTTCGTCCTCGTCACTGACCCGTCTCCGTTTGCGTTGGTACGGGTTTTCGAAGAGATTGCGCGCCGCCCGCGCGTCGGCGCTCTCGTTCGGGTCAAAGTCGGCGTCCCCCGAGTCGGCAGAGGCGTCCGAGTCGTCGCCGTCGTCGAGAATGCGTTTCCGGCGGGCCATCGTCAAAGTGCAAGGCAGGTGTCACACGTGACAATCCTCTTGAACCGAAACTTTCATGAGTCGTAGTCGATTCGATTCATGGATTCATCCTGCAGCTGAGCTTGCTCCCGTTCGGACATTTCCTCGGCGGTTGGCAGTAGTAATGCCCACTAGCTGACAGCATTGGACACCCGACTTGATTGAAGTTGGCAACCGCGAACCCTGAGGCTTCCTCATTTCAGATTTCGTCCTGATTCCGCGTCAGGATCGTGGGACTAGCGCTACGGCGGGTCCTTTCCAAAGACAACAATGAATCACCGAACGGACGCGCTCTGACTGAAATACCGCTCAGTACAACCGGACCTGCCTAATCTGGCTGCCGCGTTGTGCCGAACAATAGCGAAAAGACAATTGGCCTGCAACGCGCGAAATGTCGAGAACCGAGCGCACAATAGAAAGTAAAGCCGAGCCCCTGACGTGCGCTTATTTTACTGGTCTCAATTGTTAAGGCGCAGGGCCGGGGCAAGAGAAGGGTGGCCGCCGCAGTTTATAAACCCGAGGGCCCACCCACGAAACAGCACCACCTCTCTGTGTTTCCCGTCATGGCCTCCTTACGATGTGTCTCCTTTGCGGTTCTGGCAGCTGTATCTCTCGTCCTGGCGGACTCCCTCCCAAGCTCGTTCCCTCACGCATACCCTGGCAAGCCAACTGGTGATTACAGCTCCGCATGGCAGAAATGTCCGTTTCAATCTTGAACCGGTCTCTTCCTTAAATTTGACGCCGTTCATGTAGATTTCCAAGTCACTGCCCCCTCTGCCGAATGTTACATTCCCCTTGCCTCGAAGCTTTGCTGGCAACATCGACGTGCAGCGCGCCGGGCACCCCAACAACACGTTGTTTTTCTGGGCTCTCGAGAACAAGCCTGGTTCCTTGACGGCTGCCAAGAGCACTGAGCCATGGGGTATTTGGCTGAATGGAGGGTCAGTTCACTAGACGTATCTCGGTTGAGTGAAGTTTAAACGATCTTCACAGCCCCGGATCGTCGAGTATGGTCGGGTTCTTCCTCGAGGTACGTTATATTTGCACTGTTCCAATGCTCGTGTGCTTACGCTGCGATAGAACGGGCCCATCCGCATCGCCGCCGACGGGACCGTCTCCCAGAACACGCAATACAGCTGGGATAAAGTCGCCGACTACTTCTGGATCGACCAGCCAGTGTTCGTACTTACCATTCTCAGTTTACATCTTCTATTATCTTACTTACGAATAACACAGAGGTGTGGGGTTCTCGACAGCAGATGCAGCTGGCTACAGTGGGCTTCTTCAATTTCCTCGCGTGTGCGGTTTCACTAATAGTCAATGCTAGTCGCGGACGAGGACCAAATGGGCGCGGACTTTGTGAGTAACATGCCTCCTTCGTCCGATCTCTAATCGAGTGATGTTCTGCAAGATGGGTTTCTCCTCGCAAATCTCGTCAAAGTGTTCCCCAGTCTCGCTACCCGCCCACTCCATCTCACGGGCGAGAGCTACGCCGGAGTGTGAGTGCCTCAGAATACATCGACGACAGTTACTGAGTATCGTTATTCACGACAGATACATCCCCTACATCATGAAGGTGTGTCTATCCATATCTGCAGAAGCTCTAGCTCAGTTTCCTTCATTCCTCCAGGCGTATTTCGCGATGGCCAAACCTCCAGTCAAGATCGCGAAGATCGCCATCGGCGACGGGTCTATTGCCTCGGACGAAGTGTTCGAGCTTCTCCCTGCAGTGAGTTCGCCCGCCATTATTTTGCAGACGACACCGGGCTCACAGCTTTGAATTTACAGCTAAGTGTCCTGGAGACATACCCACAACTTATCGGGTACGACCAAGACGTGTACAACTACTTCAAGGAGCAGTACGTCTTCGTCTTTCCTTCCTTTCTTCACGTTCCCGCTTCCTTCTTCCCTTTAACATATTCACTCATACTCATACTCATTCATTCTTGAACAGGGAACACCTCTGCGGCTACGACATCAACCTGACCTACCCCCAGAACGGCATCATCCCCTCCGTGGGCTTCATCGACGCGCGCGACCGCGACGTGCCGTTCCAGCTCGAGAAAACCATGGCCAAATACAAATACAAATACGCGAAGCGCGGTCTCGTCGGGGAGGTGAAGCGCCGTTACGCGGAGCTGGAGGTAACTGAGCGGGAGCTCGTCGCGAGAAGGCGGGAGAAGCGCGATCTGCGTCTGCGCGCGAACGGGACGCTCGATCCGTGGGTAAGCGAACGTTGGACTTGGGTTTGGGTTGAGTTTTTCTGATCATGGTTCGACAGTACGGCTGCGCGCTCCTCCCGGAGTTCATCGACTATGCGTTGAACTATTCCGCGCCTTGGAATATCACCGGAGAAGACTTTAATGTACGTGACCAAACAACAATACCCTCAATCGGACGCATTCGGCTTTCAACTCGACTCATCTTCGATATAACTTATAGGTTTACGACATCACGGACCCGGACGGCTCACCCAGCCTCGGGCCAACGTTTTTGAATAGTTAGTGCTTTGCAAGCGCGCGGGTGTCTTGATATCTGTTCTAATCCCTTAAATTTAGACCCGCGCACCATTGCTGCGCTTCACGCCCCCCACGAGCAAGGCTTGGGCCCAAACTTTTGATTTTGTGTTTGGTGAACTCGAGGATGATCCGAGTGAGTATACTTAACTCGACCCTCCCATGAGATAAGTAACTGAACTGGAACTTGTTCCGCAGGCCCAATGTAAGCCAGGCTTGCCATTCGTCTTCGCAGAACTTGAACCTAACGTCGGACAGCCCCATGAACTTCCTCTCTGAACTCGCAACCAACGCAACCGCACATAACGTCTCGGTTATATTATATTCTGGCAACGACGACGCTCTCATTGCGCATAGAGGAACCGAAGGTGCGCTGCGAGTTTTTTGGTTATTGATCAACCATTTACAACCTTTTTCTTTAGTAACGATCCAAGTTCGTCGAACTTCAGCAACGCGCTGCGCCTTTACTGACCTTTTTCGTATAGAACACAACATTCGGCGGTATCCAAGGTTTCACTAGCAAGCCCTCTACACAGTGGAACGACGACAGCGGAAAGCCCGCAGGCATCGTCCACCAAGAGCGTGGCTGGACGTATGTCCTCTTCAGCGGGACGGGCCACCTCATCCCGGCCAAGACACCCGCAGCCGTACGTAGTCCCTCCTCGCTTCGCAATACCTAATTCAAACTTTCTTTTATTTTACAGGCCCTGACGTTCGTCCGCGAATTCGTCTTCGGCGCCAACCCCACCGGCTCGGTCATCAAAACCCCCGGGGGGACACCCATGGTCGTAGGCGGCGAAGACTCCTCTCTCCTCGTCGGGGACGTCATCCCGGGCTCGGACGGAATCGTTTACGCTGTAGGTACCGCGACCCTCGACGTTCGTGTACCCCAAGGAAACGATCGCGGCGTGGAACACATTTATCCGCGGGCAGACGGGCGCGTCGTCGTCCAAGGCAGCGTCGCCGGCGGGGCCTGTGGCTCCTGCTACGGACGCGAACACGAACGGCGCAAGCACATTTCGACTTGGAACGACACCACGCTCTGCGATCTTGGCTGGCCTGATCAGTTGGGCGTGCGTGTGGCTGCTTTAATTTATAGCTAATAATTATTTTTTGATATCGTGTCTGGATAATGTGTGGTTGGGCTCATCTATGTCGGGTAATGAATGTATTTTTAATATAATTGGCTGAAGAAATATAACAACTCCCGCGTAGACGCGAGGAGAAGGGTTTCGGGATGGTATCTTTGTGTGTACATTGAGAAAGACACAAAAGGAATCGGATAGCGGATTCATCCTCCGTAATTTTGCTGGTTGCTGAGCGCACGCTCAACTCTGATGTCGCTCACAAAGTTGCGTTTGTTTTTCAATTATTGCCAAAAACCTCGACGCGCAATATTTTCTCGTAGACAGACACTTTAACACCGAGAAACTTGTACCTCATAGACGCGCAAATGGCACTGGAGTCGAAAGCTAACGAACTCTGGTCGGTTAACTCAAGTTGAACTGTCACGGAATCAGACACGAACAAATTAAACAATATCCAAATGTCGCCACACAGCTAGCGGACCCACAAGGACCCACGGGCCACCCCAAACTTCTGAGAAGAAAGAAAAAGGATAACGAAAGAAATTTCGAACTCATGTTCCACGTGTCAACCCCTTCGGTGTCATCGGCCGAGCATCATGATTTGGTTGTGTGCGTCAAGTTGGCATACTGGAGCCTGGAAGACTCTCGACGCCATCCGTTCAATGCGGCGAATATCGGCACTTGGTCGCAATTCAGACATTCGGGACACTCGAAGAACAATGGGGACTTTATAACGGAGGATTCGGACCACATGTACGTGTCGTAGTCTGCTTGATGTTGTGCTTACACCCCGTTCCAGCTGCCAGTAGCCACATGTCACCACTGCATCCCCTCCTTTTCCACCGGATCCTGCCCTACACCTGCGGCGCCCTCTATCCGTTTCCCCCTCCATCTCCCTCGTGCCCGCACCCTCCCCTCCTTCTTCACATTCTCACGACGATCGCACGAAGACGCCCGCAGTGCCCTCGCACCGACACTATTCACGCACCACCTCTGACGCATGGGACTCGGGTCAGGGACAACTGTTCGTGACGTGCTCTGCACTACGCATGGAAACCCCCTCACTCAGCTGATGTCTCGGAGTCGTCGCAGATTTGTTTGGAATCTTTGGATGCAAAAAGGATGCGCTTTCCGACGTCATCACCTGGCCTTCTTGGCGTTTTGTCCAAATACAGCGGTTAACCTCTCTCTCCTTTAGCTCAGTCGCCTCGTTAGCATGCCGGCTCTTGGGCTGTTCTGTCTGATTCCGCCCTGCGCCGTCCTTCACTCCGGCGCACACTTTGATACTGCAACTTGGTCGGCTTCACCTCCTGTTACATCTTTTGCTCAAAATCGCGCGAAGATGGCGGATTCTGGGTATACTCCAAATGTTTCAACGCACAGGTTTCCCGATCTCACGTCAAGGTCTCAACTAATTGAACCCTAATACCGCACTAGGGTTAGCTACGAATGTCTTGGAACTTGACCAGGAGTTCGGGATCACGCATGCGCGTCGCGCGATCCTGTATGGTTGACCGGCCACGCCACCTGCCACCCTATTGCAAACGCACGATGGACCATCTCCTCCGTCGCATTGAATGGGAGCTAATCATTCAGGTGCTTATCATTCTGGTACTGGGCAGGGAATAGTTTTTTTTTGCCGACCCGCGTATGATTGAATGTCTCTCTCCCAGTCTTACGCCGTTCTATGTCGATCCCATGGGCTTGGTCTGGTTACGTTTCAATCCTTCCACCGGCTCTTGTTTTGTTCTCTCTTCCTCTGACCATCCCGTTATCCAAGTACTATTGATACACCAACCGACCTTCGGACAGGCTATCACCGCTGAAGCCTCCGATCGGCGAGGTCTAAAATAGCGCGAAGCATCG
The DNA here is from genome assembly GCA_029378375.1 of Mycena olivaceomarginata. NCBI lineage: Eukaryota > Fungi > Basidiomycota > Agaricomycetes > Agaricales > Mycenaceae > Mycena > Mycena olivaceomarginata. Next base: position 160,005 of record JARKIC010000693.1, on the reverse strand, counting down.
AATCATCATCAGATGCCTGACGGAAAGAATGCCCTTGACCCTGATGGTAACACACGGCTCTGAGGCCCTCGCGCAGCGATCACAAAGCTTGAGCACCATTCTTGGGAGAGAAGAAAATTTCACAACTGGCCAAGGCACGTCTAACCTCGTCGCTGGGAAGGCCAACCAAATGAAAGAGCAAACACGCACAGGACGCAGCGGGAGATCCGGCAGCTATTGTCCTCGTGTCCAGTTGCCATACATGACGTGGCGTGTCTTCCGGAGGGCCTCTACCTCTGTGACCTCCCACTCACCAGCGGTACTCAAAGTGCAGCCATGCTCAAGATGCTTCTACGCCTATGCGGGCAAAAGCCTCCTGGTGCTGACGGACCTACTCATCCTCTACATGGCTTGGCAGGCGATGTTGCGCTTCCTACCAAGATACGTACGACATCCGTCCCGGCGGCTTCCTACCAGGGCTGATCTCGTTTGCGACAGAGAACCCTGGAATCGCATCGTCCATGCCCCGGAATTCACCTTCGAGTTCGGTACCATCCCAGGTGCCAGAATATATTAGGACTCTGAAGGCTGGGCTCGTTCTTCTTGCGAAAAAGACGGAACCATTCCTCGAGGGAACCCCGTTTAAGATCCCAATCAGTGTCCTGAACTCTTTCCTCGACCTGGCAGGTGTACGTCTTGATGCGCCTGTTGCGCAGACGACAACTGAACGAGCTCCGGATTTGATAGACCGTTTCGGGCAACAAGAGCACCCTGAAAGCCCAGCTTCAGCAGCTCACCAGCACAGTGGATGTCATAAACAAGGCTATGGACAAGGCGACATCTCAGGACACAAAGGAAAGAGCGTGGAAGCTTTCTGAGTAAGTGATATACCTGGATCTGTAGATTAAGTCATGGCCCCGTTTCCCAGATTTCTCGCCGCCGAGATGGAAGAATTTGAGGCGCTTCAGAAACGTCCGCGTCTCGCAAAAATTCTCCAAAGCGAGGAGGATGCCAAGACCATCGACGCTGCCCTCAAGCGAATCAACGGCCATCTTCAGATTTTCCAGGTACACCAGAATGATATTATTGGTTGTATCCGAATACTGAAGATGAATCTCAGCTGGATGTCATGACTTCGATCGAAAGGCTGGGGTTGGAAGCTAGTGAGCACAGCCAGCGAGAAAGTTTTATCCTCTGATTGCGTGATTTAGTTTTCGAGAAATTACGTCGCGCAGCGGCGAGCGATGCGTCTCACGACGCGGGGGAGAGGTATCCCCCGCCACAATGTCACCCTGAGACTCGGAAAGACATTCTAGCAGAGCTTTATGACTGGGTATCGGAAGACGATCCGACGAACCAAATTCTTTGGTTATACGGCCCTGCTGGTGCCGGCAAATCTGCCGTTGCGCAGACTCTTTGTCAGGAAATACAGGGAGGAGGTCGCCTGGGTGCGAGTTTCTTCTTCAAACGCGGCCATTCATCCCGCGGTCACGCGACGAAATTGTTCCCAACCATTGCATATCAGCTTGCCACGACTCTACCCGAATTCAAGACGGCCGTTCTCACTTGCATCGAGAACGACCCAGGCGTCGTTGACAAATCTCTTCCCATACAGCTCGAGAAGCTTGTGATGGCACCACTTCGTGATCTCACCCCCAGTGGGACGCTGATTATAGTCATTGATGGAATGGACGAATGCGAAGGTGAAAATCACCAACAAGAAATCGTTCAGCTCATCGGACAAGCCTTGGTGCAGTCACACATCTCCCTTCGCTTTCTCATTGCTAGTAGGCCGGAGTTGCATCTCAGCCAAGTTTTCCGACAGTCGTCCTTTGATGCCTTCTGTCGAGAGCTAAATATTCACAAATCGTTCGACGACGTCCGCACTTATCTACTCGCCGAATGCGCGCGGATTCAAAAAGACCACGAGACGATGCTCCATGTTCCGGATCCCTGGCCATCACAAGCAGATATTGAACATCTCGTCGCCAAATCGTCTGGATATTTCATCTACGCGGCAACCGTCATCAAATTCATCGATGACCAAGACTTCCGTCCAACCGAACGTCTTGAGATCGTCATGGGTATTGCAGAACCCGAAAGCGGATCGCCTTTTTCCGCGCTCGATCAATTATACGCTCAAATTCTGGAGGCTGTACCTGGAAGGCGTCCACTTCTCCGGGTTTTATCTGTCCTGGCGGCCGGGTTGATTCTGTCCCCACCTCATATTGAACAACTTCTCAGCATGAAGCCCGGGGACGTCCGGTTGGCACTGCGTCGAGCACATTCAGTGATAAATGTACCTTCGACGTCCGCAGGCAAGCTCACCACACACCACGCCTCGTTCCTGGACTTCCTGAATGAAGAAACACGATCGGGGACTTTCTACGCTGGCATCAGCAGTCTTCATCACCGAAGTCTCACAGTGGACATTTTGAAAGCATCGTCCTACACGAACGACGATCCGTTTGTCAATGCCATTGGCCATGTCGCCCGGTAAAGTTGATTAGGAAAGGAAAGCTTTGTAACCGACCGACCATGTTACAGGGAGATTAATCTGCAAGTCATCACGTCCGCTCAGCCATCGCCCGAGATTTTTCACCTTTTACGGTGCATCAACCCAGACTTCGTTTTTGAACCGATGAGGCGAGTGGAAAGCGCAATACTGGTCTGGCTGCAGGTGTGTCATATATTTCGGTATGGTGTGCGAGTTTAATTTGGACGCAGGGCGCACAGCCATTACCGCCAAACGACCTGGTCCAACTATGGGAAAACTACCGCTACATGACTGTTTGTGATATGACTTGGTGGAATGCCACCAAAGAAGCGACGATAAACGAAGACGGAATACACCATATCGTATGCGAAGCATTGCCGGAGTTGGTTAGAATTCTTCAGGCGTACCCACTCCTCTATGATACCCCGCGGGGTAATTTTCCAACTCTGTGGGAGATCCGTCACGTTTTAAATCTTTCTTGGGACCAACTGCAGACAATCGTCTGTCCTCTTCGAGTATCCATTGGCGACAACCCAAAAGAGCTGGAAAGGCTCTTCCTGTCGGTATCGCATAGGAAGCGCATTCGCGAGCTGTGCTCCGACCAAAGTCTAAAGGACCTGGCTACCGGCGCCATGCGGCTCATGATCAAGCTTAGCAATCATCAACTGCCTGGAGAGTTTTAGTGTGTCTTGTCGTCAGAAGTGGGCTGTGAACCTGATAAAATCCCACATTTAGCGCTTCTGCCCCGTGTTGGGGTTGCGTCCTCAGGGCATGTCCACCGTGTCCCGATCTTCTGCAGACTCTGCGTGAGGCTGAAGGGGCGTCCGCAATCAGTGATCCTCGACGGCCGTACAACAATGGGAACATTCATAACGTTATCGAATGGCTGAAGGTAAATCCCCGGACAAGTAATATTTCGTGGATTGTTTAAAATTCCTGTCCATTAGAAGTTTCCTGAACCTTCGTGGGACCTGATTGCCCGCATCCAAAATCTTCTGCACGAGAGCAAAGAACCGAAGGGGCTCTATTGGAGAGACGATGCTCTGGATCCTGAGGAGCTCTGGACGGAGTGGAGGGTGAGGACCGGGTGGTGAACGAGCCCTGATTTCATACATAGACTCCCTTGACAGAAGCCAAACCCGTGGGGAGTCGCGATGTAACGAATAGCAAGTCACGTCGGAAGTGACAAGGTTTTTGCACACAAAAAGACTTAGTAAAACAAGCGAACACAGTCGTAAAGTGTGAATTTCCTGCTGGAACTAGTGAGTTATTCCAACCAAAAATCGGTGTCTCGTTGGACCAACGTGTTACGTTCCAATTTTTTCGGAAAACCCCCATTCAAATTTGACATTCCTTATGCCATTAGGGGGTTTTAAAGTTAAAACTCGGGGCCTGACTTGAGGCCCAACTTGACCTTCAACTTGACCTCCGACTTACGGAGTCGGGAACCCAAGTTGGGGCCGTTGTCTGTGAAACACCTGAGCAGACGTGTGCACGCACAACTTTGGAAGTCGAGGCGTCGCATACCATAAGCGAGGTGATGCAGGCCGGGGATCCGAATTAGCCGAATTGATTGATCATCGGAGACGCCGTGGAGCCGAGTGCTGCGAATAGACAACCGCCAGAACATTTTATTACACTACACACTCATATACTGCGCAATTTCATTCAATTCGGCGGTCACGCGTCACGCACCCCCTGTGCCGCGATGAATTTTGGTCTCGGTCACGGGTCACGGCGCCCAGCGCCGAATGTAAAATGCGTGACATCAGGGCCAAATCTCCCTCGGAGGTGCAAAAAAGGCAGAATTTTCGAAAATTTTCGTCTTGAATGCCGAATTTTTGGAGGTGTCACGCCAAACTTCGTTGGTTGCCGAAGTGCCGAATCGGTATTTTGGGTCACGGGTCACAACCCGTGCCGAATTGAATGAAATTGCGCAGTATTCCTACTTTAAAGCTTTGACATACCAAAGATTGTGTCAAACTTCCTGTTTCCCGCAGCCGACTCGGAGTGCAGACCCGTACCACGTCTTGAAGGAGCGGTGAAACAGCGATGATGAAGGGGTTGGATTGAGATTTGCTGGTGCTCGGGGGACCGATGCGACGCGAAGAGAGGAAATGAGCCAGCACGGGATGTGACCATCACCCAGATCCGGGGATCAAAAGTGCTGAGGTGATCAAAAAGGACTCGGCTAAACCAGCGATGTGGTAATCTCGGCTCCAGATCTTTTCGGGGATGACTTCGGAGATGGCCGTGATTTGGGGCACAGAAATCAAAAAATCACCCACCGCCATCACCCCTCAAAGATCTGGTGCAATTCAACCGCAAGACGTGCTATCGACTCGATTTCGTTCATCCCACCCCCAGTGTCTCAAATTTCTTGCTCAATATATTCTACTGAGTCTTCTCTTACTTATGATAGGCCTAATCGGATGAGTTCCCGTCTATATTAATTATTATGGACCTGACAATCTCACTCATTTTTAGCTGATATCTGGCTGAACTCTCGCAAATTGTAGCCATTCTTTACTCTGGGGGATATATCACGATATGAAAGGAACATTCCCAGACATTTCCTATTTTTTCAGACACCAGGAGTAGCTAATAATAATATGAGCCCAAGTTGCACTTCATCACAGGTGTGACCTGCGAGTTGTGTCACATCGATCGCACGTCTCGCGGCTAAATTGCACCAGACGTTATAGGGCGTCTCTTTCCCATCAAATTCTGCCTCGATATCATCTCAATAAACTGACATTAATATCTCCGTATAGAATTACTGCAGCTGTTCTCAGTCTGAGCACACCCTAGAACACTGGGAACGAGACTAGCGATGTGGCTGTGTGGGACCGTCAATCTACCGGAGGAAGTTGGAGTATTGTTTGCCCTATCTCCTTTATGTAGTCTAACCCCATTTTGTCTCCTCTGAGCTGGAGCGGAGCGCAGGCCACCTGTAACACCCAAGAAATGATGCAAACTGATGTGCATCATTTGCATCAAGTGCACGCTAGGATGCGCACTTTTCGGTGAGTTTCCAGCACGGCTTAATTACAGTTAATCCCCTCCACAATCTACCTGTTATCTGTACATCTACTAGATAATACATCCTTTATCTACTATCACGGCCAATGTTGCCATCACTGGTGGCGCACCATCAAGTGCCAGGTCCCATGCCATCAACTGCCATCAATAGGCTTGACAGCGACACCGCCTCTGAGCACAACTCCCTCAATAATGCACGGAAATTCATGAAAAAAACTGCTGGCCTCTCAAGGCATGGGAAAGTAGATAGAGGCGAAATTAGACATCACAGCAATTGGCAGTACCTAAGGCATGGATTGAAAAAGTTCTGTTTTGGGATGTTTTGGAAGATTTCCCGATATCTCAACGAGTTCTGCACTGATTCACATGAAACCTCGATAGAAATACTCAGCTAATTCATGCCAAATTAGTGATAGAAAGAAATTTGCAAACATTATGTATATTCAGCGACATTGGTTTAATGGGCTATTTTGTTGATGAATGCAGTTTACAGGCATCTGGACACATCCAAATGATGTCTACCTTTGTCAGGTAAGGCTCTGATACATTCTGCAATTTGTAATAGATTCATATTTGCAAAGACCTCAGCAGTGGATTCAAATTTCACAATATTTCCTGATTGCAGTGTATTGCTCATTGTCCTGATGTGTTTACAAGCATGATAGATTGAACTTTTGATTACGACTCTATTAAAATTTTCAGGATGTATCAAAGCTTTGCCTGACAAAAATCCACATGATTTGGATGTGTCTAGATGCTTGTAGACTGCATTCATCCACAAAATGGCCTGTTAAACCAATATCACTGAATATACATCATTTTTGCAAGTTTCTTTCTATCACTAATTCAACATGAATTAGTTGAGTATTTCTATCTAGGTTTCATGTGAATCGGTGCAGAACTCGTTGAGATATCGGGAATTCTTCCAAAACATCCCAAAACAGGACTTTTTCAATCCGCGCCTTAGGTACTGCCAATTGCTGTAATTCAATCTCAAAGACATATTTATAAAGACATTTTCAATAAATATTACCATGCTCAGCCAACGGCATAAGGTCAAGGGGCGAGGCCGAATTTAAGCACCGTGGGCACCCCTCGCACCCCGTCCTCTGCCGCCACGCGTCGCACATGCACGTGTCCCACCCCGCCCTCTCAGCGTGTTCTCTTTTCGGACTCTCTTCTTTGCAGGCTCAGGGCGTTCACCATCCCCGCCTTCGTCGCGTCCCCGCTTTTTCCGCAGCGGGTGGACTCGGAGGGGGGCATGTTGAGCACAGGCCACATTGGCGACGGGGCGTAAGCGCCACTCCCCATCCCCTCATCCATCCTGCCGCCGTACTCATCTGTCCCGCCGTCATACAGCCCCATCCCCATTGGCATCCCCATATCCCATCCTATGTAGTCATTCATGCCGCTGTACTTGCTGAATGTCGATGGCAGCGGCGCGATGTGGGTTTCGTCCTCGGGCTGGAATGGGTCGTCCGCCACATTCCTCTGCAAGGTGTCGTAGTCGTGGACGAAGGTGTCCGCAATGCGGAAGACGGGTGCGGGATCTGGGAGGAGTGCGGCGGAGGCAGGCGCGGGTGTGGCACTGGAGATGGGCGTGAGCACGGCAGTGGAGGCAGGCACGGGTGTGGCGTTGGAGGTGGGTGCGAGTGCAGCGGTGGAGGCAGGCACAGGTGTGGTGCTGGAGATGGGTGCAAGCGCGGCAGTGGAAGCAGGCGCCGGTGTGGCGTTGGAGAGGGGCGCGGGTGTGGCATTGGAGAGGGGCGTGAGCGCGGTGGTGGAAGCAGTGGGTGTGGTGCTGGAGATGGGTGCCAACACCATATCATCAATTTGTGTGGTACTGAAGCAGGTGGTGGGGTTGGATGGCCTGCATGGTGGGTCTTCCATGGGCTCACACCCCAGAAGCATGCGCCCAGGGGAGGGGGGCATGCTGGCCCCTGGGACCATTGTGGTGTGTATCTGCCCGCGACGGGATGTGGGCTGCATGGCCAGCTCCTCGTCGCTGCTGTCGTCATTGTCTTCCTCCTCCTCTTCACTGCTGCTGTTCTTCTTGCTCCTCACCGCCTTCGACTTCTTCCCACCTGCACCAGTCGGCTTTGCCGTCACCTTCCCCTTGCGTGGGCCCCGCTTCTTGTGTTTGTCGGAGCGCTCAGCTCGGCCCCACAGCGTCCTGCCGGCTGCAACCCACGCCTTCTGCTCGGCAGCCAGCTCCTTCACCTGGCTTGGGGTCATTGGCACGAAGTCGATCGTGCCGTCCACCAGCCCGTCGCATACAAATTGCAGGGTGTCAATGTTCCAGGTGGCTGGGTGCGACCTGGGAACATTTCCCGTCAATTCGACACTGTATGTACCGCGGAGCCTGTCGTAGTTGACGTAGTCCATTTTGGCCTTTGGATTCTTGGTCGCTTTCCCTAAACAAGTGATTAGATTTAAGTGAGAAATAACAATACTAAAAACCTTACGGAGGCGGTCGGTCATCAAGCACGAGACATCCTTGCGTGCCACAGTGGAGCTGTTCTTCAGACGCGTACCTGAAAGGAAACAGCAAAATATCAGCTGTGGACAAAATAGTCAGTAAATGAAGCATACCTTCATTGATGTTGCATGACCACTGCTCAAACTTCCTCATGAAGTGCGGGGCCATCATGTCCAACCCCTGCATGAAGAACTCCAGGGCGCCGTCTGAGTCGATGCAGTGCAAGCACAACGGGTTGTCAGCATTCCCACGCGCGAATAATGCGAACCCACAGATTCCTGTGCGCTCGAAAAGGTCTAGAAGCTGTGTCTGCATCAATAAAAGAGCCTGAATATGAACTAACAAAAGAAACATACCTCGTCCCCAATCTGCTTTGCAGTAAACCTCCCATCGACCTGCACAGCCTTCATTGTTGCACATGGGCCACGTCTCGCGTGAGCGTGCGCCTTGAGTACCTGGTTAATGAGGTGTTTCTGCTCCACCTTGTTGATGGACTTGTAGGTGAAGGTGCCGTTTTCAAGCTCTTCCTCGAGTTCGGCATACAGCTCCGTCATGGGCTTGGTGATTCCTGGCCGGATGTCATGAATCACCCGGGTTTCTACTTTTTCGCGTGACATGTCCGTATGGATACAGACGTGTCTTAGCGGCACGGGACTCTCATGATGCCACCACGTGACCTTCTCATGGTTGAAACCTGGCCTCGGATTCTAAAGCTGCAGACTCGGGGAGTCTGCGCCACGGGATACAGAAGACGTTAGGGACTAGGAACCCGTACAGACAGATCCTAGTCCCTGGACACACCAACGGCTGACACAGAAGCATACACGAAGTACACAACTGGTTGCAAACCGATCGGGGTTTGAACCACTGGATACGATGACATTCAGGACTAGGAGACCTGAACATCAGGCCTCCTAGGTCCTCCGACGCCACAGAAACCGACATAGAGGAGTACAGGAGTATCAGCATTAACACTCCTTAATGCTGTGGTACAGGAACTGATCGTGATTGACCGCAATTGCTTTAATTTATTAGAAGCCTATATAAGCTCGGTAGAATCTCCATGTACAGTAGATTCTACCTCATCTAATCTCAGGCTTCTACCTTGGCTTGACATAGGCATTGTCTCCACCCTGCCCTGCTTCCTCCACATTGTACTACAGGTTGTATCCACACCCCGGGTTGTATACCTGAGTGGATATCACACCCTCTTCAACTTGTTCCGGGTTCCGCCTCGCATCCCGACCTACGACATACGGCCTCCTAGGGAGGACGCCGTACAACTGGTCCTACTGCTTGGGAAACACACGAGCTACTAGCGTCCATCGGGTTTCTCCTGGTTGGGGTTGTCGGGTTACTCGTTGTTTAGCCGACCCAGAGGCCGTTGCTGACACCAGAAATAAAATTGATAGGTGCCCCAAGAGAGAGGAGACATGATGTACCTCGTTCCTGCAAGTTGAGTGAACACTGATGCACCACACTGTTGCGCAGCGTTGGCTTGCGCTGCACCTTGTATTGGGTCATGCAGCACATGGTGGCGTGGACCTCGCTCGCATCCTTGTTGAAGCGTGCGGCAAGCTCAGTGATTTTCTTGTTGCGTTCTACAAAAATTTCATCAATGGTGAGGTCGTACTCAATTTTTTTGTCTTTGGTGATTGCGGCCTGCAGGGCCTTGGTGGCTTTGGACACACCTGAATCATTGCCCTTCCGGGGCCTTGACTCCTGGACGGGGCAAGTTGGGTTGCGGAGTGCGTGCGAGGAAGGAGCTGAGGTGTTGACCATGGTGGTGTATAAGAGAAGAGTGAGTGGGAAAACTCTCACCGTCCTGTCAACAAACGAAGAAGCACATAGTTACGTGACTTATGTGCTGACTGCGACAGCTTCTGTCATGCCGTCATTCATCTCACCTCTTGTTCCTTCCCATCACCGCAACCCTCAAGCCTCAATGGCTCAAGGGTTGGGTGCGTTAGACCATCAAATGTCGCCATTTTATATCTCCGCACCCAACCCCTGAGCCCTTGAGGCATTTTGTTTGAATGAGGGGAAAGGCAAGTTTTTTATTGTATTTTATTTTTGACTAGCACTTGTCACTCTCCTCCATGTCACACCAAATCATCCTCGGTGCCCTCTTGTGCGCCCTCAAATCTATCTTTGGTCTCAACCTGGTTGTTGCCTCCACAACCCCGTCCTCGCCACCAGCCGACCCAGGCTGGTATATAAATTCATGGGGTCTAATTACTCGTGACCAGTGAGTCCTTTTCCATTATCATGCAATATTCGAGCGCTCAGTAAGTGTAGTGACTCGCTGTTATTCTTGCAAAAATACACAGATGATCCCTGGGCTTTTGAGCCCATTTATTTCGTGGCTACCTTTGACGATGCCCTCAAATATCTACCAATTTGTGAGGGCTTTCAAGACGTGTTCTCTTGGGACGAGGCAGGGAGATACTTCAGAACCAAATCCCTCTATTATACTGTGGATAACGACAGTGAAATATACCACAGCAGGTGCATTGTTTTTATTTCTTATCAAATTTATTTGACGCCATCCCACAGTGAGGCCGCAGAAGCTGCCTGTGAGCGCCAGCCTGACCACGGTGTCATCTGCGTACTTACATCTGAAACTGACGTGCAGGCGCGCAGAGACGGCTGGCCCGACGATTACTAGAAAACTTTTGTCATATAATAAATTACATACAATACACTTGCTTTCGACTTGCAAAAAAAAAAAACCCCAAATCACACCAAGGAAGCGCAAGCAAATTGGATTCACAGCAGCAATGACAACAGGTAAACTACTCCTGTCAGGGGAACCCCCCGCCCCGGCCGCTTCGGACGGTTTTCCATCCGGACCCAATCCGGATGCTCCGGCCGCTTTGGGTGCTCCGGACGCTTTTCCATCTGGACCGGCTCCGGATACTTCGGATGGTTTTCTGCCCGGCGCTCTGGATACTTCTGCGCCCTTCCATCCATCCGCCAAACCACCCGGGACATCTGTCCGCTCTCGTTGGCACGTGCTGTGCGATCAGGCCCACGATCACTGTAGATACCTCCGGACACGTGCTACTGGGTAGTTACAATTAGTATATAAGGTTTCACCTAGCGTGGGAATCCTCATCCTTTCTTCTCTTCGGATTCCCCCGCTAGGTGCGTAGTATTTCCGCTCCTGTATTATAGTACCTATATTTATACTTCGGATTCCCCTGCTAGTTTCCGCGCCCTGCGCCGAGCTTAAGGTTGCCCTTACAACTCCAGCCTAATGCAAGTCTCGGTGATGAATTGCCACATGTCCGTGGGGTTGCGGCTCCAGAACAACTTGGCACTGGGTGTCTGCTGCAAAGCATCAACGGCACGATCCCTGGAGCAAAGTCAGTGGCATTGAGCTAGGAGTGCCTGGAATGCATCTGTTGCAAAACACGCGGCTGTGGCAGCTCACAGCATACAGGTGTGGCTCCCTCAAGCTCTCAATAGGGGAGCTCAAAGTAAAAGCACGCTTTTGCGCTTTTACGCTTTTTCCGCCTTTTCCACTCTTTCGTAATGTTCCGAGTGATTGACGGCAGCTTCGGCATCATTCGGCATAAAACACTGTGTGACGCGATTGTGTGATTGCTGTAACCCGGACCGCCTAAATTTTCTTCGAGTCTATCGGTGACGCTACGCGCGGCGACGCGCAGCCTTACTCCATCTACTTCCCATCAATGAGCAGTTCTCCTGAGCGGGGTTCGGATAATAGCTTAGGTTCACGTTAAGTTCATGTGCTGTATATCTCTTTCAATTTCTTTGATGTCTTGACTCGAGTTTAATTACTCTATTTTGCTATCCACATTTTAATGGACCTCATTTGAATTTATGTGTGCCGCTGTGCTCTGTGTGCCAATCCTTCGACTCACGCTTAAATCATGTCCGTACAAGCCGTACAAGCCGTTATCGATGAGAAGACATAGGTCACAGGGGCTAATCCTGAAAGGGAATGTGTTGGCGTCACACAGTGTTCTTTGCCGAATGATGCCGAAGCTGCCATCAATCACTCAGAACATTACGAAAGAGTGGAAAAAGGCGGAAAAAGCGTAAAAGCGCAAAAGTGCGCTTTTACTTTGAGCTCCCCTAATGTGCGGCGCACTTGGGCCAAGCTCGAAGTCGGAGTACTCGGGCAGCGGAGTCCCTGTTATGGCGGTGTCCTGGGAGCGAATGCGCTTGAGGTGGCTATTGCCGTCCATGCTTGCAGCGAGTGCCTGCTACCTTATGCAACTGCTTTGGTGTAATGGTTAGAGTGCTGGTGGTCTTATTATGTAAGATCACCTAGAGGCTTTTGAGTTCAAGCCTTGCTACTGCCTTTCTTTTATTTCTCTATTATAACCTGTTACATTCTTCAGCCAGCCCGGAGATCACCTGACCTCTTGCCGGGATGTCTTGCCCTATATAGGTGTCAGCACAGAGCAGATTCCGGGTTCTGAGGTGACGAGGGCGACTGAAGCACGAAGAGTTCCAAACGAATAAGCCTGGAGTTTAGACTAGAATAGTGTAAAGTACAGGGAATTAACTACGGCTTATATACTAAAGTATCTAGGGGTTGTAAATTAAGGTACAGTGTCCAACGGCAACGGACAAGATTAATGCAAAGTAAATGAAGGGGTATATGAACGTAGAGGGGCGATTGGGAACCCGAAGGTCAGGGAACCGATCAAAACCGTTAGGGATCCTAAAACGGTATCCTGGTTCGATTGATCAGATAGTTGATCTGATCAATGATCGGGTTGTTCAGGTTGTTCGGGTTCTGGAAGTAAAATGAAAAGAGATTCATGACAATAGGCACCCCACAGATAACCTGTTATGCTTGTCCAGAGATAATGTATTAAGCCCCTAGAATCAATCCCAGGTTTAACTGGTTATTCTGACCATATGAGCTGCACTTCGTCACCTATAGTGCATCATACCCCGTGATCTGTGGCTGCGGGAGGCCACGTCACACAGCCACCTCCCACGGTCTCCCATCACATCCATCATTTGTTGATCAGTTTGGACACGTGCTACTGGCTAGCTTAGTTTTTAAAGCTGCGCCTAGCGTGGGAATCCTCATCCTTTCTTCTCTTTGGATTCCCCCACTAGGTGCATAGTATTTCCGCTCCTGTATTCTAGTACCTATATTTATATTTTGGATTCCCCTGCTAGTTCCCGTGCCCCGCGCCGAGCTTAAGGTTGCTCTTACAATTCCCTTGTCAATCTGCCAGCAATACAATGTCCATGATAGCCATCCAGGGTTCCGTATCAGATTCTGCTCCCCAAATTAAGCCAGAAATTTTTGGCAACCAATCACAGACTCACAATTGGATGTCAACTCGAGGAGTGGTACTTATATATGACTTGACTGACCGAGGCTGAACGGCTGCACAAGACTGTGATGCTATTGATAGTATTGTTCCTGGGAACGATCAGTCTCACAAATTTGTAATGGAACAAAACACCCTCAAAAGGAAATAAAAACAGGTCAGCTCCACCTTGTAAAACTGTTGCAGGATCACCAAAAAAGCGGTCTAAGGAAAAAATCTTGATGAATGGGTCATCTTCCCTCGTAAATCTTCGGAGATTGCCGGTCCTCTCTGATCCAAAAGCAATTCTCTGGAGGGTGGTCGGAGACCACCAAATCACGAATATTCAAACACACAGGATTATCAAACTCTGAAAGTCATCATATTCATTTATTCAGCACCTGTTTTCGGCTTCTGCACTGTCATCAAACTGCCATTCCCAGGTATGCCCAGAGTGGCCATCTGAATATTAGAGAGCTTGCGCAAAAACTGCACAAGCCACATGCGGCTTTTTGGCATTGCACATTGCACAAAGCTGCATGTGGAAATCACACCTGATGTTACTGAGAAACCAAGTCAGTGGAGAGCTAGTTGGGTTGCCAGGCAAGTCTTGGTGAGTGAAAAAATTGCATTACTGCCGCAACTGCTCTGCAGGATGCGAAAAGTGTGTGAAATCTGAGTGGAGCCAGAGTGATGGCTGGACAAACTGCTTCCCCAGCTTGCGTATCAACCAGATGGTAATTTGGATGAACACAATACAGTGTCACAGAGACCTGATAGTGTAATGAACTCACGAAATCCGAACCCAGGAAAAACCCAATAATTTTGTGCAATGCTGAAAAGCCACATGCAGCTGGTGCTGCTTTTGCACAAGCTCTCTATTAACAGGTCCTGTGTTGCACCAAAGCGAGTTTCCCACAGCGAGATTCCGATGTGGAAAGTCAACAGCATATCGTGTCAAAGTGTTTGCTGTCAACGATCCCTGAGACAAAAAGCAGTACTCACGGCAGGATAGCACAATATAATATTGTCCAGTGGAAGAACAAGTCTGAAATGAACATGAAACACAGGTTAGAGGTGACAGAAAGGCAAGAAAAATTGGCAAAGAGAAGGAGGTTAAAATGTAGTGCCTGGGCAGTTAATAGCTCAGGTACAGGCACCATGATGGCATGTCATGCTGAGAGAATCACAAACAGTACAGCTTTACACTCAAGTTAAGTTATTAGTAGAGGTGCCGCAGTGTAACATGCTGTGAGAGTCAGGAGTGTGCAATGTGTTGTTGCATCTCCGTCAATCCCGGAATGCCACATTGAGTTGATGTGGCGGCCTGTATGCACATCCAAGGCACATTGGAGATATGGACTTCAAAGGATCTCGAGCACCGCCTGGCGCCAATTTCTTCACAGTATTCGGATTCGGCATCATATTCGTGAGATGCTCAATGTCCTTCCCACCTATGTTTGTAGCAGTGCCGGCACCCAACAGCAACACGACAGAAACACCACATTCAAGCCTATGCCGTACTGCCGTGATCAAAAATCAGCATTGCGCCAAGACCAAAATGCAGGTTGGAGAGTATGTCGCGTGGAGAATGTGAAGAAAATATGTTTTGTATTCCGGTGCCCGGATACGTAAGGGGGAGCTCGCTAATACAGATTTTTTTTTTTCACCACTGGAGATTCCGAATATTTACAACTAATCTTCATTCAATACATACTCTCCAAGATCCAGACCATACCATAAGTATCTGATTCAAAGCCAAGTACAGCCTACATGTAGTCTCATATTCCCATTTTCATTGACTTGATAACGGGTTTTTGCAGCCCCAGGATTTCCGGAAAGCTATACCACATGGTGTTTTGACTTGAGAAATTGCAACAAAAGAAAGGCCTGAGGACAAATCTTTTGTTGCCAATATCAGTTGTTACTTCGTCAAGAGTAATTCCTTGACTCTTGTGTAATCGCCCATGCGAGGGTAAGTGGTACA
Source organism: Mycena olivaceomarginata (assembly GCA_029378375.1). Classification (NCBI taxonomy): domain Eukaryota; kingdom Fungi; phylum Basidiomycota; class Agaricomycetes; order Agaricales; family Mycenaceae; genus Mycena; species Mycena olivaceomarginata. Next base: position 144,715 of record JARKIC010000693.1, on the reverse strand, counting down.
TAATTGTGGTCTTGATAGTGACTTCCCAGTTCTGTTGTCCCATCTCGTAGTCACAAAAACAATCGGAATCCAGGATGGATCAATCCCCTCCCAACCTTGTGTGGGAGGACCTGTTTAATTCATTTAAGTAATCACCCTGAATAATGAAACAGAATCCAGAGAAAATTGATGGGAGACTGAAAAAGGGGGAAAAAAAGGGAATGAACAAAGGCATGAAAATGTCTACTGGGAACAACCCTAATGAACACCTGAATATCTGTTGCACTCAACAAACACAACTGATAGAAGATTGATCCACACATCAGATTCAGGGAGGTAACAAATCTTCTTCACAATTCCCTGACAGCCATCTACCAAGCCTAGAAAATCAGAATGCAAGTAGAATAAACTTTCTTGGCACACCTTTTGAAGTGCACACATTGCAAGTAAGCATGATTTTTGCCCCTTCAGCTAGGATAATCTCCTTCTGCAAGCTCCCCACACCCCCACCCGAGCCTTATTTTGCATCATGACTGTTGTGTTTATACAGAATCTAATCTGAGTTATCCGGGACTTGATGTTCGGAGATTGGTATTGATGATGGTATGGAGATTGATATCAATCTACAGATAAACGTGAATTTCGGCCGAAATGAACTGCCGCTGCGCGGCGGGCAGCACAATCGTGGGAATCGACTCGTGACTTATCACATGACCAAAATTCAGTGTATTTACACGTGACACGCAAATCGGACCACCTTGATAGATCGGGGGAGCAAGCTCCCCCAATTATTGCTTACATTTCCACATACTTTTTCCGTGAGTGCGGTCTAATTAGTGTGTTTTTTTTTTTGCTCAGCTCTTCAGACGATCAATTGATCATGTCTGACCGAATGTTGTACCTTTGCATTTGTTTTCCGCTGCTGAAGACTGAGAATTGGAATGATTACCCGTTCAAGAGTATCGTGTTTTGCAATTAATAACATGCCATTATATGTTTTCTTTCCGAGTTTTTTGTTAGTTTTCTTTTGTTTTTGTGTGTTCCAGACCTCAAGGCCTCAGTTCACACCTGTTTTAATATTTTTGATCTGTTTGACCCCTCCAGTAGTTCTCTGGGTCCCTGCATGCACACTGTCCTCAGAGCCGAATCGAACTTAACTTTAAAGGCACCACTTTCTCTAAATGGAAGGCTGATTTATGGGAGTTGTAACAATTGACTCAACACTGGAGAGTCACGACAACATAGCTTTTAGGCATGGGAATTCCGAAATTGAGTTTAACAAACTGCAGTCTGTTTTACATCGGAGCAGTTCTGATTGGCAGTTACTAGGCTTCTATGGTGGAAAGGCTATCTGGTCATTCAATTGTGCCAATTCTCACAAATAGAGCTGACCTCTCCCCCACTATGCCATTCCCATAAAAGGAAATCTCCCCGCCCCGCGAGCCATAGCCATACTGGTTTACATCTTTGGAACCGTTACTCTAGCCTAGCTGTTATGCATGCGCTTCGGTGCAATGATTGCATCATTAGTATTCTGATGTGTCTGCGTTTGATTCTTTTGGGGCGCAATCCTTTTTTCTACTTTCATCCGTTCCTTCCCCCCCCCTCACTGCCTATATCTGTTGTACGTCGCCAGGGATGTAATCAACTGCATATATCAATTGCTTTATTTCACCACAGCTCAGTCCAGCCTGCACAATAATGGCAAGGCCTTGCCCTACATTAAACCTGATTTCTTGTTTTTCCAGCTGAAAACTAAATTTTGGGCTACATACTGTTTACTACCTCTGTGCCAGAACATTCAGCTCCCTTCATCTATTCCAGTAATTTTGTCATAAATGCCCTAGAACATGTATTGACAGACTCAAAACAGACTCAAAACATCAAATAATTTATTTGAGATCCTCCATCCCCTCTCAGAGGGCATATATACTGATAGACAGTCCAAAGAGTCCGCAGGGCTCGTCCATTCGTTGTTTGATGGCACCTTCCTTTTTGGGAAGGCATAGTGGGGGAGGCCAAGGACATTTCACAAATAGAGGTGAGCTTAACCACCAACAAGGTAGGAGCTGGAAAGGTATACCAGAAACTCAATCTGGGTTGAAGGTAGATGTACCGAGGTTTCCTTGGAGGTTACGTGGGGGTGATGGAAGAAGATGTGGACAGATTGCCACTGGGGGTGTCATACTCAAGTTCAAGACTGCTGGCGTCCTTAATTCGGCCAGCTGATTGATGACAAGAAGGGTGCGAAGAGGTGTGGCCCCTCGCACTAACCGCACCGTCACGACGAGTCACGGTATCTTGCGCAACTCGATAGGATCAACGTTAATGGTGCAAACTCGTTCAAATTCGGCCAAGTTGGACAATCATCTATGATTCAGATCAAACTTTGGGGAGCCCGTGAAGGCGGCGGTGCGGAGGCGTGGGTGCGGTGGGGTAGCGGGTGCAAAGGTAGACGTGTCTCACCTCGGCATCAGCATCCAAACCGAGGGGTTCCGGAGGGGTGCACTCTCAATCGCATACCAGAAGGCGAGGAGGTGCAGCCTGTCATCTGCTCACGTTTGCTTAAGCAAACTACGTTGAGACGTGCAGGCCTGGTTAAGCTGCTTAAGCATAAATTTAGGCCTAGTACAATACATCTGAAGTAATTATGCTATGGATGACTTTGCTTAAGCAGAATAATCTGCTTGAGCAGCTTGAACGGTATCAAAGGTCACCATACTGCTGCTTAAGCAACTGAAGCAGCTAAAGCGAGTTAAGCAGCTTGTGCAGCTTAGGCCTCCTGCCTGCCTGACTCAACGGACACGTGCCACACTGCAAGCCCCAAGAGAACTCCTGCACACGGCGAGGAAAAAGTAGTGCGCACCCGAAGAGCGGGGGCATCGCGAACGCAAACAATGCATTCGAGGGCAAGTCTGAGGCACTGGTGATGGACATGCTGCGAACACGCATCCAGAGCAGAAAGAGCTCTGCGCTGAGGAGCCATGAGATGGGCCCCAGCTGCGATGGTATTCGTTCAGATAGAGTTAGAACAAAGGATGGGGAGAGGATACATACGTCACACACCAAAGATAAAGAGCTACATGCCCATACCGATGAAGAAGCGAACCAGAATTCGATGGCAATTCGGGTGGCAGCTTCGACGGCGCCAAGACTATCAAGCAACTGACAGGTGATCTTTTTGGCGAAAGAGGAAGATGAGCCTCCACAGAGTATATCTTTCGACTACATGCCATACCTGGAATTCAAGCATCGATAATAGATATCTCAACTCATGAACAACAGATGGCTGCGTTGGGCGAGCAAATTACAAGCCTAGAGTCCCGAAAACCTTGGGCCGAAGGACTGAGTAGTCATGGGAGAAGCTGGTGCCTGGTCGTGGCCCCAAGCGAAGGTCAAGGTGGAACTGTTGATGCCACTGTTATGGAAACGTTGACAATTTGAGAGCATGAGAACAAAGAGGAAGGCTCGGCCTCGGCAGATGAAGGACAAAGACAAAGAATGACAGCGCCGCTGATTGCCGATCTCCTGCCAATCACTGAATCAGTGGCAACTTGGCACCTTCTTCTCTCGACTGCCATGTTGCCACTTCCAAGGGGAACTCGGTGAAACACCGTAACAAAGCGCGCGGCATCTAGTGCTATTTTGCGATTTCCTAGGACCAGTATTTATACAACGGGAAAGCGCTAGCACTTCTGAAGTGCTATTACTAGCACTCAGGACTCTGGCTAGGTGATATAAAGGAGAACTGGAGTGAGCCCAAGCTGCCGGTTGTAGCCTCAGATACGACTAGTGTGACGCGCTAGCACGGTCTGAAGGCACAAAACCACGGGGAAATAACCATAAGCCCTACACAGTCAAGGTGCTAGCACCTAGGGAGCGAGACACAGAAGAGTGGTATTGCGAGCACGCTAGCTGGGGTGCGAGCGGCGAGTCTGGGATCTGAAGGGTAGTAACTATGCGCTAGCAGCCTTCTAGGAAGGGCGCTAGTGTGTGGAACCCCTCTAGCGATCGACCACCGCGGCCCGAAACACAGATGCGAGCACGTGACAGTCGCGACGCGGTCGCGAGTCACAAACAGAGACAAGTAGATAGTAGAGGAATAGCTAGCAGGCTATTGGTGCGGATGCGCGGGTCACCACATATGCAGTAACGGATAAACGGACTGCTAGCCGGTGCTCTGACTCATGCTAGATACTCCAGGCGGCGGATTCAACTCCGCTTCGTCAGGATAGCGATTCCAGCAGCTGATGGCAAGCTGAGGGATCACTCACGATACCCTTAAATGGACGCTAGCGGATCAGTGTGGCTGTTCTGCTTGGCATAGACCCATCATAAAACCAAACGGCAGTCGTTTCATTGGCTGTCGTATCTATCACATCATTTTCACTCATTTATATTATTCATTCTGTTTATCACATGTACCATGGACCTCAGTAGTATAAAGGGAGCACAGAGCAGGCTAGAACCTCAGATTATTACACCCCGACTTTGGACGAAGTTGGTGCAGGTGGTCTCAGGTTGCTAGTGGGGATTGTACACACACTTCACAAGTAGTAGCTTTATTGGAATCAATACTGTTGACTCTGGACACGTCGAGATCTTAAGTTGAGGTTCTAAGTTGTTGGCTCGCGGAGTCTTCACGTATAAAACCAAGGGTGTTCTCTTCGAGAACCAGCTAGCAGTTGCGCTAGCAGCTTTGCCTTCACCCCGATATATTCGTAGTGTGTTGGATCGCCTGCTAGGTGATTGTGTGTTGACTCGAGCCCACTAAGAAGAAGACGGACTAGGTGCCCCCACCTCTAGACCGAGCTGTAACTTGTCAGTTACTTCGCCTTCACCCCGATATTGACGGAAGCGCTGTCGTAGTGTGTTGGGTCGCTAGCTGGACGCTTATAGTGTCTATTGCCAATACAAAGTGGAAACGTTCCTGTTCTTGGTTAAGGAATAGGTCAGCGGCTTAAGGACTGCCTTGTCGCTTGAGGATTGAAGTCCACTTGTTGTTAGCCTCAATAGTCTTTGGGGTATCCCATTGCGAGGATTTTCACAAACCTACATACTCTGCCCTGGTGCCCTCGATCTAGCGATCCAGCCACCTTGTATCCAACCCATAAACCCCTGCCCATCCCAGGTGCTAGCGGTATTGTTGTTGGCAGCTGTGTAGTGCTAGCGTGTTGTTGAACAGCTTTGTTGAAGTCTAGCAGTCGAATTGGTGTTTGTTCCAAACCCGCTGGTCGCATACTATGGCCCGGACCCGAACTCACAAAGAGAAGCACTTAATCTTTGGAGGAATAGATTGTTGTAGTGGTGGTTTGGTGGTTGTTTTGTGCAAGCACGAATCTAAGCTATTTCTAGTCGTATATCAAGTGCACCGTTTCATCGGGATTAAAATTTCGTACGTGGGGAGGGGGGGGGGGGTCCCAGGGGAGGCTGAAAAAAACTTTGTGATACTTTTGTTAGAAGATGTTGGAAACCCTCAAAACACCATTTGAACCATGCCAGAGGTTTCAGGAAGGGTTTGTACAATGCCCGAACCATCTTGAAGGTCAGTTTCCTAATATGGAATGCCGGTGAAATGCTGACTATGGGGCTGGCAGTGAAATAACCTCAAACCAAACCTTGTAAATGAATACGCGGTTCGATAATACAACAACTCAAACACTATAGTCCTCGTGCAAGTTCGGGGTTCCAATCCAGTATAGATTGTGGCAATTTGAACTTTAGTTCTCTTTGAGAAGCAAGACTTTACAGGTCTACAAGTCGTATAGATAAAACTTGCTCAAATCCGTTCTAGGCGCAATTGCGGATAGACAGACAAGATTTTATGTTCAACGGTTTTGTATGATGTGGGTCTATGTTTGGAGATAGTACTCCGATGCATAAAGCAAGTGATTCTTATGAATCCCGATTCCAAATAGTATCCGTGATTGCTAATCCTTGCGAGATTACAACCAATTGTCAAGTCCGATCTGTTTCCTTATATTCCACGTGTCCGTTCCGTTTATCCAATATGTCCATGCATCGTTTATAAGATCCAAATCCAACACAGATAATATTCAAACTGGGAAAACAAACGAAACTTGGTATAGCTTCTGGGTGTCTCTGAATGAATGCCTACTCTACCGGTTAAGCGTGAAGTCTAGTAACTTCGCGTCCAACAGGTGGGGTGAGATTCACTGGTGTTCCTTCCCATAACCATCCACTTAAATACGTTACAGGATTCTAAATATAAACGAGACTGATACAAACGAGCAATAGGGTTCAGGGTATATGACTAGTGGTATGGCCGCTAGCCAATGAACTCCTGTCAGATATCAAGCGATTAGTAAAATTGAGAGAGATTTATAAGAAACATCAACGAGCCGAGCTTAACGATGAGTCAAGATCTACATCGCTTAGAACGATCGTGATGGGATATTGTTGATATGTCAACTTTTAGCCGACCATCCTCGTCAGCACTTCCGTTACCCTCCTTGGTAACCATCCGCTCAAATGGTTCCGCCTTGAACCGCTTAAGTGATTTGTCTGAAAATCGTGATAGCCGCCGCTTCCTAGTACCCAAGCGTGGTTTCTTAGTCAATTGGTAGATCGACCAGACCAAGTCCAGCCCTCTCTTGGCAGCCCTGGAGAGGTCAGATGATGTCCAACAATGATTCCTCTGGTTCAGAAGGATGTTCCCTCGTAATATGCCCTTAGTCAGGGATGTGCAGTAGCCCCAATCCGTTTCCAGGATGGTAAGGCACTTTCCGTGATTGCTCCATCAGCGACTTCCCACTTCAACCCTTTACCAGGATTGTTGTCCAGCGCCTTTCTAATGGTTTGAGACACATTATATCCCTTTTAGCTAACTGCTCAGGCCAGCAATAGCCCTCGTGAGATGACGTCGTAATGTAGTGAAGTACATTATAGTATGTTGCAACTCGAGCAGATTTGAATAAATGCCCGGGTGCCCCAATACCAGGTCTGTCACCGGATCACGCATGGCGCTGTAGATTTTGCCTTCCGTTGGCTCAACCACTTTCCCAGATGTTCAGGAAAACAGGATATGAGACTCACTATCATGGATATACAGTATCATTATTTTCCCCTGCCAATATACACCTAAGTTGTGATGATTTGGTGCCTAGTGCCGAAGTGGGGTGATAGACCAGATAGCAGCACAGGAGTGTGAGGAAAAGCACACCAGAGGTGTACTAGATGGCCAGGAGGGTGTTACTACTCTGTAGGATAGCTATACTGCCCGTCATGCCCACCTCCAGTGGTATACTGAGCTGCGGCCTTAATCGGAGGCGACGGCCCGGCGCTAGGGGTGGGAAACCCCCTCCCTATATGGAAGGAGGGGGTCAGCCGAGGGTCGAAAAAAAACTTTTCGACCCTATGTACTTATTTCGAATCCCAAGTTCCCCTTGGCCACTTCCATCGACATCCCAGACAACTGTGATTTCCTGCGCCGTGCACACAAACCTGATCTACTCCTCCCATTTCTTTCCTGGACACACACAGCACCGCTGAACCGTTTGGAAGGACGAATATGCCCACACCCGGCTACACTTCGGGTACCTACATATCATGCCACCTAGGACTTGGTATGAGCAAGCTCTCATCATTAGCATTCTGGTTCTAGATCTACTGTCTCTGCCGCACGGGAGTCGCAAGATCATAGTCAGTAATTTTGCTCCTCGGCCCACCAAACACAGTCCTCTCGATAACCACTGCTTAAGCGTTGGTGGCCATGAATTGCTTAAGCCGCCATTTGCTTCATGACCTGCTTAAGCAGTTTGGCTTGTTTAACCTGCTTAAGCCAGTTTAATATCACTTCCATTTGGCTTCAGCAGCCTTCTCGCAGGTCGAGCAGCTTAAGCTGGCTCGGCTGACTAGTAGTACGAGTATTAAGTAGTGTATTAAAGTCTATATACAAGATTTGGAAATGCTTAAGCAGCTTAAACAGGCCGGCTCGTCTCAACGCAGCTTGCTTAAGCAAACCAGAGCAAGTTTTGTGTGCAGCGGGTGCGCGCTCCGGTCGGAGGAGTAGGCTCCAGAGAAATTGGAGGGGCGCAAGTGGAAGGAATCTAAGGAGGGACGCCGCGAGCTATACTAGGGAAGGTCGGGCACCGATGGTCATGGGCACGTCCGAGTCGTAGCCGTAGCCGTTACGGAGGCGTAAGGGGACAGAGTGCGATGTGGATGGGGTCTACAGTCCCGAGGCATGGCTGGAATGAGAGTAAACAACCTGAGTTAGCAGTGATAGATGTCTGGAGATGGAAGGGACGCGGATCGCGCGTCTGGCGCGTCATAATCGTCTGTCCGGGAAGAACCCCACATCGTATTAATTTTTAAATCATGCTCCAAACACGCGAAAACCGTCCGCGGAGCCTACCTCACTCTGTACACCAAGCCAGCGTGCATCCTCATACACCTCTTCTCTCCGACGCAGAACACGGGCATGTTCACAGGTGGGTCCAAGAGCAACACCGCTGTGTAAGGATGTGAGAGATAGGGGGATAGGGGGTGAACGAAGCCGGAGTATGAATGGCCACTGTTGAGGTTGGATTTGTGGTGGGAGAAGGATAAGCGGCTCACTGGAGTCGTAGTTCTACTAGTGGGTGATGCAGCAAGCGAGACACTCGACTCAAGCCAGGGAATATTTCACTTCCGTCTTAGGCTTCAATAATTGAACCACCGATCAATATTCTTTGGTCCTTCTAATGCTTTCTTCGACTTGGCACTTGAACTTAAAGGAAACAGCATAGTGCAGAATACCAAACCCCGCGGTCCTTTTGCTCCTTCATTATGGCAGAAACTGCGGGTGTCATGAACGGCAACCCCATAGACCTACATGGTCCCAGAGCCATCGGCGTGATTGAACCATTCGTCCGGCGTGGATGGAGAGGACATCTATGATATTGATATTGAGTAACGAAAAATGCAAAGCAGCGTCCGTGAGTAGCAAGACAGCAAAGAGCGACAGCAAAAACAAAGCAGAGGAAATCGTAAAATGTCTGGTCCAAGGATCGCAGCAGTTCAGTATCATGCCTCCTGGGTGCCTTCAAATCCCTGCGGCGTGCGTTCTAAACACCATGTGTTCCCTTTAGACGCATGAGATCCTGTTACTTCCTGGTATTTAAGATTAAAGCATACCTGCAAAGTTGGGTATCGCACTGGTCTCGCGGCTCTCTATAATGTCTTGGGCCAGTCGTCGTTGGCTCTCAGATTCGATAGTTAGCTATATTGTTTGTGATCAGCCTGAGGTTCTATGAGATGTTAACAATAAGGTTTGTACCATTGTCATCGTCCGAATCATCTGTACTTGACGCGCGCACTGGTTGAGTTTACGCCAGATCACCCTCATCTTCCAGAGATAAATTTTCCAAGGAGCATCGTGTGCTTCCAGTAAATCAGACTGGATCTGGGATGCGGATAACTTTGCCCTGGGAAAGATCAAACGTGAGTGTTCTGAATAAAAGTAAAACTGGGTGTGTGTATGCATACTGAAGCAAGTCGCGCTGGATTTCACGGAGCTCAAAAAATTTCTGTGCGCGAAAAGGATCCACGCTGGACAATAGATCCGTAGCGACCTTGAGGGTGTCGTTGAGCCGGTCTAGGCGCGTCGACGGGCGAATGTAATGGACAGCAACGAGCGCGAGGTATGTGAGGACCACTCCAAGACTGCCGTATCGCAGGTCTTTGGTTGGTATGAGGGTTAGTGCCGTGGTCGCAAAGCATAGAAGCAACGAGGATTTAAGGGAGGAGTTGGTGTACTCGGAGTCGGACATTGGACGAGAGTGGTAGTGAACAGGGTAGCAAATCCAGCCATCCTTTTGAGGGGGAGCCCAGCGGCAGGGGAGACGAACGCTGTTCTTGCTCCAGGTTTTATAAGGTACCATGCGTCCAAAGCAGTGCCCATTCAGTCAACTTCCATGGAACCTGTGGCTGTCTGAGAAGTGAATTGGTTTTATCACGTCAATAGTGCGCAGAATTTGCGATTCGTGGCGCCCAGCATGGACCAGGGGGCTGTAGAGTCAATGCTGCGCAGGTTGACAGGACGAACTAAAATTCAAGTGGCGTTTGAATCGGAAAATGGACAAGAAAGATCGATATCCAGTACGAAGTATCTTGACAGTCGAAGTTGCCGACCGGCTAAGGCCCGAGCTGAGAAGCTGTCAGCGAATCCAGACATGCAATGCTACATGCATTTCAAATACATTAAACCCGCGGACCGCTTCGTACCTTGTACTTTTCGGCGGCCTTGAGAATGGGCTCGGGGAAGGAATTGGGGCACGAAAGTTAGGCAACGGCGCCGAAGCTGTGAATGATGTAAAAAGTAACCTATCCTATTAAGAGCCTCTCCACAGCCATATAAGGACACGAGGCGTATTCGGGAACGGAGGGTTGGTTTGTCGTGAATGTGAACTTGAACAAGGTATGCCGTAAGCGCGTAGTACAAGGTCGCCAAAGCGGGAGCTGTAAGGATTTCCCACGAATCTTGTTCATTGTGCTCAATTCGGCGGGACATACGACCTGAAAGTGCCCAGGTGCAACAAGTTGCAGGATTTATTCCAGGAATGAATTGAGAGCGGCCGCAGACCTAGCCGAAGAACAACATGTGGCGGAGATCTCGAGCTGTGTCTCAATAACAAATTCGAGGCAGAGTCGGCAGAATCGGCCGCGGACTCAAAACCAGAATTATCACCAGACGGCAGTGATAGGCCTGCCGAGCCATAACAAATCGATATAAAAATGACCGCGGACCTAAACAAGAGCATCATGGGGCGTCTGTCAGGAACATTGGGAAACCTTCACGGACAACAGCTTTGCTTACCCGTTGCAGGAATTATTCGTCGTGTGTCTAACTGACGACAAATTGAACACTGCCTCACGTCGCGGGATTTATTCCAGGAGTCACAGCGGCCGCGGATTTAGAACAAGGAGCAGCATGAGTCGAGCAATAACAAATTGAGTAGAACTGGCCGCGGATCCAAAAAGGAGGCGGTGACGATTTGAACAACAGGCGAAGCTATGCCTGTTGTCGCGGTCATTCCGGAGTAGAGAAGCGTGAAAATGACCGCGGAACTAAAAGCATAGGACATCATGGGCCATGTCTGTCGACCAATAATAGCAAATCCGATACGACGTCAAGGACCAAGTATGCTTGCATGCGGAAATTATTTGTTACAGCCCCAGAATGAGAAATATCATGGAAACGAGGATGTGTCTGTCAACCAAGTCTGACTACAAATGGACCGAAGCTACTAGTACTGTTGCATTTCGACCACGGCCCATGTCACGCCATTTCTCGGCAAATCACAGAGAAATTAGCATAAATGATAGTCCGGTGAATGCCGGAGCAGAAATTTTTGCATGCTTATTTGAGCTGCGAAAACCGAATGTCACCGTCACCCGGTCCAAAAGTGTTCAGTTCAAAGGCCCCCCTCACGCGTCACCTGAACACTTGGTCGAAATAGAACAGTATGCTTACACGCTGCATGATTTATTCCGGGAGTCGACGGATGCGGAGCTGGACGAAGGTCCAAGAGCCAGAGGCGGTGATGTATCTGTAGGGAATGACAAATTGAACGTCGCGGAAATTTTACGAAGGGGAATGCTATGTGTACGGCTGCAAGATTTCTTCCGCGAGCACAGCTGCGCCAGCTGGATGAAAATTGCTCGGACGGACAACGAGGTGATGCGCCAAACTATATCGAAGCTCAGAAAAGTTCGATTAAAATCTAGCTGTATTCAGATCAAGATTTTGCACCTCGATCTACACAGAATTTGGTCGATGAACGACACGAGATTCAGGGTTTGTGGCAGTAATCACCAACTGAGACCTTCGAGTTGGTATTGACATTTATTGCACTGAGGAGGGTGATTTCAAACTGGCGGAAGCCTGTGTTGGCATCCACCTTTTTGACATCTGCATGCACAAATATCGTAACCCTCGCGCGAGAGAGAAGAAGAACGGCGTCCGCTGCCATGGAATATCTCCGGCAGGACCGATCAATTTCCAAAATTAAATTTGTAGAACCGCCCGAAGATACCAGCACTTTCCGGTGTTTCGATAACAAGAGCTACCTTTTCCCGTCAAATGGCCAGCTCGCACACCAGTACAAGTGCGAAGGGGAGCCGCATATAGTGAAGGCCTTGTCCAGCGGATGCTTTCCAGTGCAGCTCGGGGACAAACTCGAGTCGGATCGCTTCGAATCCAAATCGTGCGCAAGATCGGATGGGGTGCTGGATCCACTGTCTGGCTCGCCAGGTACAAACGACTCGTGCGTACACACATATGCTTCTGCCCACCGTTTATTCTGATGCCGAGTGTGATGCTTTTCAGGAGAAGGGAATCTGCTGTCCGCCGGAACTCAGGAAAATTTCCCGCCCGATGGCATGGATAGAAGGGCCATAAACCGGCAGGCCGACGCAAAAATGGCCGCCGCACTCGCTCATTGCTACGAAAAAGTCGGAGGGATGGGTGCAATACTCGCTGCCCAGCGGCCATTGACCATCAGTAAAGGAACTTCCGATCTCCGAATGCAGGGCGAGCTCACTAGATTTCCCGGCATTGTTATTGTTGGCCCAAGTTGCGAGGGTGGTGAGAATTTTGAGTGCGGCATACGCCACATCTCCGTACCCCAAAGGCCGCCAAAAATTTTGGCTGGCAGGTTTTTCTCGCGTTGAGCCATATACATTCCCTTCGATTCGTCCATACAGGTATGCCGACGTCCTCATTCCGCCGCCATCTACTAAAAGATGTTTGATGCTCTGTTTAGACATTAACGCTTCGAATATTTTCCTGAACGTTGGGTACCACCCAGATGACATCGCTGTCTTGCTCCAGGTCTCTCCATCCTTGACTTACGAGTCGCGCTTGGATCCAGAGCTATCTCCCGACCCGATCGTCACAGTGCAGACGCTTTATTCTCATTTTCGGACTACAGGGTGTCTTTTGAAGCCTTTCTCAAGTCTCTTTCTCCTTGCGGATGTCTGCGTGAGCGCCTTGAACAAGCCAGACTGTTTGGTGCGGAGCTTGATGCATGCGAAGAATTTTTTCGCCGCTGTTTTGAAGTCGACCCGGAAATAAGGCCATCCGCCTCGGAACTTGTACGGGACCCGTGGATTATGTCGCTTGATATCGGTACTAGTGTATAAGTGTACTACAGTTGACGTATCAATGAAAAACTCCACTCACAACCATTCTGGATCGAGAAGATAATATTACGACAGCTCCCCGCGCAGACATGAATAAAACCCTTCGGCGGTGGACTCCACCCCAGCCATTCTGCTCGATGGTAAAACCACGGTGGACGGTGCCGTCAAGTCGGCCAGTACGCATAGGTGGCAAGGTGCACGACACCAATTTCCCTGGCGAATATTCAACCTTCTGCTTTGTGGGCAGTAAGTTCCATCGAGGGATAAGTTGGAAATGGAGACAACCATTCTGAAAAAGCTGGAGCGATTATCCATATAACGAGGACGAGCTGGTCGACTTGAACAACGAAGAACACAGCCACTGTTTGTGCCTCGAGGCTTGCTTTTGCTTCGACCGCCACTGTGCCTTTTCTTGCGCCAAAATGCCTGTCTTTCAATCCGCAATGACGGACCCCGCACTTCCGGCCATCTACCGCCTTATCTCTATTTTCTCCTCCGGGACACCAGCGCTCGACGACATGAACCAGCTCTTCGTTGTATGGACAAGAAAAATAGGTGTGAGCTGAGCCTTCGCGAGCTTGCGAGCGCGGGCTCAGTGTTAGATAAGGAGGATTAGATTACGGGATGTACCGCATCTATGATCTCCCATCATTCGTCCTCGTCGCGTACTTCCATACGCGCCTCGTCCTCTGCATCCTTCGCTCGCAGCCTCGCTCACTCACTACAAATTTGAGCACATGCCTCCCACCAACTCACAAGCTGGGGTCCCTCTGCCTCTCCCGGATGCTTTCGACTACGTCTCGTGGATGACACCTCCCCCCGATGCGGACATCCCGGTCCTCATGGACGTAAAGGTGCACAACAAACGCAATATCGTTATAGACACGTTCAACAACACCAGCATCGACATTACATGCGCCTACATGGAGGCTGCGAGGGATGGGACTCTGGCAGCAGGTCAGGATGTAGGCCCTAAATTGAAGGCTTACTTCAGATATACCGAGGACGAGCTTGAAACGCTCGTGGTCGACAACGACTACTTTGTGCTCGTCTCACCCCGTCCCCCCACGTCGTGTTGGCCGTTTTCGAAGAACGACGCACCAGGAAGAAAACTGGTGGAAGAGAAGAAGGCCGACGATGAGAAGGCGAAGGCTAAGGGTTTGATGAAGAGTTTGGTTATGGCCAATCCTATCCAACTCTCAGCTGCCTCACGCCCCCCGCCCTCAGCACCCGAAATCCTGCTCGTCCCTCTTCGGTATGGGACACCCCTCCCATCTGGTGGTTCACGAACACCTGCCTTCATTTCGCCACGGAGTGCGCCGACCAGATGCCGACTAAGCATCAGCACCCAACCTCGAAGGACAACTCGGCGGCCAAGGTCTCCTTTGTCGACATCACAAAATTGACGAAGGAATGGGGCGGCGACGACACGACCAAGTCATACTCGCTCTACATTTGGGCTGAGGCGACTCGCAACTACACAAACGCTTGCAAGAGCCTCAGCGTGGATGCTAACGACCTCAACCCGCACACCTACGGCGGCGAGTTAGAAAAACACTTCAATTTCTTCAAAAACATCGACAACACCGAGGAACTTTTCGAAGTGTGGTACGGCACTGAGAAAGAATTGCGCAACAAGATTATCACCGCCTGCGCTACCTTCGAGCTGAATTTCTGGCACTCAAAGGTCCAAGGTGTCATACTCGCGCACAAGGCGGCCAAGCTGGTTTCATCCAGTTCCGCGTCGTTCAATTCCTTACGATTGTCTGACGTCGGCAAGCCCCCTTCATCACAGAACTCATGCAGTTCTTCTTCGAACTGCGAGGGCCCGTGCGAGCGTGGTGGTGGACGCCGTGACCGTGAACGTTTTCGCGACCACTCACGCGACCGTAGTAGGGAGTGCAACAATGACCGCCGGCACTCGACTCACAGGAACAGCAGCAGCCACGGAGGCGACAGCAGCGACTTTCAGCCCACGATTTGCGTCATCTGCGGCGAGGAACACAGGGTCCGCTTCCACCCGCCAGCAAAGAAATGTTTCGCCGACGGGAAGCCGCATTTCGCCACATACGTCGACGGCAAGCTTAAGATTGCTAACCTGCAGCAGGACCGCGACGCCGAAGCCCTATGCGTTGCCTTCAACCTCTTGTGGGACTGCGACGGCTTGGACAAATCAAAGGGCCTGCACATCTGCAGCTTCTGTGGAGGCGACCACACAGCTCTCTCCTTCCACAAGAACTGCCATCGCGTCCGCAACGGCAAGTTCCGCAACTCGTCAGCACGACACCGACCTTCTTGAGCCACACCTACTAGGCCACCACACAAAATTGCTGTACCCAGACTTGGCGCCATCCGTCATACGTCGCCCGCCGCCCGACGTTCCTAGCCCGACATTCACCGAGATTTTCAATCGCGTTATTCACCCTTACAACACGCAGGCCTTCGCTTCCCTTCTTGATAAGCACAAGCTGAACTCTGACTATCCGAACCTGATCTCAAACCTCACTTACGGTTTCCCTATCGGCAAGATGCCACCGCTCACAAAGCCCACCATCTTGCAAAATCAGTTCAAGTCCCCTGAAGACGCGCATGCCGTCAACGAGTACATCAAGAACGAGGTCGAAGCTGGGCGGATGTCAGGCCCCTTTTCGCGAGACGAGATGGAGTGTCTATGCTGCGGGCCCTTCTACTCATCCCCCCTGCTCGTTGTTACGCAGGAGGAGGGCCCCAGCCTAGGCGTGAAGAGGAGGGTTTGCAGGAACTTGTCAATCGGTGACGAGAGGTCAAACACGCCTGCGGTGAATGATTTCATCGACAAGGCTGACTTCCCACCCATTTTGACATGGCTTTCAACGTCGCTTAAAACGGTGTGTGCCCTTCTGGTGTTTCTTCGCTCCCTGTCCTTCCCTCCACCCCGTTTCCCCCCCCCCTTGCGCATTGGCGCTCGTCACTGCACATTGGTGCATACAATTCTCGTGTGCATCAGTGCCCGTCCCTGCGCTTCAGTGTATACGTTTCGTTTTGTCACTGCACATCGGTGCATACGATCCTCGTGCGCATCGGTGCCCGTCCCTGCGCTCCGGCGTATATGATTTGTCAGCGCATCAGCACCTGTCCCTGTACATCGGTGCATACAAGTTCTCTCGCGCATCGGCGTACCGTTTTCGCATGACACTTCGGCGCCTGTTACTGCGCATGTGCACATATGCATTCCGGCGTGCGAGACAGCCGCCCCGACATCGCCGACGTCATCCCTTTCCCTCGTTTCCACCAGAGAGGCCCCCCCCGTCCTCATCTTTGCTTCCTATAGGTGGCTGAAGCCCCGGCCGGAACGCAAGCATGCTTCATTTGACATCAAAGTGTTCCACCGTGCCTGCCCGATCTGTCCGGACCACAAACCTTGGCTGGTCATCTCTCTCAATGGCGAATTTTTCATGGACCACTGCGCCCCGTTCGGTCTTCGATCAACTAGCGGGAGCGCAGGTATGATTTGCAACGCGATGGTGGACATTTGGGATGCTGAAACGGGTGCCATCGTTCACGCGGGCACGGAACCTGACACCAAGACGTTCAAGTTTGAGGACAACATGGACAAGTTCCGTTTTCCCAATGGCACCGCCCCCGCCGCCGACAGCGGCCACACTTTCCTTTACCGCTTTGACTGACAATCTGTCTTCGCACCGATTGCCCCTCTGCGCTGCCCATGGCACCCAAAGAAGACGGGGACGTCTTTCGAAGATTGGACGAGATTCATCGGATTCAACTGGGACCTCGTCCTACGCCGTGTGCAACTTCCCGAGTTCAAACACGCCAAGTACCACGCGCGCGTCGCCACAGTGAGGTCGAAGGCAAGGACGGGGGTACAGGTTCCGCTGCGCGAGGTGGAAGAACTTCACAGGACACTGGTACACATTGCGTTCATTTTCAAGGAAGGGAGCTCGCACCTCCCTGCTTTCTCGAACTTGTTCGCAGGCTACCGCAACGAGCCGTACATCTGACGCAAGTACTTGAGCGCCACCGTCTGCGTGCTCGACTGGTGGAACGCAGCTTATATGGTCAGAATAACTCATTAAACACTTGGCCATACCCACGGGCTCAATGGTTATTTCGTGGCAACTCTATATATGGAAACCCACAGGATAACTAGTTAACTGTTCGGCCCTGTTGACGGGCATAATGAGTTATCTTGTGGATGTTGCCGTATACAAAAAAAGGATGCCCATAGAGTGGATTGAACTTGATACCTTAGCTATCAGAAGCGGCAGAGGGCATTACCATTACACCATGAGAGCTATAACAGGGTAGTTGTCTGTCTCAGCTAGGGTAAGCCTAGGCTTAGCCTACCTGGGGCTGCTTATACCCATCTCTAGGGCAGGGAAGCTGCCTAAGTCTTTGAAAACAGTTTTTCACTATTTATTACAAGCGCTCGCCGGCGCTTCGCGCCGGCTCCCACTTCTGCGGAATGATATATTAAAAGCGGAGTTTAAAAGCTTCAGACGGACGGACAGGCTTAATTTTATAAATAGGGAGATGTGTTTTGGAGTGTTTCAAAAGCCTAACCAACCCTAACCCCCAACCAAAATAAATAAATATACCTACCCTACCCTCTAAACTGAACATAAATGATGACAAACTGTTTTCAAAGACTTAGGGCAGCTTCCCTGCCCCAGAGGTGGGTATAAGCAGCCCCAGGTAGGCTAAGCCTAGGCTTAGCCTAGCTGAGACAGACAACTACCCTGTTATAGCTCTCATGGTGTAATGGTAATGCCCTCTGCCGCTTCTGATAGCTAAAGGTATCAAGTTCAATCCACTCTATGGGCATCCTTTTTTTGTATACGGCAAACATCCACAAGATAACTCATTATGCCCGTCAACAGGGCCGAACAGTTAACTAGTTATCCTGTGGGTTTCCATATATAGAGTTGCCACGAAATAACGCATTGAGCCCATGGGCATGGCCAAGTGTTTAATGAGTTTATTCTGACCATATGAGCTGGCTGCGCGGGCCTGGTGACGGAGGCGCACATGCTGGCGCTATGTTTCCTCCCTTGACTTGCACTCGGGCGAGGGCGCCATGAAGTGGGCCTCAGCCACTGCCGCCTTTTGGGGCTGTCGCTGTCTCGGCAAACTCCTGCCTAGGAGTGCCAAGTCCTTCAACGTCGAGCATGACACTTGCCGGTGCACGCACGCGTCGAGGACCCGCACCACAGGAGGCCGGGACGTTGTTGGATATCACATTGTCTGGACCAAGACCACAACTTTCCTGGGCGGCGAATGTGTACTCACCACCACTCTCGACTCACTCTGCCTGGTGTGGGCGCACGACAACCACATGCACGTCAACCACTCCCCGCCCCCGCTGACCCCCATCTACGCCATACCGCAGCGGCGAGAGCTGGTTGCGTCCTCACCAAGGACGCCTTCCTACAATCAGCAGCCATGGCTTACAAGCGCGCCGGCCTCGCCCACGTCTTCAGCCACAGTTACCGAATAGGTGGTTCCGTCAAGCTCCTCCTGGACGGAGTCGAGCCTGAGGTGATCATGAAGCTCGGCGGATGGACATCACTTTGCTTCTTGATCTACTGGAGACGCTTGGAGCTCGTCTGTCCTCGCGCATTGCTAAAGCCTGGGACTCGCGCATCAGGGATTTCACCGCCGCGCATGGACACACTTACAATTCCGACCTGTCCTTCGACACGGACACTTAGCTACCGCTCGCATCATGTATATTTTCTTGCCGAAATTTTACCATAAATATTTTACTCTTTGACTTTTTTCTCCGCCCCGCTCCGTGGGGTGTTTCGGGACGCAGCGCACGAGTCGCCCTCAAGCGAGCTTCGCTCTAGAGCGTTGCTCCGAGTGGTTGTTTTGGGTCTCCTCGCCTTACACTGCATTTTGACAGGTTCTGTGACCCAACTTAGCCGAGATATGACGAGCCGGTCGCGAGGTGCCTCGGCTAACCCTCGAACGGCTGTGTCGAGGTCAGCCCGAGGCACCTTGGGACCGGCTCGTCATATTTCGGCTAAGTTGGGTCCAGAACCTGTCAAAATGCAGTGTTAGACTGCTTCGCGCTGCGTACTGGTCCTGGGAGCCGCTTTTCTCTTCCCGCCCTGATTCGCTCCTTTCCCCCCCTTCTCCAGGCACATTGGAAAGCACGACGAATCAGCCGCAAAGCGGCCCAGGCCTTCCGCACACACACCCTTCTCCCATCCTCATCCTAGCCTTCATCCTTTCTCGCATCTCAATCCGAGCGGCTCCACAGGACCGCCCCCCAGATCGCCTCACACTTCTCACTTCGAGCTCGATAGTAATGATATCTCACCTTATCGAAATGTCAAACGTTGAGTGCCAACGCCTTGCGGATGCCGGCGATCCAGGGAAGATGCACGAATTCACATTGCGGTTCGTTACCCACCGTTCCCTCCCCATTAAGATTCGCATGCCAAGTGTGCCAATCGTTCTTGCATCCAGCGTCGCAGCTGGGGTCGGCCTCCTGTTCCCGACATCACGCGCGCAGAGCAATATTGGGAGGGGATTCTGGAATCGCCGCGCGCGTCTACTGGCGACAAGGCGACAGCACATGCGCACCTGGTGTGGTTGCACTACTGCCTGGTTTGGATGTACCCGCCTCAGCGACTGCCTGAAAGCGGGGCATGCGGAGATGGCTGCGCAGCTGGGACTTGGGACCGCACCGAGTGTGATTTCATTCGGCATGAAGTTGCTCGATGCGCGGTATGGCGAGCACAAGGAGGAGTTCGGCAAATCGGACGCATTTTTGGGCAACCGTGGACGCGCGCGCGGAGAAGAGGCGGCAGAGCTGGATAAGGAAGACGCCAAGCGGTTCGTGCGCCCATGGTATAAATGTGCGGCTTCAGGATGCCCCGTCGAGGCTTCCAAGGGAAATATGCTCCGTGCCTGTACGTTGCTTCGTCGTCGTTCTTCTTGAATGTTTCAAGCTTTGACTTGGAAGGTGCTGGAAAATGCGAGGATGCATATAAGCCCCGTTACTGTACAAAGGAGTGCCAGGTCGCGGTAAATACCTTCTTCCTCCGAGTCTTCGCCTACAACGCCAGTACTGATGATGCCCCAAAGGACTGGAAACGTCACAAGCCGATGTGTAAACCTGGCCTGAAAGTCCCTGAATCTGGTACTCCAGCTCCAGCTGCTCGCTCTCCACGGGTTTCTGCGGGATCCTGGAGCGCATGCCAGGTATACCGGGAGAACCAGCCCCGAAGCCACCCAAAGAGAAGACCAAGCGCAGCCGGAGTATTCGGTGCCTGTCGAGGGGGGCACAATATACGCGTCGTCAAGCTGATCTCAGCCCAAGAAGCCAAGGTGCTCGCAAAGGTTTTATCGGGAAGTGGTCCGGGCCTTGGAACACGTCATGTTGCCATGGATTCATCGAATAATTTCTTGTTGGCTTGTTGGAAGACCGGCATCTAGGTAAAATCGAAAGATGTTGAGCGTTGCATGTTATGAAGAAAATAAAGCCTTGAACACTGAATTGCGCCTTTTTTTCGGAGGTGAAAGACACCGACCCGACCGGACTTATTGTAGCTTATGTTTGAGGCGGAAAGCTTATCGAACAGGTCAGACACTGAGACAGACAGACAAATAATGCTGTAAAGCAGGCGCAAGATAATTGGGGCATGGTGGACATCAAGCGTTCAAACCACAGCAACATTCGGACTTGCTATAAGTATGATGTATCCAAATTTCATCACGGCCGGGAAACCACTTTGGTTACGGCAGGGATGTTGAGATCGGTAACATCAGTTGCACTCCACCATTCGAGCGTCGGACAGCTGGTGCTCTCACAGCTTATTGCTGGATTGCTTGGGCTTCGCTCCCGGAACTCATTCGACACGTTTGGTGGTGGAGCGGCTGTCCTTGTGAAGACGCACCAGAATGACCAGTTTCACCTACAGTAGACCATGTCAGTCCACGGTTTACCGAGAGAAACAGTCTGAACACATACCTGTGATGGCCCGGCCATCCCCATCCAACGGTCGGCATCTTTGCGCAACATCATTGATTCGCTGAAACCGACCTCTGATGGGAGCTCTGTCGTGGTCCGACTCAACGGCATGAGCGTGTTATCGCCCTCTTTGGAGGATAGATTACGATCGAGATAGCTGAGAAAGTGTCAAGAGGTTTGAAGAGCAGAGATAAATCATGTACGTACGTCCCTGACCGGTGCTTTCAATACCTACGTCGTCGACCGTACTGTACGTTTACCACCACACACTGGACTATCAGACCGCCGAAAATTTCGGTCGCCAAAGCCGTCCCCGCCCATGCGCCAGGGTGGGCATGTGAGTGCGCACATGTAATTATGCGGCTTTGCCATCCAAAAAAATTTGAGGAAGGCTAGATGTTAGAAAAACCGTCAAGAAAGACCAGCAACCAAGGTGAATATGGCACTGGCCCAGGCCGTGGCAACAGGTACAAATGGAGGACCCTCACCGGCGAGGAGGGTCTGGAGATCGATGTTCGACAAACATATCCAGGAGCATCATAACTTCTGTGGATGGTATTACATGGGGCTTACAGAGTCGGAGCATTCTGGGACAACATACCAAACCACCAGTGGAAGGGAAGGTGCCGGGGATGTGACATGCCGGAAACGATGGAACACATACTCACCGAATGCGGGGAACCGGGACAGAAAGAAATATGGGACCTGGCGACGAGAATGTGGCAGAAGAAAATAGGACAAGACATGAAACCCACCTTTGGGCAAATTCTGGGCTGGTGGAGCAACGAAATTCAAAGACATTGGTGAAAAACGGTTGTACAAAATATTAATCACAGAATCCATGCACCTAATATGGAAAATCCGTAACGAGAGAGTGATTGGGGGAGAAGGGCCGGCACCACTGGCGAAGATCGTAAAGGGGTTGAAGACAGTGAATAATAGGTTGGCGATTGATTGCGCAATGACAAACACCAAGAAGTATGGCAAAAAAGCACTCAAATCCTCTCTGGTGAGAAAAACTTGGAAAAAAACTCTGAGGAACAAGAGAACACTGGCCAGAGATGGCCTAGTACAGTCAGGGTTTTAGTGGGTGTCGGGTAGCCTCTTGCAATGATGGTGCGACGGTGACTTAGGTTGCCGGAACACCAGAGCTCGAGGAATCCTGAAGACCCCATATCACGCCATAGGCGTGAATGCATAAACAGCATTTCCTCGAGAGACGGTTTAAATTTCTGGCAGGGTTCCAAGTCCATGGCCTCAACCTAGCGAGCGCAGGGCAAACGACTATGTCGGCCCGGAAGTCTTGGATGTGTCGCCTCAGGACTGCCAAGATGGAAGGGGAAGAGGAAGGCAGCATACCACCTAACCCTCTCTTGCTCGTGCAATGTCAAGATAAACACTCCTCAAAAAAAAAAAAAAAAAAAAAAAACCGTCAAGAAGACTTGTAAACTAGGGACATGCTTACAGTGATGTACCACCTTTTGGGACGGCCAAATAAAGATTGATCTCGGAGTAATTGAGCGGGCTCCGGCAGCCAATTTGACCTGGCCAAACACTTTGGTACTGAATCTGTATTCTGTATAACAATTCTGAGAAAATTGGGCGGGACTGGCCGATATCGAGCAGAATCAAGCAAAAATTCTCTTATCAGTCATATATCACCACTTGGGACGGCGTCACAATCATCATTTATTTGATCTAATCATCGGCTAATTCGCTTCCACTTTGGGACCCATGGACGCTGTTCTCCTCCTCGTCCTCGTCCTGCTCGTCTTGTATGTTTTTTTGGGTCTGGGCAGCAGTGCCTCAATATCGTAGTCTGCGAGCTTGGTTTCAACCACCTGGGCTCGGTGATAGACCGAATTGGGAATGTGATGTGACATGCCCCATATAGAGTTCCCCAGCGAAATCCACCTTTTGTAATAGATAGAAGCACTTTGTCACGTTGAAATTGTCCCAGGTGGAGGATGTACATTGGAAACTGAAGTATACCAACTTACAGACCATTGATTGAATAATTGCCTGCACAAATCCGAAAATGCACATCAAATCATTTCATGTTTTCCGCACTTTTGATGGTGATGCTGAATTTCAATGGGATCCGTTCCCTCAATAATCCTCAAACTATACTACAGTATACCTAAGACATATCACTTTGCATTGGAAAAAAACTCTGAGGACGAAACACACAGTGGGGAGGCTGAAAATGGCCATCGTCCCAAGTGGTGGTACGTCCCAAATGGTGGTACATCACTGTAAAGTAATAATGTCTTTGAGGTATGCAATCGAACGCCGCGACGAGGTCCTCGAGGTCCACACTCATAGGTAAAATATTTTGGCTCAAGGTACGACTCGGCCTGCGGCAGGTTCCTGCCAGAGGTCCAGTTACTGACGTTGCATCGCGAAAAAGTGGAGAAACATGTGAAGCTGTGCATTGCCATACAAGGCACGCAAAGTGCAAAAAGCTTGGCCGCATTGTGAAGAACTCAAACAGGTATATAAAGAATCTAATTTCTTTGCAAAGGTGATAAAAAGGCTTGAAAGCATGGTGAGCTTGTGCAAGGCTGCTTCCGATACACCAAGCCATTATACTATTCAAGGCTGTCGATGCCATTTGAATCACACCATATAAATGACAAAATACGATATCATTGACTATGAATAAACACAAGGTAACAACGGGAAACGGACTCGGAGAGCCCGGTGCGACCCCACTTTGATGTAACTGTACAACGGCGCGGAGTGCGGCTAGTGCGCGCTGGAGGGGATAGAAGTGGCGGTGGGGGTAACTGAGTTGAGGAGCGGTGCCGGCACTTGTCACCTGTCGAAGCGCGGCTGCCAGATGCGGACTTATCGTGGTTGTTGGGCATTTTTCTTGGGCGAGGGAGAGCAGAACTAAGATCTTGATGTATCACTCAAGCGAACCAAAGGGGCTAGACATTGAGGACTTGCGCGTCACAAAATCTTGAGTCGGACCCGCGCAGGGAACTTGACGTGCTTGAACAGAAGATCCGGCTTGAGGTATGAACAAACTTGCTGAAACTTGCGGTCATCTGAGGGCGAAAGATGGGCATTGAGGAGGGGCAAGGCCAAGGCCAGGTAGGTTTTGCGACCTGAACTTGCGCCGTATGGATACCCGCCGAATCGAAAAAGACCTGTAGCGAGGCAGGAGTAATTTTATGTACGGAGTGGGTGTATTTGAGGCCGGAGAGGATCAGAGCTTATTGGGACTGTTGCATTTTCATTCGGAGAGCTTGATGTGAGTGTTTGGGCAGAGGGGAGCAGGACTTCAGCAGGACGGGCGGAGACGGTGAGGGGAGAAAGCAAGGAGGGATGGCGTGATCGCAAAACGAACTTCGTGACTCATTGATCGATCTGCTTCTCACGCACGGGCCTTTCGGGCGATGTTTTTCCGATGATCGACACTGGGATGCGATGGCCGCACATCTCCCCTCAGCTCGGATCCCACCGCTCTCATTTACTTATAGATTTGTGGCACTGAGCAAGGGAAAATTAGGTGTGTTCTTGACTCGGCGCCGACCTATTAGTACAGTTGAAATTCCCTTGCCTGTCAAGGGCTCTGGGAGGTCATAATTCCATCAATCACACCAACACCCGAATTTGATGTGATCCGATCATCCACTCCGCTATTGCCGGAATATCCGCAAGGATAACCACATGACGCAAAACAGATTTAGAGCCCTGAACTCACATCACATCATCGCCAGCAAAGCTTCTCAATCCACAATGCAGACCGCTTCGATCGCTTTCAAAACATCCAAACTACCATCTCTTCTCTACCGCTAACAAGACAATGTAGGTGGCCAAAGATTGATAGACCCGATAGACCAGGTGTGTTAAAGAAACCGAGCATCTCAGGTCTGGCTAATGTCACACCGGCAGACAATTCTTTACATTTCTGTATATTACTGTGTTGCTATGCTCAAATCCATCTCTGTGCTTAAGCACATTTCTCTCCACCATCTCATTGTTTGTTTGTTCAAATCTTCTAGTCTGTCATCTTCCGCAAGCAACATTGGATCGTGGGCTTGTGTGAAAAGTTGATCATCGAAGTCTCGTAGCAGAGAATCGTTTCTTGCCCTGAACTCCGGGAAAGTGACACATATAAATTGAAGAGGCTCAATTTCTCAGTCAGGGCCGACGCAATGTCCAACAAATCTGTCTGAAAAACTTTAAAGATGATTCTGTGTCAGCAACGGCCTCTGGGTCGGCTAAACAGCGAGTAACCCGGCGAGAACCCCAAACCAGGAGAAACCCGATAGACGCTAATAGCTCGTGTGTTCCCGAGCAGTAGGACCAGTCGTACGGCGTCCTCCCTAGGAGGCCGTACGTCGTAGGTCGGGATGCGAGGCGGAACCCGGAACGAGTCGAAGAGGGTGTGATATCCACTCAGGTACAAAACCCGAGGTGTGGATACAACCCGTAGTACGGTGCGAGGGAAGCGGGACGGAGTGGAGACAATGCCTATGTCAAGCCAAGGTAGAAGCCTGAGATTAGACGAGGTAGAATCTACTGTACATGGAGATTCTACCGTGCTTATATAGGCTTCTAATAAATTAAAGCGATCGCGGTCAATCGCAATCAGTTCCTGCAACGTAGCATTAAGGAGCATTAATGCTGATGCTCCTGGACTCCTCTGTGTTGGTTCCCGTGGCGTCGGTGGACCTAGGAGACCCGACGTTCGGGTTTCCTAGTCCTAAGTGTCATCGTCTCCAGTGGTTCAAACCCCGATCGGGTTTGCAACCACTCCTGTACTCCGTGTACTCTCCTGTGTCAGCCCTTGGTGCGTCCGGGGACTAGAGTCCGTCTATACGGGTTCCTAGTCCCTAACGTCTTCTGTATTCCGTGGCGCAGACTCCCCGAGTCTGCGGCTTTTAGAATCCGAGGCCGGGTTTCAACCGTGAGAAGGTCACATGGTGGCGTCATGAGAGTCCCGTGCCGTTAAGACGCGTCTGTATCCGTACGGACGCGTCGCGCGAAAAAGTAGAACCCGGGCGATTCATGACATTCTGAGAAACTTCCCAAGATGATTCAACGAAACAGTGACCGCTGACCACACCATACTGAGAAAACAAAATGCGAAACAAGTTCCTTAACAGACGTACTTGTACTACATGCTCATTCTTGAATTCAGTGTATGTAAAAATGAGACCCTGTCCGGCAAGGGCTGTGCCGCCGAGGGCGGCACTTTCTAGTTGAGTATTCAACTTGAATATCACAGGCCCCCAACAGTGCTCTGAGTACTTATTTACAGCGCGAGAAGTATTTGTATGCCAAAGGCACTGAGCCTTCCACAGATACTAGATAGCTTTGTAATAGCATATGAACCTGCCATAGGTATAACATGTGGATGAGCACCTTTGCAAGCTTTGTAAAGGTAATATCAGGGTGACAAGCAGCATAAAAGGCTGGTAGAGCTTTGCAAGGCTTTTTAAGGCACATCTTGCTCGACGAACTCCAAAAGGGCTCACAAAGTTTCCCACCTTTTGGTGATGTGTGGAACAATTTCGGTCCTATAGAGAAATTACTTCAGGAACAGGGGTGGTTATAATAAGGGTGGCAGCACAAGTCATTGCCAGACTCTTGCCACGAAAGGGTTGTGGTACTATTAGAGTCGACCTGGGTTTGGGGCGGCGTTGGACAGATTCTTGGACGAGAATAGTAGCTTGTGTCGCATCCGACGCTCATTGCGCCGGGAATCAAAGGTGTGACTATGACTCGTCCGAAAAGGAGGTCACACATATTGCCGTGAGACTACGGAGTTCAAACGAAGGCCAGCAGCTATGCTGTTCAAATTGTAATCTAATTCCCTGCTGTAAGAATACTCGTTTGCGTGCGGTAAGTTTGCAAAATCATGCACGCAGCGGAGTTTGATGCCCGCGCGCGCGGTTTCAGGAACCAGCCGCGCAGTCTTTTCTCACGAAGGCGCAGGAAAAATCCAAGGGCAATTGAGTACGGAATTCATATTTGGCTACGCGCTGCTTTTCAAAGTATGCCCGCGCGCAGAAGTCGTCCAGAATGCTGCGCGCGCTGAAAGGGAATGCGGTCCGACATCTCCGAGGTGTCTCGATTAGGCAGTGTCAAAGCGGAATGACAGCTGTCATACATAAAGCTACGTCTACAGAGAACGAAAGTGCCGTTCCACTGCCCCTCGCCGCTGCGTCTATGATGGCTGTTCTCGGAAAAGAAGCCCTCTGCGTCAATCCTGGCTACCACATCCTCTTTGCAAGCATCTGACATTGTCTTCCAGCCACCGACACGCTGCACCTGAAAAGGTGTCGACCTGACCTTGTCCGCAACCTCCCTCAACGCCCAGGGATTAACGGGATCGATGATCTTCTTGGCGATCCTGGCCCACCAGACCTCGTTGAAGACCTCCGTGCACATGTGATGGTCATGTTCGTCGGATACCCATGCCGGATTTTCATCCAGCTCCGGGGGGATACAGGCGGTGAGCTGCAGTTCGTACCACATGGTTTCCTTTGCGTGTGCAATGACGCTATATACCTTCATCCCCAAACGCTGCACATCGAGCTCTCTAATCCACTCCAGCCTTCCGGTAAGCAGCTTCCGCACAGGTTTGTCGATCCAATCCACGTCGTACAGTGAATACATCCGGGCCAACTCAAGCTTCCGGGACGCGGGTAGATGCATGAGCTGGAGGTTGTGCTTGGCGTACTGGACTGCCTCGTTGATCTCCCAGAGGCTCCCGACACGCAAAAGATTGACAAGCATCCGCTCCTTGACCGAAGGGTCAAGATCATCAAGCGGCTGCCAGTCCCTGTTTGAATTGAGTGGCCAGCTTATACGCCAGGAAGGACTTCTTAACTTACGTCCTATAGATCCATTTCAAGAAATCTTCGAAGACTTCGACCGTGAAGAACTCAAGCAAGATCGGGTTCTCTTCGCTGCCCTGCTTGGGGCCCATCGTGTTGTCCGGGATGTCCAAGATGCTGGCAACGACTGGGGAAAGCCTCTTGAAAGTTGCTTCCAGTGGACCTTGTAAACGATGGTTTCGACCTTGATAATAAATTCCTCTTTGCGCCTCTAACATCAAACGAATCAAAAGCTTACCTGAAAGTGGATGGAGCCATCGTAAATCCAGAAGTTCGAGCTTTTGGTGGGCAGTGCAGTAGTGGCTGGACTCGACATTTGGGACATAGTTTTCAAAAGGAAAGTTTAGGGAGTAAACCGTAAAACTACACAGCTGGTGTAACTCCGCTCAGACGTTTTCTCTTCCCATTTTGGGCTTGCTTACGCTTGTCCTTGCTGTATGACTAGTGCACTCCCCGCCCTTCCACTAGCTCCCAGTGGAAAACCTTGGTCACCCAACATTTACTACGCCTTCGAGATTATATTTCAAACCTATAAAGCTGCTGCCAATGTCCTTCTAATTAGAAGCACCGGCAAGCCGGCTCAAGTTCCACGCACATGGATTGAACGAGAATATTGTACCAATTCTCATTGCTCTTGAGGCTTAAGCTGCAGAGGAATCTTTCTTCTTCTTTGGGTTTATGACTGTGCTCGTGCCGTGGCTCAACTGGTCAAGAAGCTGTGTGATGCACAGACCATTGCGCTGGACCGGTAATTTTCCTCTCTACATTTCCAAGGTTAGGCATGCTGACTATTTTGAGGTAGGGATAGCTCCAACGTAGCACTTCCGGAGCCCGTTCAAGTTGTCCGCACAGGCAAGCGAGGTCGACCACGCAAAGTTATCAATGTGCAGTTTCTTGCAGAGGCCATGTCAACGAAAAGGCGCATCTCAGTTTGGAGCTTGCTCGGATGCTGGGAGTATCTCGCCATACCCTCCTTGCTCGCATGAGGGAGCACAATGTCCTCCACAAATTTTCAGGCGCTTTCTCGAGCCGAAACTGGATATCCTTCGTGAAGAAATTTCGGGCGGAGAAACCAGATTCAGGAATTCGTTACCTCGTTGGGTTCCTTCGTGCGCAGGGTCTCCGCATCCAACGACGGCGTGTATTTTGCGTCTGTCCATCGCGTTGATCGGCTGGGACGGACACTACGAAAGCGGGCCACAATCCCACAAACAAGATACTTTGTGTCCCGCCCAAATGCTGTATGGCACCTGGACGGGCACCATAAACTCATTCTCTGGGGTTTTGTGATCCATGGTATCATTGATGGTTACTCGCGCACGGTAAAACCATTTTATTCCTCAATCAGAGCACACCTGACTTGATGGTTTGCAGATTACTGGTCTACGCACCAGTACAAATAATCGAGCTTCCACTGTTCTCACCTTATTTTTGGACGCCATCGGAAAATATGGCATGCCGTCCCGGACACGAGGAGATCGTGGTGCCGAGAATAAGGCCGTATCGGTGTATGTGATACTCCGAAATGGCCTCAACCGGGCATCTTTCATCTGGGGCTTGTAAGTGTATTTCTCATTCCAAATATCTGTTTGACGTGCAATCAACAGTTCCACCCACAACACTCGGATCGAACGGCTGTGGGTAGAAGTCGGCTCCCAATTCGCACGCCGTTGGCGAGCATTTTTCTATAGACTGGAGAGATTGCACGGATTGGATCGTACCAATCCGCATCATCTTTGGCTGCTGCACCTCCTCTTCCTTGACGATTTGAACGAGGATTGCGCTACATTCCAGGAGGAGTGGAATGCGCACCCCATATTGGGAGAAGGCCAAGATCAAAGTCCAAATGTAAGAACATATATTTTACCTTTCTTGCGGCAATGATTTCATGACGGTTACTTCCAGGATATGTTTTTTCTTGGCCAAACTCGTGACGGCGTGTACATCGATGACTGCGCAGGTGTACATCCCGATGTCATTAGCCAGTATTATGGCGTTCACGGCCCTGTCCGAGAACCTGCAGCTGGCGAGACAGGTGCAGGTCAGCTGAATGATGAAGCCATTCCACAAGTTGCGGAGGATCAGGAGCTGGACGAGGACGATTGGGAGGATCTTGAAGAGAGGATTGAGGGTGCCCATGCCGCAAATTTTCATCACGAAGCCGTTGCTGTGCCCAAGCATGCTAATCCATTTTCCGGCGAAGCTGCGCAGGTTTTCGACACCGCTTTTGAGCAGGTACAAGCTGCCAATGTTATTCTGGGCGGGTACGGGCTTTTGGAGGAGGAGTGGGAGGATGTGGGATATCCGAGCTTCGAGATACTTAAATCTGGGCGGAGCAGGAAAGAACTTCGCATAGCACTACCGGACTTTATTTGGTGGCCGCGAGCGATACTTTGGGGACAAGCACTAGATGTATTAAATCAAGTTAATTACATTTATAATATCTAAATCACGACAGAAGAATTTCGACGATGGTCGGGCGGGCAATCTTTATTTACCAAGAACCTGGGCCAGACACTGAAAACCTAGCCGAGGGATATAAAAGCAGGAGGACTTGCGCGACGATCTCTTACCTCGAACCACATTCATTCATGGCTCCAAAGACAGGCGAATGCCACGCACAAGATAAAAACTCCCAGGCGGAGTGTGACTGCTCTCAGTACAAGGAGAATAAGCAGAAAAAAGGGCGCTGCGCCGACTGCGGCCACCGGCGGGGTCACCACGAGCTCGACAGAATCGATGTCCTCTGAGGACGAGGACACCTCCGGCCCCAACGTTCTTGACATTGTTTTGGGCACTATTCCGCCTGGATCAAAGGTTGCTGCTGGAAAGCGCCAGGGTGGCAAGGCTAAAATTGTTTCGGCCCTCTTTGGGCAGGCAAACAAGGAGGCGAACAAGGGCATGAGGCCGCCGGTTTCAACCTCAGACAAGCTGAAGAAGGACAAAGTAAGTGCCATTGAGCTCGTGAAGGCTAGTTTGATTCATCCTATTTAGGGCAAAGCAAAATCCGAGGTCGATGACAACATTTTCAAAGCTTTAGCCATAGTCGTGGTTCCAGACGGCGTGATTTCCAAGTTGTGAGTAAAGCTACTGTACTATTATGACCACTAGTTCACAGGGTGTCACCTGTCACCGCAAAAGTTCACTGGATTGAAAGTTCACAGCTCGGCAATCAACCAACAATTCCCATAAAAGGTAATCCAGCGAACGCCGGAGCGAAATTTTGCAATTTTCTAGGCCGATTTGGGCCAAGAAAACTCATTGTCACCGTCACCAACCTTGATTAGTTCAGTTCACAGGCCTCCGTCACCCATCACCTGAACTTCCGGTCGTAATACTACAGTAGTTGAAGATGGCGCGCAGCCCAAATTTTGTTGGCTGTGGACTGATAGAGCGCCAGGAAGATAGCACCTTTCATTCTGTGTGGACCAAGGTTCCCGACAAAGAAGAAGTGCAGAGGTTGGTTGGACAAGGCTTGGCGGTGTTAAACCAAAATGGATTCGACTTCTGCCGCACGTGGTCACACACCGAGCTCGCAGATTTCCTTTACGCTGTCCTACCCAATGTCTTTGGGCACTTCAAGGATCTCGAAACCGAAAGCCCTGGGTCACCTCAGTGGTTACTGGGGATCCAGTCTCGCTCCAATCTAAAGGTTTCTCCCAATCTTCGTCCCACGGCTTTCGACGTCGAGTACACTCTCCAAAGTCGCACCAGCTTCCGTCAGGTCCAAATACTCATACGTATGTATGAATATGTTCTTTGGTTGCACATTCTCACTGCATTCTAACAGTTGCGCGTCACGCCATTCCCATTGGAACATCTTCTGCCTGGATGGATCCGACATTCTTAGCATTTTAGACCAAGAAGCGGACGCTGGTGCGACAAACGTCCCTTTTGCTTATTGTTTTCATTATTCCAATTTCCAGTGTCCCCACCGTCTCCCAGCTCGGAGGCCGGCCCTTCTTTCCCTGCTCGGCAGCGGAACAAGCGTCTTGTTTCCGCTTTGAGCGATGAGGAAGACACGCCTAGTGCTGCGTCCTTATCTAAAAAATCCAAAGCATCAAAAGGTAAGCAGCCTGTTGAACCTGGTGGGCCGGAGATTTATGCTGTAGCAGCTCCTACTCGCCGGTGGTCCCGCGAAGACACCCCCGACTGTATCGATCTCACGACAGAAGCTGTGAAACCTCCATCTACACCGGAAAAGGCGCCATTTCCTGACCCCTTCTCCCCCGAGCAACCAATTGATATCAATCCTTACAACGGCGCCCGTTCCTTTTACTTCTGACTGAACACACTACATTGAAAATCACTACTATATATATCCTTTGCCTCAATCTCAACGTATTTTAGTCAAGATTTTAATCAAAATTAATTTCTTTCTTGTACAAATTGTGTGGAAGGTACAGCGGCAGGCACGAGCATCGATTCTGAGTACCCAGAATTGGTGGAGTTCCACTCACTTTCGTCTGGGCTGCCATTTGACACTAGCTTGTCGCCGACGCCACCGAAGTCGACGCGCTCGAGGTCGGGATGGGTCTGCCGACCCCGCAGGATGCTAGAGTGCATCCTAGAGCTTCTGGACACACTTTAGTTTAAGAGATTAGGCTTATAATTGGTGGAGCTTCACTCACCTTTGTCTCCGCTGCCATTTGACAGCAGCTCGTCGGTGGCGCCACCGACGTCGGCGCGCTCGGTGTCGGGACGGGTCCACCGACCGCGCAGGATGCTAGAGTGCATCCTAGAGCTGCCGGGCACACTTTAGTTCAAGAGATTAGGCTTATAATTGGTGGAGCTTCACTCACCTTTGTCTCCGCTGCCATTTGACAGCAGCTCGTCGGTGGCGTCACCGACGTCGGCGCGCTCGGTGTCGGGATGGGTCTGCCGACCGCGCAGGATGCCAGAGTGCATCCTAGGGCTGCCGGGCACACTTTAGTTCAAGAGATTAGGCCTATAATTGGTGGGGCTTCACTCACTTTTGTCTCTGCTGCCATTTGACAGCAGCTCGTCGCTGGCGTCACCGACGTCGGCGCGCTCGGTGTCGGGACGGGTACGCCGACCGCGCAGGATGCTAGAATGCATCCTAGGGCTGCCGGGCACACTTTAGTTCAAGAGATTAGGCTTAAAATTGGTCGAGTTTTACTCACTTTTGTCTCCGCTGCCATTTGACAGTAGCTCGTCGCTGACGACACCGACGTTGACGCGCTTGGCGTCAGGACGAATCCGCCGACCGTACGAGGTTTTAGAGTACATCCTAGAGTTGCCGGGCGCATTTTATTTTAAGCGATTAGACCCAGAATTACGAGCTGGGCTGCACTCACCATTGTTAGAGGCAGACTAAGAATTTGGTACTGGGTGCCTTGCGAGTCCTGCAGGGGCAGATGCAGTTTTACAGCCTTGGAGAAAATATTGGGGAAAGCAAGTGACGAGAGGAGCGACGAGGTCTTGCGCCATGAGAATCCGAGGTCTTGGTGTTGGGCAAGAGCTGGTAGATGAGGTCAGCCTCAGCACGTAACACAGGCATACAAACGCGACGCGCTTACTGGAACGAATGAAAAGCGCGTCATCTTAGCGCTGGTATGGCCAAGGGATGACGGTACTGAGATGCAATGCCACCTGCCCACTGGGAGTGCATAGATCCAAGTGCTGATTCTTTCGCATGGACCAGAAGGGCACGGTGGCAGGGCAGTAAACACGTCAAAACCGCATGAGGGAGACCACGGGTGGTATCGCGGGATTGAACAGGTACTGTTTGAGACAGCGTAGCTCACAGCAGAAGTGCAATGAGTGCCGCATCACACAGATACCTACTCAAAGCATTGGTACGGAGGGCGCGTCGGCGCACTCTTATATGTCCGACCAATGCTTTGAGAAACCGCAAGCTTGAAGCCCAGCCAACACAAATGGCAAGGCCCACTCTTGCAGGGTGGCTCGATGGTGGGTGAGACCAAGAGCCACAAGCGTGACTGTCAACAAACCTCAACAAACACGCTTTTCGAGACAGCACGTGATCGTACCGAGGGGGCCGGAATGCCCGGAGTGACTTCTTCTGCGCGCCTGCTCTCATACTACGCACGCCGCCCAAACGGATACATTCCGCGCTCCATTCGACTTTCTTTCATGTTCGCACGGCTGGTTTCCGAAACCGCGCGCGCGGGATCAAACTCCGCGCGCGCATGATTTTGCAAACTTACCGCGCGCGAACGAGCAATCTTACAGCGCGGGAATTATTATACAATTTGAACAGCATAGTTCCTGCTCTGCAGTCAGTCTTGCAATATTCGTTCCTAATACGATTCAAATAATATTGCGTCAGCTACACAACTTCGGGAGTTCCGGGTCTCGGGCCGGGGACCGGAATAGGGCGTTTCACGCATTCCGATTTCAGCCCCAACTTGACCCCGATTTCGACCCCAACTTAGCCCCAACTTGACCAAGTTGGGGTCGAAGTCGGGACAAGTTGGGGACTGACGTATGAATGCCCATCAGCCCGAGATCAACTTGAATTGGCATCAAGTTGGCATTCTCGCGTATCCAAGGTGTGTTAAGAGAAGTTGGGGCACGAAATCGGGTGCCAAGTTGGGGTCAAGTTGGATGTCAGATCATGGGGTTAAGCACGATTTGACATCCAACTTCGAAATCGGCCTAATTTCAGGTTCCAACTTCGTCTCGAGTTGGGGTCCAAGTTGGGGCTCAAATCGGGCCTCAAGTTGGGATGTGTGAAACAACCCTAATGATCGTAATCTGTGATGACTCACTTGGACGGCACTCTTACGCACCAAAACTGTACTCCCTCTCCCGGCGATACTTATGATCTCAATTCCGGCTCGATTCCGATGGGTCCATCTATAGTCGCCTATACTGAGGGCAGACTGCCTTACTCAGTAATCAGCGACTTGATTACAGATAGGACTTGGGAGCCGAGCGCGTTTCCATGGCACCCGCGCCTGGACAGCCCGCGCTGTTCGCTGAGCGTCCGGAAACACGGTATAATCCTTTTGGGGATGTTTCTCCAATAAATCGCATCGGCAAAGGCGACGTGCAACCCACACGCGCCAGAAGCTGAGTCGCACGCGGCCGATGAACGACCAATCCCAGTCAGCGCACACCGACAACACCCGGGGTTAAGAGTCGACGGGTTCTGGAGTTGAGACCAGTGTACACACGTACCGGTAACGAGAGGCACTCATGCGTGGAAACCCACGTTGATGCAGAAGTTATAGTGTACTAGCGGTCTGCTGGCCTTGTCGGTGGTCATGCCGCCACAAGGATGCTACATTATGGGTCCAAATTCTCGGGAAATGGGCACTTGAATTTAGCCGTTTAACCGAAGAACCACACACGGTTCACTGCTCAGCTAGACAGACCGCAGCACCCAAGACTTAGGGCTCTCATCGGTAGTCCAGGGTGCTTTCGATTCGGAGCGGTTCCGCGACGGTATAGCTTCCCTCAACCAAGTTTTACCTCAGCCTCCCTATTGTGAATGTATCATTCAATTACATACGCCAATGCGTTGAACACTATGGATGTGGGCTCTGGTACCATCTTTTCGCACCAAGAAGTCACACCACAGTAAGTACTTACATGCTCCTTCCCACGGTTGAAAATCGTGACAAACCCCAAACCGGACATTCATGTCCCGCTATGTCGTAGAGTTTACCACGCATCTTTTTAGCTTTTTGGTTGGTATTACTCTCGTTTGAAAGTAGTAGCTACAATTGCAAGCCGTGAGTGTCTTTCGCAGTATACGTAGCGATTCGGTTCGGCTCGGATTTTCAAATTTAGCACTTCACCTTTGTAGTCCGAGACTCTCTACATCCTCACCCATTCAGACTCTGTTGCTCATAGCAGTACTGGGTACTCAGGCACAAATCTCAGTTGACCACGGTTGGCAAGCCGAATCACGACATCATGATCAGCATTCGTCCTGCCCCGGCAATATCCATCACATGTCATTATTCTTTCTTGCCACCATTACTTAGTCTCTTGCACTGACTTCCCACTCGCAACCTCGTTCTGAAGTCTGTTGAGGGTTATTATGTAAGCGTTCCGTTTTGGGAACTCACGTGCTTTTCCCAGGACGCGTCTGTTCGCGTTCTTGACGCGTTTCTTGCAGGTTCTGGCCATATTATGCCATTTTTATTATGTTTGATTTGATTTGATTCCACCGCACCAGAGAGGTACTTATAAGAGCCGTCAACACGAAGATGTGTATGCTCGGCATTATTTGATGGGTTGATGCCCCAACTCGGACAGACAGAGAGCATCAAGGGTTATTTCTTCAAGTAACAAAGTTTTATATACCTGAGAGTGCTTTGCCACCAAGTTTTACGTGTCTCCTTGGTTCAAAACGCGTCCTTTGAAGTCTCACGCGTCATCAATTAGATCCCAAAACGGAAAGCTTACATAATAAGGTCGAGTAACGGTAATCAAGGCACAGTAACTAACAGACTAACCATTACTACCCGCCTGAATCCTCATGTAAGGGATGTAAAATATACACGTACTTTTTGTTTTCTTTCTTATTAGCTCCGATCCGAACTTGTGACGTTACGACTAGTCAGTAGGCTACCACGTGACTATCTACACTTTTACCAACCACTACCACTTGCTTCATCGCCTCACCAGCCCTCGTCCGAGGCTCTGATAGAGGCAAGAAGCCGTATACATATAATCCGCGTCCGCGTCAATGACCGCCTTCCCAGTCCCTTCGAGGACTAGTTAGGGCTCGCCTACCGCTCCTCCTCTCTCCTAGCGATAAGATCACCGGGAGACTAGATCTACCAATATCTGAGACCCGGAACGTCCGGTCTCAGGGTGGACCTTTAAGAGTTGGACCGTCGTAACGAGGGTCTTCACCACAAGCTATTCGGACCCATTTTCAGGCCTGAGTCAACTAAGTAATCCGGCGTGAGATCTTTAAGATCCTCACAAAGTGGACGAATCCGGAAAGGTTGACAGTCTGGCCAGTTCAAGAAGCAGCCACAGCATCCTGCCTCATAGAGGGTGAAGAGGACTACTACGTGGCTCTACCCATACTGAAGTTACACGGTCCCGCCTGCTAGCTCCCACCGCATCATCATCCGCCAAGTCTTCAGGTTGTGGGCTGGACGAATCTGAGGCCGCGACAGATCGCCCCTCATCTAGAATCATTTCTAGATCCGTATCGCGCTCGGTCTCCCCGAAGAAGGAGAGGATTTCCGCGTCCCTGCCTGCCATTGAGTTATTCTCGGATAGTCCTGCCGCATCGCGAACGTGTTTGGCCGCTCGATCAGGGAAAACTTTGAATTTCCAATCGATCCCTACGATTTACAAGCAGCCTTCCCGCTCAAAAAACCTACCAAACGCTCCTCTAGCTCCGATTACTACGCTTGAGGAAGCTCACGCTCCCTCTCCGCTGGAACAGTCGTTTTCATCCCTGCGGACAGCGGAGAATTCACTCCGCAAGAGCGCTAGTTTCGAATCTCCTCCTTCTCCGTCCCCTGCACCGATCCCCTCTCACCCCGTATCCAGCATGACTACGCAAACGGTGTTAGCCGACATCCGACAACCGGGAATGGAGAAAGGTTTTTCCTTATCACCTATGGGGGATCTCGTGAGGGAATATAACGCCCAAGACCAGGATTTGTCTATTTTCATAAGGTCCACTTGCTTAGCCGGTAAGAAAGCGTTGGAAAGAGCTGAAGTTATGGATCGAGGGATCAGTTTGCGACCCCAGACGCCAGCCGTGGAACGATTCTCGCTAGAAACCGGATTTTGGATGAGGACTGAGCGGACAATCCGAGAGCTGCAGGCTTTACTCAACAAAGCGGCTGGGCTAGTGAAAGACAGGACGTCGACGTACGAGATAGACCCGCACGGAGTCTTGTCGGCCTTACTGAAAGGCTCACAAAACTTAGGAGGAATCCTAGCGGCGTGGGTCGCCCTCAGCGAGAGAATTCACATAGCTCAGAGGAATTTCGATAAGTACATCTCGGAATACAAAGAGGAAAAGGAAGAGGATGTACTGTGATCGCCCGTTTCCACCAACCCTGAAATCTACGGTGTGTTTCCACGGGGAAAAGACGGAATATCCGACCTCAATTACCTATACGATAACGTGCCGCACCTCCGCTGGCATTGGCCCCAAGGGTACAACGTGGATACAGATTCCATCGCCCTCGTCACCCCCAGTGCCCCAGTACCTTGAGGAGGCTTTTCCAGACAGACCCCCTGAAGATAGGCCGGCCACAGTGTACTACTCGGCGCAAGGGGAGCGACGGGAATACTCAGTGTCTCTGCGATCGAGCAGAGGCGCAGGCCCCGACTTCCAGCTTCCCCCTGTTTCAGAGGACGAACGGCCGCGCAAAGCCAGATGCCGGGGCAGGTCCAAGTCTCCAAGGAGGGAGAGACTTACCCGGTCGATGTCGCCGGGGCCCCCCGTTGCGGATAAGCATCCCTCCCGGCGCGATTGAGCCAAGTCAAAGAAGAATGCTGCCTCAGGGGGTGAATCGGGGAGGGAATCATTCCCTTTGGAGACTGTAACTGGTGGTGCGGGGTTAATGAGCGCGGGTACTCAATTCAAAGGCCCGCAGGACCCGGTCGTACCCACTTCGCCTCGAGACCATACTTTCGCGTCAGCGGTGCCAGGACCAAGCTTGCCTAATCCGTTAAGCGGATACGGACTGCGCCAGAGCCAAGGATTTCTGGCTGAGCGCAACCTGCCGGACGGGATGGAATCAATCAGTCAGCACCAGCCTTCAAAGAAAGCAAAGCAGAGGACGGACCATCCGGGCGCACGATCGAGGACGGCGCAAGCTCCTGTTCTGGAAGAAGTGCCGGAGATGGAGGAAACCCCTTCCGAGCGTTACAGATCCACCCACGAGACTCCGCCTCATTTGCCCTCGGATCAGAACCAACGAGGAAGAGCGCAGTCGAGCTGGAGAGCGAACCCGCCTTCTCCACCGCCGGAGAAACGGGGAAGTGCGGATCGCCCCGACCAGAGAGGGCGAAGCCGGAACCCGTCCAGTCACTCACAGAGAGAGCGCCAACCACCAGGTGCTCCACCGGATAGATTGACTCAGCAATATCCTGCATTTCCTGCGGCAGGGGCTGGGGGGGACGAAGACCCTCCAGATGATGACGACTCTGATCGAGAAGGAGGAGGCCGCCATGGAAGGGGATGCGATCCCGCGCCGCGTAGAAGAACAGGGCGCTCGCCGCCACGACCAGGGCAGGGGAGATCGATATCTCCACCGCCGCCACCCTCAGACCCGGGGGGAGGGAGCTATAGCGAGTTCTCCTCGAGCGGGCAATCAGACCACAAATTTCCCGGGAGCACCGTATGGGACGATGGTACCCACGATCGATCCCAAGCTGAAGCTCGAATCCCTCCCTGAGTGGGATGGGAATCACGATACAGCTGTCGAATATTTCTGGGAGGTCGTGCAGATAGCTAACCTGTTGGGATGGATGCCAAGGGCCCTGGCTTTTTGGTTACCTACGAGGCTGAAAAAGGGATCACAGGTCTACCTCTGGTTCTCCACACTTCCAGCAGAAAGACAAGCTGAGATGAGAAGCCATTATTCGGTATACCTCCAAGTTTTGAAGGATAGCTACCTGGGCAAGAAATGGAGGCTACGAATGAACCTCCAATTCGAGCAGCAGAGCTTCAGGCAAGTCGGACACGAGCACGAAACGGCCCAGACGTTCTTGGGCAGACGCATCCGGTACGCCCGCCTTCTGATGAACACCGACAACGGCGGAGTGGAAGAAATCTTTGTGGTCATGAGCAAAGCTCCAATAGCTTGGAGTACGATCCTAATTCTGGAAAACATCCGGTCAGTCGAAGAACTGTATGAGAGAGTAAACGAGCATGAAGAGGAGCTGTACGAAGTCATCAATCGGGGTTCGCGAGACGTACTCACCCTTAATAACCTGTCTTCCGCTCTCCGTCGCCTCGGATTCCAGTCTAATCCCTCCCCGAATCCAAATGGCCTCCGGCGCAACCAGCGGGTAAACTTCACGGAAGCAGAAGAGAGTCCGGAGGATGCTGGAGGGGAGCTAACCGGAGCAATGCCAGAGGACCAGATGGAAAAGGAGTTCTCGTCGGATGGCGAGCTCACTCTACGCTCTGTATACCAAACTCTCGCTCGACGTCAGCGGGCCCCACCGAAGGGTGGATATCCGTACCCAAAGAACGACCATGTCACCACGAAGATGGGAAAGCCCCCTCCATCGCCGTGCAAAGTTTGCGGGAGCGACAAGCACTGGGATAGAGAATGTCCCGATTGGGCGGTGTACCTCGAAAAAGCGAAAAGAGGACTCTTAGTAGCAGTTTCGGGCGAAGAGAGAGACAAGACGGAGCTTCTATACCACAGCGCGTACATCGTCCTCTTGGACGGCATCCTGGAAGGGAACTCTTTTTAAGGTCGGGCCGCCCGGACTTTTCGTCGAACGAGTATTGACATCGAGCGAAGGGCTTAAGACCGACCCGGATACACATATCAGCAAGGAATTTATCGAATCGGACAACGCGCTTACAGTTACGAAAGACCTGGAAGAGAAAATCATGCCTAGAAAAACACGTTATGAAGGTTACTGTGGAAGAAGTAGAGGATGAGTACTGGGCTCAGGAAGCGAGGATGCCGAAAGCGAGAATAGGGCTGATAGAAGACATCGGCGAGGAGCCGCCGGACTTCGTCGAGGAAACACCGGAGGAGAAGGAGGAGTGGAGAGAAGTTGAGCTAGCCGATTCGGCACTCCTTCCTCCCCCTAGTGAGGAGCCTCCGATCATGGTAAAAAGGAAAAGAAATCACAAACCCGGCGATTCCGCCATAGGGGTATCGGTCCTATCGGTGCGAGGATGGGTGAACTCCATCGACGAAGATAGTGTGGATTTGCGACTAGATTCATGTGCAGATATCAGCCTGATTTCGGAAGAGTTCCACGCTAGCCTAAAACGACCGCCACCGATCAGGGAAGGACACCGAATGAGTCTGGCCCAGCTTACCGACAAGGGAAACCACTATCAAGGGATACTGCAAACTCAAGATTCTGATGAAGGCGATGTCGGGAGAATGGCTGATCCTAGAGGCGGAAGTCTATGTCGTCAAAGGGATGAGCGTGCCGATCTTGCTAGGCGAGGACTTCCAACTCAGCTATGAGCTAGGGGTCAGCAGGAATGTAGAGACCAGCATGAAGATTCTGTTCAAGGACCTACCGTACGAGGTGGAAGCTTCAGGAATTGAAGCCTTCGCAGGGAGGACAGAGATGCAGCGCCCTAGCGGCAGGACTGACTTCGCACGCCCGATCTTTTACCAAGGCTCGGGAACATCGCCGGGCGAAAGGGCGCCGAAGGAGGAGAGCAAAGCGAAATGGGCTGGAAGTCAAAACTGTGCGGGCTTCCCAGGACTACCGCATCAGAGCGCATGAGTGTAAGCTCGTGCAGGTAGACGGGGACTTCTCACAAGACAAGGACTGGCTGGTCGAAAGGAGCCTCCTGGCCAACGCGGAAGACTCCTTCTTTACTGTTCCCAACGTGCTGATCTCGGCGAGGAAACCCATAGTGCCCGTTAGCAACATGAGCGACCGCCCAAGGATGATCCGCAAAGGAGAAATCGTCGGGCAGCTCACAGATCCGCAGGATTTCTTCGACTCCCCAAAGTCGGTCGAAGAATTAGACGCAATGGAGCGGAAGTCGGGTCTACTTGCTCGACTAGTACAGGCGCGTGCGGATCCGGAGCGGAAGCCATGGAGGAAGAGAGAGTCGCCTGCTTCCCCGAGCGAGGACGACGGAGAAGTCCGTATCCGGACTGCCTTTGGCTCTGGAGTACCCCTGAGTGAGAATAACAGCTGGATGGGAGTGCACACACGTAATGCGGAAGGACGAGTCCCGGACGAACGAGGCGAAATACCGCCCGAAGAGGAGAGTACAGAGCCGGAAGAATACGGGCCGAAAACCGCCGCCATGCCCGACGCGACTGTATTCCAGTCGGAGAGGATGGAGGAATTGCTGGATGTCGGCCCCTTGCCAGAAAGCCTGAGAGACAAAGCATGGGCGATGCTGAGGAGGAGGGTGAAAGCCTTCGGATTTGACGGCAGGCTCGATCACATGAGCGCTAAAGCCCCTGTCCGGACTAAGGAAGGGGTCGAGCCTATCGCTATGCCGATGTACTCCAGCTCACCTGAAAAGAGGCGAGTGATCGACGAACAGCTGGAAAAAATGGTTCGAGCAAGGAGTGATCGAGCCTTCCGTGAGTCCATAGAGTGCTCCAGTGGTGATCGCGTACAGGAACAGGAAACCACGCTTTTGCGTGGACTATTGCAAGTTGAACGCGGTGACCATAGCCGATGAATTCCCAATCCCTCGGCAGGCGGAGATCCTGCAGTCTCTGTCTGGTGCTAGCGTCCTGTCTTCCTTGGACGCGTTGGCTGGCTTCAATCAGATCGAAATGGACCCCAAGGATGTAGAGAAAACGGCCTTCAGGACTCATCGGGGGCTCTCGCAATTCAGGAGGATGCCGTTTGGCTTGAAGAACGGTCCATCTATCTTCCAAAGAATTATGCAAGGTGTCCTAGCTCCGTACCTATGGTTATTCTGTCTGGTGTATATCGACGACATTGTGGTGTATTCCAAGAGCTACGACGAGCACATTGATCATTTGGACAAAGTCTTGGGCGCTATCGAAAAGGCAGGCATTACCCTGTCACCCAACAAATGTCACCTCTTCTACTCGTCTATTTTGTTACTGGGTCCCAAGGTTTCCCGGCTGGGTTTATCGACGCACGAAGAGAAAGTGCATGCCATCCTAGAGCTGGAACGTCTGAAAAAACTGGCGCAGCTGCAAGGCTTCTTGGGGATGGTCGTATACTTCTCGGGGTTTATCCCATACTACGCCGACATCTGTGCTCCCCTCTTTCAGCTGTTGCGGAAGGGAAGCAGATGGGAATGGACAGACAAGCACGAATACGCCTTCCGGGCAGCGAAGGTGGCGTTACAGAACGCCCCTCTGTTAGGACACCCGATCGAAGGACTACCATACAGGTTGTATTCGGATGCGTCAGACGAAGCGGCGGGCGTAGCCC
Source organism: Mycena olivaceomarginata (assembly GCA_029378375.1). Taxonomy (NCBI): domain Eukaryota; kingdom Fungi; phylum Basidiomycota; class Agaricomycetes; order Agaricales; family Mycenaceae; genus Mycena; species Mycena olivaceomarginata. The sequence continues at coordinate 101,692 of JARKIC010000693.1, read as the reverse complement.
TGCAGCAAGTCCAGCCTATATTGGCGGGGGACCTGAAAGGAACTCGTGCATACAAAAGACTACGGAAAGCCTTCGAGGAGGGCTCACCCCCGCCAAGCCTAGTGACGAAGCTATCGTCCAAAGTGGATGATACAATGCAAGCGAAGGAGTGCGGAGCATCGCTGGATGAGACAACGGTGTACATCGAAAGGGTGATAGGTTACTGGTCACGTACCTTCAAGGGTGCAGAGACCCGCTACTCCACAACCGAACGAGAGGCCCTGGCTGCGAAAGAGGGACTAGTCAAATTTCAGCCTTTTATCGAAGGCGAAAGAGTCCTCCTAGTGACAGATCACTCGGCACTTCAATGGGCTCGGACTTACGAGAACTCCAATCGAAGGCTGGCAGCATGGGGGGCAATATTCTCGGCCTACACCCCGGGCTTGGAAATTATACACCGTCCCGGACGAGTGCACTCCAATGTTGACCCTCTGTCAAGGCTGCCGCGCGCTCCTCCGTCGCATATTTCTCCCCCTCGGGAGTTGGACAAACCCATCACCATGCTGGGGGACCTCGGGGAGGCTCAAGAAGGGTGGCGAGACCGCGACCCCGCTCTTCGGGCAACTTTCGCTGCTTACACTCTAGACGATGGCCTAGAAGGGAAAGCCGGCGCGTTTGCGGTAACACGGAGTCAAAAGGAAAAGGAGAGCACGGTCGAAAAAGCAGCCAGCCCCTCAATGCCCTCACTGCCCTTAGCCAAGGACATTGAGGACGGGGGGGGAGCACCAGAGGAGACTAGCAGGAATCCAGCAAATTCAGACGAGGATATCAAGGAGGAAGACCCCGAGGACCCGGATAGTGAAGTTTTGGAAATCACTTCGCGATTCGGGCTACCCGACAACATCATCGCAGACAGAGACCCGAGGTGGACCTCCGATTTCTGGGCCGCCGTCGCATCCGCGGTCAAGACCAAGATGTCTTTATCTTCCTCGCACCACCCTCAGCACGACGGGCAGACCGAAAACGTCAACAAGCAGCTGGAGACGCTCCTGCGCGCCTACGTAGCAGAAGACAAGACTGAATGGGCACAATGGCTCCGAATCCTCGAGTTCTCATACAATTCCAACATTCATGCGTCGACCGGCATGGCGCCCTTCTTTTTGCTATACGGTTTTAATCCGAAGGCTCCACTCAACTACCTTCTGCCTAAAGACGGGGTTAACTCGGCGACGACGGGGATGCGCAAGGACTCTAGCGCGTACCTAGAACAGCTTCGAATTCATTGTGAAAGCGCCCGGTTGGCCATAGCTTGCGCCCAAAACGAACAGGCCAAGTACTTTAATCAGGGAAGGCGCGACGTGCCGGAGTTCAAAGTGGGGGATCAAGTCTTGATTAGTCCGCATTCCATGGAATGGATAGAGTCTAAAGGGGAAGGAGCGAAACTCGTCCAGAGATGGATTGGTCCTTTCGAGATCTTGCAACGCATTAACCCGAAGACGTACCGGCTTAGAATGGACGACCGCTATCCGGGATTTCCTATTTTCAACTACGACCATCTCAAACCGTACAAGGAACCTACCACAGAATTTGGCCTGAGACTGACTCTACCGGACACCAGAACCCGCAAACCAGCCACGGAAGAATACGAGGTGGAGAAAATCATCGGCAAGCGGTTCGACAAAAGCTGGAAGCAGAACCTCTGGCTAGTCAGGTGGAAGAACTACGGCGCCCAGCATGATTCTTGGCAAACACGTAAGGATTTGAAGAACGCGCCCGAAATGGTGCGCGCTTTCGAGAAGATCCAGAAAGCGCGGAAGTAATCGGCCCCGGGCCTGATCTCCAGTCGGGTGACTACCCCGACCATGTGACTCCTTGTAATTGTACCTTCCGCGGAACCAAATTCCGCACAAGCGGCCGCTTATACCCGTCGGCTCTGGGGCGCGTGGGAAACGTGGCCGCCACGGAGACGATAAAAACAGCCGCTTCCTTTTATCTCTCTCTCTCTCTCCTTCAGCAAAATAATTAAATTTCTCTTTCATACTATCGAGCGACTGTGCCTTCCCGATACGATCGGTCGGCGCTTCGATTCGACTGAGTCTAACGGTTTCTAGAACATCCGATCCCGCTAGGCTCCGCATCCCCTCTCCTCATCTCTATCCAAAAGAACGATGGATTCCATTTACTTTTCAGACACTTATGGGAAGCCATTAGTACCAGTCTGGTCTCCCTTCGGTACCTCTTTCATCTGTTCGGTCGGCGCTCGAACTGTACCGGTAGCCCCCCGAATCCTGACTTACAGGGAACCGGTTCCCTTCCTCCTGGCGCCTACCACACCTGGTCCCGTCCTGGCGGATCTGGATTTCACTAAGTTCGCGGTCTGGTACAACTCGAGCGAGCATTGGAAGGCATACATACCCAACTCAGCTCCCCGAGAGTCTCCGTTTGGAGAGCTCGAGGAAGATCCCGTGGGAATCTGCTACGGAGAATTCTGTGTAGGGACGACTGAGGAAACGCGCGAGGTCTATACGAATAACGACGACGTCGACCAGCCCGAGTTCTTCTCAGAGGGCAGCTTCTTGAGCGTGGACTGGGTCGAAGAGATCCTCCTCCTTGGGAGACGATTACACTCCATCTGCCAAGCGCTGGTGACTTCATCGGATTTCTACCGCAAAGGGGGCACAGTAGGCGAGTACCCCGATCCTCTTGACCAGGACCGGTTACGCGGGGTGCATGAGCATAGCCAAGCTGCGCAGTTGGTAGCTCAGGCCGCAACCCGGGGCGTGTTAAGCATGTTAGGATTTGTAGCCTGGTTCCTCACCGTCATGGAGCTTCATCACACCCGGTTATCCGACGAGGTGAAAGACTTCATCACGAGCCTTCGGCTAAACGAGCACCCGAAGGTCGGATTGGTTTACGACTTGGATAGGGACGTCCATGAGCTCAACTTCGAACATCTGATCAACAACAACGTACCGTTCCATTACGTTTGGTCCAACAAAGAGCGGGGAGACCCGTGTTTCATCTGTTTCAGCCCAGAATATTACCACGAAGTCGCCAACCTCCTCACCGCTGCCAAGGGCGGAGAGGTTAGGGTTCAGGACCTGCCCAGCTTCCATTTATGGAAGGACGACCTAGCCGGGACGGACTGGATGGGCAGAAACTTGCGCGCGGGCAAACGTGGCGTCGCTGATCTGGCTTTCAAGCCAGACTGGGAATACGAGATCGTCGACGACCATGGCTTCGGCGCCCGGCCGCTTTACCATTGGCACATGATTCGAGCGTACGCGGAACGATTCAAGGCAGCAACGCGAACTGGGAGTTTAACCACCACCTGCACCTTCTTTCGGCACAATCCTATTGGCATCGATGAACCTCCGTTTGCTCGCCCTCTTCCTGTACACCGATTCGCCCTGTCTGACTTTGCGCGCCTCACGGACGGAGAAGCTAAAGCGGAGATGGATTATTACTATGAATCCACGGTGCGGGTGCGGGAGCAGGTCAAAACGGTCTACGCACCCCGACCAGGACGACGATTCTCATCCTTCGACGGAAGACTTACAGACGAGGGAATTGGGCTCCAAAAGGGGAATCTGCTTCCCACGCCGATTTCCCGTGCAAGAGGTCCCTCCTCATCCAGCCCCGCTGAAGGAAACTACCTCGTACGAGAAGACCGTGCTTCACGCAGCCCATGGGTGCGACAGATGGAAGCGGCCGGCGCACACCCAGGACCCGCGACGGGGACCGTTACCGCTGGGCATCAGTCTCGCTCCCGATCCGTGAGCGACGCCTCGTTGAACTCGAACTCGAGTAGGGCGTCGGTGACGGAGGAGTTCTACAGCACTGCCAACTCGAGTCGGAACGGAGGCGACGTTGCAGAAGTGCCGACGGTGCACGGGATACCTATCGTGGCGGTACGCGAGGGCAGGGAGACACCATTCTCCGCTCCCCCTTCGCCCAGCGCTGCTTGGACCCTAGATTTCCAATCGCTGGACCACGCTCTCAATGCCATCTCCAAGCTAGCCCCATCTATACTGGACGTCAAGCCTCGGCAGGCTCCGTACGGCGACCTCAATTGGGACTACACTTGGCTTAACCACGCTTACCTAGTGTGTCTGGACCCCCGAACGGCTACTCGACTTAAGACCTTGACGGCAACGCTGTTCCCGGAGCTGGAGCACGTCGAAGATGTCCTGGAGTACGCGTTACGTTTTGGCATGCCCTTCGAGATTTACACGGATCGGGTTAACCATTTCCGAGACGTGAGGCTCACCGATCTCGAACGCAATACGCTACCGTCCATCTATTCCTATGGGTACGGGGATCAGCTAATGCAGTGGTCCGGAGGAGGAGAGGAACAGTATCGAGTATACCAAGGGAGTCTGCACATCCTGGGACGCCCCAATGCCGTTGCTTTTCTGGCCATGGGCGGGATCTGCAAATTCGTGGCCGAAGTGTACGCTCCTGACCTCGTTCATTGTTTCGCTTGCGGCCCCAGTCCCCAAGTAGCGGAGTTTGTAGCCGGGAAGCAGCGCTGGATCTCAGTCGAGGGAGAAGCCATTGCGCATTCCACCGACCAAGTTAGCCCGAGGGAAGTCAATATCCTCCTTGGGCAAATTTCGGGCAAACAGGAGGCTGATACAGTCAGCTTGTGGCCTCCCCTTGCATTACTCGAGAAGCATTGCCCCCACATGAGGGGCTACCTATCGGTCGGCGCCTACGACTTCTTGGAGAGTCTGAGGCGCAAAATTGTCAACGAGCGGAAGTACGAGTGGAAGACCAACACAGAGTGGAAACGTGTTCTGCGGAACAGTGCCAAAGGCGTGTTCACCCTGTCTGTCGTTCCTTCACCTGCCCACTTCGACGAGATGAACGAAGTCCTCTCCCGCTCGTTTCCAGTAGATTGGACTGAAGTTTCGCTGGGAAAACTTGGCTTACCTGAAGAGTTTGAGCCGCGTTCATACCGGAGCTAGGGGGGCTCTGTAAGGGATGTAAAATATACACGTACTTTTTGTTTTCTTTCTTATTAGCTCCGATCCGAACTTGTGACATTACGACTAGTCAGTAGGCTACCACGTGACTATCTACACTTTTACCAACCACTACCACTTGCTTCATCGCCTCACCAGCCCTCGTCCAAGGCTCTGATAGAGGCAAGAAGCCATATACATATAATCCGCGTCCGCGTCGACGACCGCCTCCCCAGTCCCTTCGAGGACTAGTTAGGGCTCGCCTACCGCTCCTCCTCTCTCCTAGCGATAAGATCACCGGGAGACTAGATCTACCAATATCTGAGACCCGGAACGTCCGGTCTCAGGGTGGACCTTTAAGAGTTCGACCGTCGTAACGAGGGTCTTCACCACAAGCTATTCGGACCCATTTTCAGGCCTGAGTCAACTAAGTAATCCGGCGTGAGATCTTTAAGATCCTCACACCTCATCCGGAAGAGCAGCTGGGGAGATTCAAGTTTTTCAGCTTCTCTCTTCATCGTGGTCCTCTCCCGCCTTCCCTCTGCTTCCTGGAGAGAAGTACACTTGTATTGAACACTCTATTGAGTCGGTAAATCGTTTTCTGCCATTTCTGATTCGGAATCTTCAAAAAGCGCGTAGATATGTCATCAATGCCGGCACCTTCAATTCCTATATATACCAGATATACCCTCCGTCCTGGCTCTTCGTTGACTGATATTAGAGAGTTTGCGCAACAGCCATATGAGCCATCAGATGGCTTTTGTGCGAGACTTCACTTTTCGGCTTGTAAAACGGGCTTGTTTGGGCTTGGGCTTGGATTTGGGTGTAGATCAAAGCTCAAGCCCGCGGATCGGCTTGGCAAGCCCGTTTGCTCGCTTAGCCGAGAAACGGGCTTGGGTGTATTTCTCGCCCCCAATGGACTATATGATCCATTTGAGTTTCTCCACTGTATGTATTAAGTGTCTACCTCCTGGGCTTGTGCCTTTTTCCCATCGTTGTAGTTTCTGATGTGATGTTAAAATGTCACCGCCAGGGACAATCCAGGTCAACATTGTCAAAACACCTCAAAAGTGTGGGCTTGTTTCTGTCAATACACTCTTCTGGTTATACTATATCCTCTGTGAATGCCGGTCCCCAGCATGACAAATATTTACGGTTATTACAGGCCAATTCTCTCTGTACCTTACAGGTAAACAATTCTGTCTGAAAGACACATCACTTGTGCATACCGAACACTAACCGATGTAAAATTTGAGCATCAACCCATGGAAATATTGTGAGTTCGTTGTGGCATCTGTATTTTCTGAGTATTGTATGACTGGTTGAACATGGCTTTGACATGGCTGATATTTCTGGTATCCGGATAACAGGAACAAAACCTGTGACTTTTATATTCCACTCTTGTCTCAATTGTTCAGAAATATCATGCAGATATCCATGTGCTGTCTCCAACTAATCTCAGAAGAGGAAAACCGATTGAACACAGAACATATTGCCCACACACCTTCCAAACTCTTTCTAGTCCTTGAGCATGCAGGCATTCTGAGTATTCATGCTCATATATGATTTGGAGGGGATGTAGGCAATCGAATCTGGGCTTGACAGACACGCAAGCCTGATCATGTGATGGCATCAAGTGCACGGGCTTGGGCTTGATCTTGGGTGCGACAATGTCCATCCAGGAATGAGCTTCAGAAGCATAAATTACCACTCAAACTTGGTGATCAACTCAACTCAAATAGATCTGATACCGAATTCCGTGGCATGGACTTGAAATTATTGTTGATGTAGACTTACAAGCCGAACACAAGCCCAGCAGATTGGCTTGCAAGCCCATTCGATCACTTGGCAAGCCTGTTTGTGCACTTGGCCCAGCCAAATATGGAATGGACTTGGGCTTCTACACACGGTCCAGAAGCATATCTATGAACCCTCAACTCAGTAGGTTTGTGGTTTTAGGCGGCGGAATTTTGTTCATTGAGGCAACACTTGGACTTCGCGCATACAACATCCCCGACAGACAGTCACAATTTTCATTGGAAGTCCGGCTTGTCACACTCAATTCCCTCTGAATTAGACCCATCTTTCCTTGGTGGAATACACTTGGCAGAATGAAATTTCTCGGTTTGCACAGCAATTCTTTTGCAATATGCCTGTACACACAATTAGTCCAAGTAATATAAAACTCACTGAATTGGTTTTGAACATATGTTGGCTGTGATACAACCACTGAGATGTTCTCAAGGGAAGAAAACAAAGAGACTTGAGTGAGTAGAAAAGCATGAAAGGACATAATTTACAATGAACTGCTCTCTGGTACCACTCAGGCAGTTTTCTAATTCTCAATTATCAATTAGGCTAACAACCTTCGAGCTCATGAGTGACCAGCCACAGTGACCCCATGTTATTGAATCCATATTTTTTCTAATGGGGTCTAGTTCTTCACCAGTGCATTTATTTGCCGGGCTAGCTTGAGCAGAATGGCTCGTCCTGGTGTCATATATCAGTTTGCAATAATTATGATAAGGTATTGTGCAACCTGAGATAGTTGTCAGCACTGGTAGCATGAGTAAAACTGAGGATATAAACAATGGGCTTGCGACTGGAGTCAGGCTTGAGCAGCACGGCTTGTGTTACGTACCACAAGCCTTTTTGCCCAGCCAACACACTTGTGTGCAGCTTGCCTCAGGATAATACCCTACCTCCTCCCATGTTCAAGCTATTATTTTTTGAAAACTGCACATATTCCTACAGATTTACCTATTGAAAGTGTCTTGAATCACTGAAGGCTGATCAGAAGCAACAAGATAGTGATACATCCAGAATTCCAACTAATCGGTCGGGTTTGGGCTTGGGAAACTTGAGCAAAAGGGCTTGAGTACAAGAAAAGCAGCTTGTATTGATTACTTGGCCCAGAAGATGTTTCGGTCCAACAAATGTTGGCCTTTAAGCGCGACCACACCATTTTCGAAGAAGAACTGCAACTCACAGTCTTTTGGTGCGACAGGCCTTCCTATTTTCCTCCAACTGAGCTGATTCCATTCCAGATCAAAGGCACATTGAAGCGAAAGAGGAATCTGGTAGTGGACGAGGAGAAGCCCCCAAAGCACGCAAAATTGGGTCCAAAGGCAGAGACTAATAAAGGGGGACTGAAACACCAGATGGACAATGGAAGTGATCGACAGAAATCACCAAAACACGTGAAAGTTGGCCAGAAGAAGGAGGGAAAGAGTGTGGGTAAAAACTCGATGTAACAGCCCACCATGATAACTCGCAGTCAGCGCTGTTGTGGGAAAACTTAGAAATTGTTGGTTCACCTGCAGTGTGTTTGGTTTTTATATATTGCAAGTTGTTATGTCGGTGGTTGTATGTTAAGAGGGAGTTTTGATCAATATTGGTGGCAGTAGGAACGAGCAGAGAAGTATCAGGGACCAGGTCTCAATGATTTACTTACAGTGGTGTAAGCAAACTCAAGTCAAGCCAAGCCCCAAGCCAAGCCATCCAAGCCCGCACAGCTAAATTCAAACTCCGCTAAGTGGGGCAAGCCCGTTGTCAGCAACGGCCTCTGGGTTGGCTAAACAGTGAGTAACCCGGCGAGAACCCCAACCAGGATAAACCCGATAGACACTAGTAGCTCGTGTGTTCCCCGAACAGTAGGACCAGTCGTACGGCGTCCTCCCTAGGAGGCCGTATGTTGTAGTTTGGGATGCGAGGCGGAACCCGGAACAAGTCGAAGAGGGTGTGGTATCCACTCAGGTACACAACCCGTAGTACAATGTGGAGGAAGCGGGGCAGGGTGGAGACAATGCCTATGTCAAGCCAAGGTAGAAGCCTGAGATTAGACGAGGTAGAATCTACTGTACATGGAGATTCTAACGAGCTTATATAGGCTTCTAATAAATTAAAGTGATCGCAGTCAATCGCGATCAGTTCCTGTACTGCAGCATTAAGGAGTGTTAATGCTGATACTCCTGTACTCCTCTGTGTCGGTTTCCGTGGCATCGGAGGACCTAGGAGACCTGGGTTTCCTAGTCCTGAGTGTCATCGTATCCAATGGTTCAAACCCCAATCGGTTTGCAACCAGGCACGTACTTCGTGTACGCTTCTGTGTCAGCCGTTGGTGCGTCCGGGGACTAGGATCCGTCTGTACGGGTTCCTAGTCCCTAACATCTTCTGTATCTCGTGGCGCAGACTCCCTGAGTCTGCAGCTTTAGAATCTGAGGCCGGGTTTCAACCGTGAGAAGGTCACGTGGTGACGTCATGAGAGTCCTGTGCTGCTAAGACACGTCTGTATCCATACGGACGTGTCACATGAAAAAGTAGAACCCGGGTGATTCATGACACCCATCAGCCAAGTCTGGCTTTTGTGCAGTGCGCACCATATGGCTAATGGCTAATATGGCTGGGGATATACTACCCTGATTCTCCGCAGAAATGTTTGTCATTGTGTCAAGTTCTCTCTCAAAAAAAAATTGCCGAACCATCACACTCATCTACTACAGTGAATATCATCAGGATATTGAAATTTCCAGCGAGAATTGGGGCTCTCCAACTGCAAATGTTGCAACGATGGTGTTATGCACCATATACGACCAGAATACATACAAAGTAAGCTCAATAAGTGAACTGGTTCAAAAGTTGTGCCATCTGAAAGCCATATGGTGCACACAGCAAAAATGCCATCAGATGGCTCATATGGCTGTTGCACAAACAGGCTATTGTATGGGCACCAACATGTTACTCTGCCAGATATTCCTTTGTGTTACCTCTTTCATCACGACCTTGGCCCAGGAAACCGACAATAACTCTTTGTGTACCCTCGTGCTACCTCCCATTGTCCAGGTCGCCAAGTCAAAAAAAATCTCCTTTGGATCACAATATGCCGTTCAAGCCGGGGCTCACAGTGCGATGGTCGGATGGAACAGGTGAGAAGTGTTGGGGACCAATCTGGACCTCTGTTTGCCTCACAGCATCAGCGACAGCATCTTGATTTCATTCGCCCATATGTCCAACACGTCCTACAATCCTCTGACAGACACAGTCACGGTACAGCCTGGGGTGCACTGGGGTGATGCAATTGCTGCCATTGAGCCTTATGGGGTGTCTGTAGTAGGAGGTCGTGCCAGGTATTGTGTGACACCGGCCGCCTATTCACTTCTTCCTCTGATTAAAAATCAATGATGTTGGAACAGGCCTTCTTCTTGGAGGCGGGATTAGTTTTCTCTCGCCGTTATACGGGTGGTCAGCCAACTCAATTAAGGAAGTGGATGTTGTCCTTGTGACGGGTGAGTTGGTGATCACAAACACTACTAATAAATTTTACAACCTTTTTCACACTCTGAAAGGTGGCACTAATCGTTTCGGAATCGCGACTCGATATGAGCTTTACGCCGCTCATACCAGCACAAAAGAGGATAAAGATTGGTTTGGTGGGAGCATTGTGGTGAGTTTATGGTTTATCACATGTTTTTTTTTTTTTTTACGCTGACATTACACATTCTAGTATCCTGAGTTGTCCTCAGTGGCACTGAGAAATGCCTCTGCTCGCTATATTCGCAAAGTTACAGATCCCAAAGCAGGTAGGTACTCATATGGAAATATTTGTGGGACTGGGTCAACTGATTCATTTCAGGGCTTATCGTGCTGATAAAAGCTACCAACCTCATACCGTTGATGCCAACGTGATCATCTATCTATTCTACAAAGGTGGGAGCCTTCCGACAAATATTTTTGGCAACTTCCTTTCCATCCCCAACACCTCTACATCACTTTCGCCACTCACACCGGGGGCAACCAGTGAGGCATGTAAACACCAAGTGTGTTATATGCATGTAGCTCACAGTGGGAACAAAGCCCACAAAGGTGCCTTTAACAAGCAAAGAGGGGCTCTGTTGCATGCTTTATTCCCCTGCACCAGAGAACAAAGCATGCGACAAAGCCGCCCTTAGTCTGGTAAAAGTGGCTTTGTAGCCTTTCTTCCATATGCGAACCACATGCATGTAACACATGTGTCATTGGCTGCCCCCAGTGTCAGTTACTATGACATCTCAAACCTAATTTCCGGGTCTGGTCGAGGCAACGGCTAGCAATTTGGTGCCTCGTCGTGACAGGTGATGAGGCTACATGTTTGAACGACTACAACCACTTCATGAACTTCACTCGGACATTTGGGACAGACCTCCTTGCCGTTGACCTCATTATCTTGCCGATTCCTCGATCACAATGGAAATCACACGGTCTAAACACCATTGGGCATTATGTATGCTGCCATAAACTTCAATCTCATCAACCCCATGGGCGTCACCATCATCTCTAAGCGGGTCAACACTGGGTTCCAACTTCTTCTTTCGCAGTGCATACCACTGGCTTTTATGTTTTTTACTTCTCACCGATTGGCAGAGCGTCCTCTAGCCCGGGCCTCCCATTGTACATTAACAAGTGCGACGCGAGCCAAAATGTATTTAAAACTTATCCGAGCTTCTTGGTGCTACAAAAGATGTATGCCAAATATGATCCTTCTCAGTGAGTTACCTACCCCGTCTGAACAAATGTCCCAACTGATATACCATCTCGCAGTTTCAACGTTCAGCACACCGCCGGACCTATTGGACTGTAATTTATTTCATGTGTTTTGATTCTGCACATGTATTATTATTATTGCAGCTCCATTGTTTCGAACTCCAGTACATTGTTCATGACCAGCCCCCCAGTCGATATTAATATAAGGCAGGAGACATCCATTCCCCGCTAATGTCACGTGAATCTTCCAAATATGGGTAGTTTGTAGAAATAGCTGTACCAAAGGTCCTGTGGGACGTTTAGCCCTTATTCCTTCCATGAATCTGTAGACATACATCCTAAGAAAGTCAATCCCAAACCGCTAAGGGATCAAGGGAAAATTGAGTGAGGAGTTGTGCTCGCAAGTCGCAGCGGAATCACCATCAGCCTTTGATGCCAAAAGTGGTAAGAAGTCGGTGTCGTTTTGTGAGCACAACTCCTCACTCAGTTCTCACTTGATCCCTTAGCGGTCTGGTTAAGGCCTTCTTGGGATGCGTGTCTATATATCTATGGAAGGAATAAGGGCCAAACTGCCCACAGGATTTTCGGTACAGCTATCTCTACAAACTACCCATATTTGGAAGACTCACGTGACGTTAGCGGGGAATGGATGTCCCCTTCCTTATAAAATTTTGCTGTGAATTATGTACCCCAAGCCAGAGACTATAAAACATATCGCACTTGAACACCATGGTCGCCTGAGTTTAGAACAAACTGCTTGAAGTTCAACCCAAGGTCAACGGAAGGTTCAGTGGGCCAAGAGGCGCTTGATCTCTGGATCGTGGAATTTGATCTGGCCACGCGAGGTGGCTGTGAGCGCCACTGATGGACATCAGAACGACGTCGGCATCAACGCCGCGACCAAGGCAATCATTTCTGCCGCAAAGCTATTGCACATTAGTTTCTCCAGTGTCGATGTTTGTTCTTAGTTATAAATCCCAAGAGTCTATGCCTGTTCAACAATATTTATGAGGAATATTAACAATAAATTGATAATAGCCCCCATTGGTGGAAAAATCAGCAAAGTTATTCGGTACAAATGTTATGGTACAAAGTCGGAGTCGGAGTCGTCAACAGAATGAGTGGCGGACTTCAAGAAGAGGTTGTATATTTTCGCTATCAACTGGAGGACGAGGGAGGGGACGATGTACACGGAATGTCGATGTTGTTTGCCAAGATGTATTTTCACTGATATTGGACAGGGGAGAATGTACATTATTCACAGGGTTATGGGCTCTCCATCGTGGTTGCAGTTTGACGTGTTATGAACACGAGAATCAGGTGGGCGCGGTGTCGATGCTCGCTTCGCTGGCGTGTACGCGGTGGTTAATTGGAAGTGTTTGGTACCTTGATGGCCGGCCCAGCGCCGCTGACACATACCTGCCTTTTCTGGGTGGGAGGGGGGGGGGGGGGGGGGTGGGTCGTGAGAACTATTCCACGATCCAGAGATCGAGCGCCTCTTGCAGTGGGCTGGCCGAATTGCCGATGGTGACGTGACGTGACTCCCCAACATCAAACCACCATCATGTCATCGGATGCCGATGGAGAGGAAAGGCCTCGAAATCCTGCTCCGAAGACGAAGAAAGGGCACAGGCCATGCGATATGTGTCGACAGAAAAAGAGTGAGTGCTACTGTGCCACCCTGATGATGCGATTGTTCATCCAATCATATTACCAGGACGTTGTGAGCCCTCATGTCCTGATCCTAGAAGGTGTCCAATCTTTGCCAAGGTGACGGAGGGGAGCCGTGTGACCATTGTGTTAAACATGAATTCAACTGCACGTATCAGCAGAAAACAACGGTAAATCGGTCGCTCGATGCATGGGTTCGGCTCAATTGTATGGCCAGCATCGTATAGCGACGACAAATAATTCTTCCAGGTACAATGCATACTTGACTGGCGAACCAAGTTCTGTTCACTCTCTTGAAGCCCGGCTCAAAACTGTGGAGGGAATCCTCAGAGGGTCGAATATTGTTTCTACCGCAGGATCTCCTCATGCTTCGTCTGATTCGACGCCGGACCTCGACGGGCCCGGGGTTCGGCTAGTGACCTATGCTCTCAGAGGCATAGACAACCCCTTTCTGGCGCCGCACTCGGACGATTTCAGTTTCCACCAGGTTGCGGAGAGTTTGCAATCACTGTCACTCGAGGACTGCAGCAATCGCGGTTTCCAGGGAAAATCCAGCCAAGCAATGCTCATCAAAGCTGCTGTCGATCTCAGATCCCGCGCAATTTCTCCACTGCCGCTGCCGGCTCCTGTTTTGCTCCCGTCCAAACCATGGTCTGTCGCGCCGGTAGTTATTCCGTTGCTTGCATTTGCACAAATATTCACTCGCTGTAAATTTATCCTGACAGTGGGAAAATCTCCCTCCCCCTTGCGAGTACTCCTTTCCTCCAGAAGATTTGACGATACACCTCGTTTCGTTGTATTTCTCCAACATCAACATTTACTTCCCTCTCCTGCACCGTCCTACTTTCGAGACAGATGTGGCCACTGACATCCACCTGTCCAATGAAGGTTTTGCCAGGACCCTCCTCCTTGTTTGCGCCCTTGGCGCTCGTTATTCGGACGATGCACGCGTGCACCTTCCACCGCCTAGCGGAACGGCCGGGTGGAAGTGGTTTGAACAGGTTAAACTGACGTTGTCGGGGCAGCCGACGTTATACGATCTTCAATGTCACTGTGTAACTAGTTGCTTTTCCCCTCCCACCCCGACTAACATGCTTTTTTTTTTTGCAGCTGGCTGTACAATTCCTCGAGCGCATCTCTGGCCCGCGTGCTGCGTGGACACTGGTGGGGTTTGGTGTCCGGCTGGCCCAAGATATAGCCGCGCATCGGCGGAAACCACTTATGCGGACGATCACTGCAGAGGAGGAACTGGAAAAGCGCGCATATTGGTTGGTAGAATTTAACCGTTTCAATTTCAGTTATTGAAATCGCCTTAGGATCATGTTCCTCTTCGATACGCAACTCAGCGTCGCCCTCGGTCGCACCATTGCCACTCAGGGCCATGAGTAAGTTCGGGCTCATTCGCCTCGTCACATCTGTATTGACGCGAGTCCTTAGCTTTGATTTAGATCTGCCCGTGCGCTCCGAGGATGAATATTGGGAAGCCAGCCCGCGGAATGCAGCATTTGGTCAACCTCGAAACAAACCGTCGTCGGTTGACTTTTTCAATTGTCACCTGAGGCTGGACCGGATACTCTCGTTTGCTCTTAAAATTCTCGTTCGTGTTGACACTCGCATTCAATGTTTATCGATTGACTTTGTTACCAGTACGCGACGAACCGGAGTAAAACTTTGCTCGGTCTGGATGACGATGGATGGGAAGAGAAAGTAGTGAAGGAATTCGATTCAGCCGTGAACAAATGGTTGGATTGCGTCCCCGAGCACCGTACGTAATACTTTCCAAATTTCGCTGGGTTGCCACGATCTTCCTTACAGTTCGCTGGGACCCTGCGCGCACAAATGATCTCTTTTTCGATCAGTCCGCGGCTTTGTACTGCAACTATTACTTGACACGGATACTCATCCACCGCCCTTTCATCCCCGCCATACGGCCTTCGGAGGGACCGATGGTGAACACTCACCACATCCCGCTCAACTCAATTAATCTTTCGTGCCAGACCTTTCTGTCCCTCACGATATGCAACCACGCTGCGCGCGCGTGCATCCACGTAGTTGAAGCCCAATATCGGCGAAGGCCCAACAACCCACTACTGTTCGGCCAGGTGGCAGTAACTCTTTTCGTCATTTCACCTGAATTGACATTGGTTTCTAGACTGCGCTCTTCACGTCGGGAATCGTTCTTTTGCTCAACATTTGGGGTGCCAACCGTGGTGGTCGTGTGCAGGATGCAGACTTGTCCGATGTGCGCCGTTGTATGGACTTGCTGCGCGCATACACTCGCCACTGGTCCTCAGCGCGCGCTCTTTTGTATGATTCCCGTGCATCTCACCATAGAATTCACTAAATATTTCTTTTCCAAGGAATACACTTGAACAACTACTTAAGGTTGATCAACCGCAACCTGTGAGAGTTCCACAGGAATCCGAATCGTCACCTTTCGTACAATCCGGAAGCAGACGCGGTGACGGAACGTCCTCGATTCGGCCCTCATCGTGGAACGGCGACCTCGGTGTGCCGAATTCAGACTCCGCCTTCTCATGGCCAGCATACGACCCTGCACTTGAGACTGACGACAGCTCGTACATCCCGCTGAATGACAGCTACGGTCCAGACAGTGCACCCGTTCGTGCCTCGAATGCCGAGTACCCCATCTTCACGGGAGGGAGTGCCATCTCTCTTCCAGACCCATCGCCTTTTCCGGACGTTGTGGGGAACAGGACGCAAAGGAGCGAGAATATCGCTGATATGCACATGGATACGGTGGCCATCTGGTCAGATGCCCCGAGCGGGTTCGAGTAAGTGGATTAGATATGCGGTCGTTGTTGAGATGTCATCTGATGCGGCTATACCGTTTGGCAGAGTTTCTGACTGGGATTTATACCTCGCCTCAATTGGACACAAGTAGTAGCCCGCACTCACTATGTTGCAATTCCCGTCTGCTCGATTTCATGTAAGTAGTATGCATAGAGTCAGAAAACTGAACTAGTGGCTGGAGCGACGAAATATTCCGCACTTGGAGAGTGTTTCGATACAGAAATAGGTAAGCTGTATGGGCCCTTGATTTGGCGGTGGAGAAGCCAACCTTTATAACTCGTTCAACCAGGTTTCAACTTTGCCATTGCCATGGTTGCACGTTGCTTCGTTGAACGGCGATCAAAATAAAATGATGCTGCCGGCTCCGCGGGTTCGCCACGTTTGCGTTACGTTGTCGTCTCTGACTCCTCGTCCCGGACGCTGCGGACGGAGACGCTTCGCCGTGCTCTCAAATTCGGACCTCGTCAAACGGGCTGGAACGATCCATCCCCGTGGCTCGTATTGTTGCATGGTCCAGTTGCTTGCCCTTCACTCGAACCACTTGTCGAGCCACTGCGATGAGAAGAGTGGAGAATGCCCTCGCTATTTCCATCCTTCTGCCGGCGCATGGAAAAGAGCGAGAATCAAAGCGTCGGGCCCGAATGTGACTCGCATCGATGATTCATGCCCGACGTCCGCTGATGCGCCGTATTTCTGCCCCATTTGGCTGCTTTCCCTTGGCTTTGACACAACATAAAAGGTGGCTGTGGCCAAACCTCCTGTCATCTCCACACCTCAATGTTCCAACCATTCGAAAACTTCTCGCAATTCTACCCCGGCCTCATCTTATGGTGCGACCCGAACTCACCCGACATGGAGATGACCACGCTCCCGCCCAACGCAATTTATGACCGCAGGGCGCGCGAACTTCGCCCATGCCTTGTAGTCTCGGTCAACCAAGCAATGCAGACGTTTGAGGCTGCGCGCTTCTGTGCGACTGTGGTCAGAATCTGCCCTGCTTGGTCCCTGAGGATGTTTGTTGATCACCGTGAGATACCAGCCTACTGATACGCGCCAATGGGTGCGCGTCGACAGCCCACCGCAGCTTATTTGGAAACTCCTCGCGTGGATATGGGTCGGCACACCCGCAACTGTGAGGATGGTGCTACATAACTCCAAGGCAATGCATCGTGTGTCCTTCGCATTTTTACTGGCAGCGGACATAAACAGACTGTCAAATCAGCACACAAGGACCCGAAGTATACCGATCTGCCTGTAGCCGCTTCGAACCTACAGAACTATTGGATCCACCGTCAGAATTTTCTGAACCAGAGTACGCCTATCCACGTGTAATTCGGCTGATTCGATTAAAATCTGTGAGTTAGTGTTTAGCACCGCGTCACAGAGCAACAGTGGTACAAGAAATATGCACAGCCCGACCCAGTATTACGCTACGCCTGGTAGTACCACGTATCCCAGAAATCTTGCTAATTCCATTCAATCCACATCGACACGAAGCAACACATTCACCCAGGGCAGCAACACCGCTGCCTCTCAGGCAATGTTCAACCCAGCATATCCCTCAAGCGGTCACTACGGCTACAACCCAGATATGAACGCACAGGCAGCGCCGCATCAGGCATTCAATACTCTTGCGCCACAGCCCGTCGTTGTCCCTCCGGGCTTCACCGAAACGCACCCAACTGCGCCGGGCTGGTGGCGTAATCCTGAAACCGGCTGGTTCTGGAACGTAGTGCATGGGCTGGTTCCACCCGCCTCTATGAGAGGTTCCGGCGCACAGCCGAAGCGCAGTCCGTGAAAGACCAGTGCAGTCTCGACTTTGCTTGTTTCGATTGGTGTTTCCTCTTTGATCCAAGTTCCACTTGGAGCTTCCTTGGACCTGCTACAAAATCGCTGTTCCTTTGTGTTCGTTCTGTTATTCTTGTCCTGCATTCTGTTAGACTCTCCGCCCGCATGTCAGATGCGCGGCGCCCTCCATGTTGCAAACATTTGCGGCATTCCGCATTTCATAGACTTTCCCATATCTCTTGGACCGTAGCTGAATTATACCCTGCTGTCATACTCAAATTTAAATTGTAAGATTTTTTACCTATAACTTTCGCATTACCGAGAGAATTGCATGATCGATGAGAAGATGGGATATTTGGATTTGTGAAACGTATCCTTCAGGCGTATAAATACCGGCGAGAATTATGCATCGACAATATCTCTGATATTCGCTTGCGGTACCCTCCGCTTCCCACACGGCAACCATCTCTGCCCATGCGCGGTCGCGGACCTGCTCCCCGTGCTCAGTATCCAGCCAACTCACCGTCCTTCATATGGCATTCAGGCCGGAAAATACGGACAAACGGTAAGGAGTGGGACGTACGTCTGCATCCGTGTGCGCGAGATATATGCGCCAGAGGGTGTTGCCGCCAGAAGGCCATATAGGATGTTAAGCGCGCCTTTCGAGGCGGGCCAGGCAAGAAGCTGGACTAGTGCGCTGCATTTACGGTATTATTGGCGTCAACGACACAGAAACGAAGAAACAACGCGAGGCAAACCGTGCAATAAGGGGCAGTTTCGCATCGCGCGGAAGGTCGGAGTGGTTCATCCCAGGGTCAACTACACTGAACACAGTCAAAGATGAAAAACAGGGAGGTGTATAGAAGAAAAGCACTTGGCGGTTATTCCCTGCGCCCGAGCGAGCGTAGCAACCTTCTTGGCGATGAAATAGTTGAACAATTTGGAGGTAGGGTACCGGTCGAAGGAGTTGAATTTTGGTTCATCGTTCAGTGCTTCGAGAATATTTTCCTCGAATCGTTCTTGGAATTTGGCGACATTCTGACCTGCAATTATTCGGATTCTCTTTGTGCAAACAGGCCTAGGGATGTGAACAGAGAGTAGGCACGTACCTCCAGATCCGGTGATAGTGAGATGCGGTGGGATGTGATCGGAGTTGGGAAGTTCACCGAGACGCGCAGTCTTCTGAAGAAGCGGCAGAAGAAGTACCGCCAGGAGTCCGGTCGACAACGCATTGACCTGAAAACTAAGTTTTTCGACGTCAGTTGAATCGAATTAGGGAAACCTTGATTAGCGGGTCCGGAGCCACCCACGTAGTCTCCCAACCGTCTGACGTCGTGTGCCAGCCATGAGTGGCTACGCCAGCATTTAATGCGGCCCCGTCCAATCTATCGAGAGTAGCTTCGGCCTTGCGTGCAAATTGCGCGACGCTCGCAAAACGGGCCATGTCCAACTCCCACACTTCCAACACGCCTGCGAACTGCGTCTCTTGCAGGATTGTTTCTCTCGCGGTATTTCCCTTCGCCATGTCGCGAACGGCGATGATAACGCGCGCGGCGTTGAGGCGCGCGAGGTGGGTCGCGAGCGCCAGACCGAGCCCGGTATTTGCCCCGGTGACGATGTACGTGCGACCATCCAGCGATGCTGCCGGTGCCGGGTAGCGAGTTGTGAGCTGCGCTAGGATGGTGTTTCCCAAGACATGCTTCGCAATATCGCCGGTTGTAGCCATTGTGAATCGAGATGAAGTTCGGGTTGGACGAGGAGCGAACTAGGGTATTTTGCTGGGTGTTGTTAATTGCCGGTATTTAAACGAGGATAGGTGTGAGCCACACCACTCGGCAGAAATTACCGGGGCCAGGTTCGTCGGAAAAGCGGAAAGCGTTGCACAGTCTTGTGCACTTGGAAATGATCCGAGCTGTCCGGAAATGTTTCCGCTGCCAGATCTCGCAGCTTGCGAGACTCCGATGATCATGAAACGGCGTAGTTTTCAATCGTGCCGGGCGCATTCTTCATGACCTCCTGGCTGTCTGGCTTGCGGCAAATTAACCAACGAAAGTTTAATGTTGGGCTCAACTCGGGCGAGTTGCTAATACAAATAATAAGTCTTTGTCATGTTCATTTCTTGCGGATCTTGCGGCTCGACCAAGGCTCGACATAAGACGTTTGAGTCATTCGATTACTCGCAGGCACACGGGAGAAGACGGGGGACCTACCCAGAAGTCGGCCTGAGATGAGGGAAAGATGGTGGGAGTGCGAGGGTGATTTTGGCCACGGAGAACTTGAAGCGGAGCGAGGCAGGTAGACACAAGGGTAGACACGTTGTGTGAAATTCCAACACGAAATTTCTTGATGTGCCAGTCGGGCCCAGACCTTCGATGGCATCAGATTTTACACGATACAATTCAAACACGAAGACTGGCGCGAACTTGTCGAAAAAAATGCTTCCGTTGAAAAACGGAGAGGAAAGATTCAGTGATCCGTTGATTTCCTCCTGATCTGCACCATCCAAACACGACGTTTTCTCCGGCGGCGGCTTCGTGAAAGCTGGTCTCCAACTGACGGACCGGATTTATGAGGGGAAATCAGATATCGCGGTGGGACTACATGACCCGAGGCTGACGCGACGAGTGAGGCCGGAGACCTCATCTCGTCGGCATGTCAGCCCTCAAGCGGCAGGCCCAAAATTGAAGCAGATGGTATCTTCATCTCCCCCGTACCTGCGGAGAACTACGACGAATGATGCCAACTCTTCAAGAGCTAAACGTGAACTTCTAGGAGCGGATTTATAGAACCATGATACCGTCGGAAACCACTTCACGGGGATCACCGTACAGCGTCTCAACGACAACTGAAAAAGAAACACGGAGATGATATTCGCAGTGCAAGCATCCACACAGACGCCTGATGTAAAGAAACAAATTGAAGCCCAGTCGCGCGAGCTTTCTTCTCGTCCTTCTAAATGGATCAAAAGTCCCGAAGAGGATATTCGTCAACTTGTGTGGTTAGTTATTTTCTGTTCTGAAACTTACAAGTTTCCCTTGGCGGCATGCCGACCCATTCAAATCAACAGTCCAAAATGCAGAAGAACACCAGAAGGCCACAGTATGTATGCCTCTCCGACACAGCCGAGGTTCAACCAACAACCCTCGATTTCCTACACAAATGCTCCTCGTCGCGGTTCACTGGACGTTCGAGGCGATCGGTTTTTGGCAGGTAATTAATCGCGGAATTGAACGTCCATTCATGATCCGGTTTCCTTCGCAGCCCCAAACTTGCTCTAACTGAATAGCGCAGATCCGCTGCGGGGTGACTCTTGTCCGTTTGTCTGTGTTCATGTATAGCCAGCAACACATAGCTCCCACTGGCTGCCATTATCCCTCGCTATGGAGTCACTGACGTTGGTTTCAGCACGACTGAAATCCCTGCTACTGTATCTCACTTACAAGCCCGTCGCGAATTGGGATAGTGACCACTCTTATGACCGGATCATCCCCTCCTTAAACTCCAGGCTGCTTCGCCTCTTCATGGACGGTTGAGCCATTAAGCGAAGCGGATCACCCTGTCCGTTGCTCGTAGACGAACTAAGGTTGTTGCAGCCAACTGTGCGCCATATAAATGCTGGCGGCGACGAGGAATCATCAGCCACCAGCCAGCCACCGATGTACTCGCACATTAATCCATACGCAACCTGGTCGAACTCACACGTCCGCAGAGCGGTACCCGGCGTACCCTCAGTGCATGGCGCTCTCCCCTTTGCCGCCGACCCTTCCGCTTCGAATTTGGTCATCTTCTATTTTACCGCGTTCAAGCCCAGTATTTTGAATTGCACTGTCATCGGCCAAAACACATACCCATACTTCAAAATTACGACCGATGGCTCCATGCCTGGCTACACGGCCGTAAAGAATCCGGACGGAAAGACGGTCGCCCTCATAGAGTGGAAGAATCGGCCGCTAGCTGAAATACGAAATGTATTTTCGAAACAGTGCGTCTCCGACTGGCTCCCCTTATCGAAGGATGCGAGGTGAAATTTGAGTCGCCCTTGCAAAATCGCAACATGCTGACGAATTATGACTCGC
The DNA here is from genome assembly GCA_029378375.1 of Mycena olivaceomarginata. Lineage (NCBI taxonomy): Eukaryota > Fungi > Basidiomycota > Agaricomycetes > Agaricales > Mycenaceae > Mycena > Mycena olivaceomarginata. The sequence goes on along the minus strand of JARKIC010000693.1, from coordinate 79,878 downwards.
TGCAGCCATAGAACTATGAAGGTAAACGGCCAACAGTACATCTGGGCACCACAGAACAGCATAATATGTGTATGTTGAGATGTGCTCTAAAGTCATATCCAAGCTAACTTTGATCGGAAGTTGTATCCAGCTGGAACACAGACCCCGGAGCTGCTTGCGCGAATCTCCCGTTGCGAAGACGACAGTGTCTCGCTTGAGATTACGTCCACCGCTGTGACGACGGGTCTCCTGGAGACATGTGTTGTCGCCACAATTCTCCTGCAATGTGGGCATAAAATTGACTAGCACAGTGTGCAGATCTGATTGGTAACTATTATGTATAATCGCGCCTACTTGTAGAGGCTCTCAATATCTTTATAATTGCATCTCATCACTTAAGGTGCTCCCCGTCTGAGATAGGATTTTCTGCCATCTTCTCAGGTCAGCGGGATCGTCTCTGTAGGGATTAGTAACCCGTGGATCCCGGTTTCTAGCTCCCAAAGGCTGCGTTTACTAGATCGTCAAGGAAGTGAGGTCACCGCATTTTGCTTTTGTATATGTGTGGCCATGGTCCGGGTCGTTGCTCAGAAACGACTTGAATTCCCCGTGATGCGGTCAAAGTTACACAAAAATTCCAAAGGGACGTCAGAGTGGACGCTCTTGGAATGAGGCCTTCGCAGTCGCTTTTTTTTTTGCTTGGGAACCATAATTGTGATGCCGAACATGTCTAGTACGGCATTGGAATCACTTGTTCAACAATCGGGCACACTGGAAGTTGGGAATCGGCTGATCGGCATGGATCGGTCTGATCACAGCGGCATCCCACCGGATTCCCAGCGCCGAGCGTCCATCAGGACGCATGGTAATTTTATCCGCAAAGGGGGGACCTTACCCTCTAAGTGTGGGTTTTTTTTTTTTTTGAAATTCTTATCTGGGTTGCGCTCTGAGCCTGAATGGCAGCGGCGCAAGCATGCTTGAACTGGGCACAAAACACCAAACACAGAGCTCGAGTCTCGTCTCTGTACCGCATCGGAAAGTGGCTGACTCGCAGCACACACCAGCGTGCCCGATTTCAGACATGCCGATAACGTCATGGCTGGACGCAGAGCCTATGATCCATTTCTTTCCATACTATACTCAAGCATGCGTCGAAATCCCTCATGGGGGAAACTCATCTGCCCTCGAACGCAAGCTATAGGGCCACAGATCCATTACTTCGGGCGACAGTTATCTCCGATGGGTGTACATTACAATGGGCAGATATCTGCGTTCTGCAGCAGGTATAAACAACAACAGCCTGGTGGAGACGAGTTCAACTCACGGGGCAGCACTTGGTCTGGTCAATTCTTACGGGCCCGCAAACTCTGTACCCAACAGGGCAGGCAGCGCCTTGCAGGATAGTGAGCTGTACACACTGGTCAGAAAGTTGAACCTCGATCCACAATCGCAATACTAACACAGTCTGTTTTCGCCGCGGCAACCGTGAAGAGGGCGGCGAGGAATGCGAGGACGTTGAACTGCATGCTGAGCTGGGTCTGTGTGATGATTCTGACTCTACTCCTGGTAAGGATGCCTTTTATATCGTCGGATGCACCCAATAATAGCACCTGCCGCGCGACCCTGCTCCTGAGTCTCAGGCTTAGATGCAGTATCAATATATCGAGCAACAAGATGGTGGCTTTGACGCAAAGTGGTGCCCCTCTGAGGTGGCTCCACGTATTGAACCAGAAACATTTGGGGGTATTAATTTTGTTCATATTCTGGTACTCATCTGTATACAGCTATTGTGACCTACCTACCTACCTGGATCCAGTGCTCCATTTTTACACACTGATATATTTCCTGTCACCATCCGAGTATCGGTTGAAACAAATCGTTGTAGCCCTAAATCTTGTCGGGAATACATAATTACTGGACGCGTTGGGCATTCGGCGCCAAACGTCTTTCCCACGGTTTGATTTTGACTGGATTAGTGCATATTTCTTCCACATCTTTTTGGGGAACCTAGGGACCTGGGAGCCTCAAGTGTTGGATCTTATCTACGATTAATTGCTCTCGCGTGCTTGAAACCTGCCGGGTTTTGCTCTTTCCGACAGACGATCAATGCGATGTCACGCTCCCCGTTGCCCATTTGGGCGACGTCTCTGCCTTACTCGCCGACGGCGTACGCCAAAGTGCTCGTTGCCGTAGACGTTATTTGCAGAGCATGCATGGCTGTGGGCTTGGTGTATTGGTTCCGTTTGAGAAAGTAAGGTTGGTGGTGGCTGGCCGTTCCAGACGCCAACAACGACTACCGACCTGTAGGCAATTTCAATCGAGGTGGACGAGCCTTTTTGAGGCTGACAATATGTCGGAAAAATCTAAAATCAATGACAAGGCCGGATAAGGCCTTGTAAGGCGGCAAGATTGGCCGGCACGATTAGTGTGACGGAAGCGAGTACGTCGAGTTCCGGCACAGGAGAGTCAAGCAAAAGAACTGGTGTAAGCACTAGATTGACCGAAGAACCTATCCGAATACAGCTCACTATTTATACTACGGAAAAGAGGCGGTGCGGGGATCTGATGAAATATCAGATGAAGAATTCGGGCGGCATGGGTATGGGGCATGGAGATGGCATAATAAATGCATGGTAAGCATGAGAGAGCATGGAGGAATAAATTAGAATGGGTCTGAGTGTCACGAAGGTCCAGGCGTGTTTCCGTTACAATTAGACACTTATCAGAAACAACTCAGCCCTATAAGATCAGAATGAGACACTTGCAAGACCATTATAATCCTCTGACAGGGTCATCAGAGACTGATAAGATGATGATATGCGTGTTTTGATCTTACAAGGATCTTATCAGCTGTTCGGATTTTTCCGACATTATTGCGCAGCTCAAAGTAGGTCGCCGACTTGACAGAATGAGTGGGCGCTGAAAGTCGAGTTGAGAACCGCATAGTGTAGCAGTAAATCACTGAATACTTACATGGAAAGGCCCAACTTCTGCTTGAATGGCTACAATACAATCGAATACAATATACACTTTACATCTGGTGTCCCGTCCGCATTACCCATTAAACCAAACCATTAACCTAGACCATCGACCCCGATGGCCGTTCAAGCTGTAACAGCAGCAGGCCCCTGACCGGCACCGTGCTCATCGCGGTCTCCGACGAGGCACCCTCTACGTCGTTCTGCAGGAGCATCGAGTCGAGGTTGAGCATCAGCTCGTTTGAGGTCGCTTTGCGGAGGTTCAGGAGCATGCGCGAGGTCATGATGCCGATGGCCGCGTGGAAGGGACTGGATGAGAGGTGAGATTGAATGGATGAGGGATCCAAGCCCTGCGTACCCGTAGCTGAACCATGGGATGTGCGTGACACTCTGGTAATTATTTATTTTCAGTGGCTTCCAGACAATCAGAGCACGCGGCGTACCACAACCATGAGCTATATCAACGAATTGTCAGTGCAAGCGACTGTGCGCCTAGAGATGGTGCTCACATTATTGAACACCAGCAGGGCCGCAATTCTGCATTATGTCAATTAGGAACAAGATTTTTGGCAAGAACTCACCCAAAGAAATACAAGATGTTGTCGCGCAGAAGAATCTTGTGTAGCGCAAGAGTGCCGTCTTTTCGAAGGGATGAGATGGCCGATTCAAAAGTCTTGACTAGGGCGAAGCCGAACAGGATGCCTTCGTAGACGGTTGCTGCCATGAGCCACGTTTAGGTGCTACATGGGGTACGAAGAACGTAGGATGACCCACCTGGGACCCACTGCGCCCATTCAATTCCAGAATGCAGCGTCGGGCATCCGGGGAGCCTCAGATCGATGGCGGGCGCGATAACGGACGCGCGCCGCGAGTGGTCGTAGACGAGGATCCAGATGAAGCTCGCAATGGAGCCCACAAAAAGCACGAGGTTAACCACCGCTATCTAGTCACTTGTGAGATATGATACACTTTAATGTACAAGTTGCGACTCACTCGTTTGGAACAATTATATAGCGCATAGACGCGTAGCTGCATTATAATCTCCACACTCCAGAGAGAGATCGCCCCAACCACCCGGATGATGGCGTCCATCGCCACGCAACTGGATTATGAATGAGAACTGAAGGCCCGACAGCGGTGAAAGCAGGAAACCATACAGATTATTGGAGGTTATTCCAGGTCGCGCAAAGACGTGGATTTGGATAGCGTCGAATAATAGAAGTGCGATGCTAAGGAAATCCGTCAGAAGAGGTCTTCCTTGGAGGATGGAACTGACGTGTAGTATCGTATCTGCACGCTAGATGAGCGAGGCGAACACGGCGGTAACACGGAAGAAAATTACACACCCAAAAAAACAAGAATTTGCCGAAATTTAGTCGTTGTGGCTGAGGCGAAACTCAAAGTGTGTGACGGCTGAAAGCGAAAGAGACTAACCCAGATATAGCGGATCTGTCCAGAGTATCAGTCCCTTGCAATTGCTACCATGAAGTTTTAGAGCCGACATTCGCACCTCATCCTCCAGGGTGACCACTGCAGTGAGAGATTGAGGTGTGAACGTTCATGACAAGAGGCACACAAACGATAATCATGAAGGACCCAAGTCAGCCCAACGACTAAGCAGCTGATTCAGAGAACACCATAGAGATGAAGATGGCGAACTCACGGACGACGTATAGAGGTACAAGGTTCCCTACAACCAGCGGGATAAGCGAACTCGACTCTGGGATGTCTGTCGAAGACGACGAGAAAGAATATGAAAACGACATGGCGGAGGCAGAAGAAAAGAGCCTGTGGGAGGAAAGCGATTGGCAATCAAGCTGGGCGGTGATGCGAAAAGTCGTTATCAATCGAACGAGGATACGGTTAAAGGAGGAGGAATGCTGTGGTTGCGAGCGATTTGGAATGGTGGGAGCCTCGGAATCATCGCAGCAGAGAGCAGAAATCAAGATGGCGAGGGCTCCTCTCAAAGGACGACTTTCCTCGAATTGAAGTCAGTCAAAATCAGTCATCGGAGATCAGCGGCGTCAGATCCAGGGGTGATCCTGGTGATCATTGTCATGATCGAGGTACCGGTGATCGTCGTTTTGGAATTGGTTGCCTAGCGGCGTTCTTCCCTTGGGGCAACCTTGGGGACCGGGGTGAAGCCACGATGATGACGATCGTCGTGCCGATCCGCGTATTATTTTTGCAAAAAAATGTATTTCCTACCACGACATGCAAGACCACAATTACAGACGTGATTGAGTTTTTTGAGCAGAATTTTTTGTTCAACTCAGCCGGCAGGTGGATCGAATTGAAACAGTCAACCAGGTCAGGTCCAGGGAGGAGCGCTCAACGATCAGGCGGGTGAGAACCGTCAGTATCCTTAGAAAACATTTTAGACGCGACGAAGATTTTGCCGAACTACCTACCGTTTCAGCCCAGAAACCAAGTCTTCTTGGAGTGCAATTCAAAAAGAAAATTTAGCCCCACAGGACGAAGTCAAATTCAAACCAATCTTCCCATCCGGATGATTAAACACATTGCAAGTGTGCACGCACGAAATCCACTACATCCAATAAGTACTTTTCTTTCACACCATCCGGCTCATTATGCAGCTCGTGGTATGCACCCTGGTGTATTCCGTGAGTTTCATCAATCTCAAGGAAAGAGGGCCAGTATTGCTAACCGAATACGTGATCAGTTTCTTGTCCTGTGCTGCGATCCTCCCGTACAACGTGTTGGTGCCTTCAACCGAGTTTACCTGAAGAGGGTAAGTCATGAAGGTTTACCCCAATTAATACTTAAATGGCCCGTACGGGATCCGCGTCACCGTGCAAGAACAACACCTGGGCTCATTAACTTGATGCACACACAACTTGCAACGCTTCAGAATCACTCACCGGCGTGTCTTCCGGCCAATGAGCATATCCTTCCTCAAGTATTCTCTTCCCCTAACGATTCACTCCGTCACAAACCAGCAAATGGCTATCGGAAACGTAGTTCTTACCGCCGACAGCATATCCAGCCGACATCGCCAGCTCCCTGGCGCTATGACGAACGGGTCCGCGACGTAATCTGAATTCGTCTCGGTATTGCGGGAAAGCTCCTGAAAAATATCTCAGCTCTACGAATACGGACGCTGCAACCACTAACCCACCTGCGGCTTGACTCTGGCTGGGGCCAGCGCGTACGGCGCTATTCGTCCCAACCAATATACGGGCCGCGGCGGGGGAGTGGTAGGTGTTATGCAAGGTGCGCTGGCAATTACCCCCGCGAGCGAGGAAACGACGGGCGTCTTTGCTCGCTCAACATCGCAGAGCAGCCCAAGCACGATCCCTCCTCCCTACACAAACCATCAAACTTTTGAAATTTCAACTCGCATTGAAATCGCCGAACGACCCACGCACCATCGACGCCCCCATAAGAAACACCGGCAGCCCCGGAAACTCGTCCCCCGTCCTTCTCAGCGCCCACTCCACGTCGTCCAGCTGCTTATCCCAGTCCGTCTTCCCATACGCGGACGTCGCGCTCCTCTGCGTCGGATGGAGCGCCGTCTGCCCGAATCCGCGCAGGTCGAACGCAAAGACCGCGATGTCGTGCTCCGCCGCGAGCTGCGTGTGCAGGGCGTGGTACCGGCCACAGTGCTCCGCGGCGCCGTGCACGAAGACAAGCACGGCGCAAGGGTTGGCGGCGTGGAATGTGCGGGTGTAGAAGTTCGTCCCGTAGGGCCCCGGGAGCCACGCGTCTGTGAACGAGGACGAGGAGGAGGAAGAGGAAAGCATGTGGAGTGGGTCACAGTGGGTGCTTGATTCCACTTTTCTCTATGTCAGTCTCATGGACAGACCCACGGTTGTTCAGCTGTAAAGATCGCTGATCCTTGTTTGATCCTTCGAAGCAAATATTACGGAAGGACGGCGATCTGCGGGAACGAGTTCATTTCCCAACATTCATGGTCGAATAGCCGCAGTCACCCGCTCGGTCTTGGTAATCTCCCGAATGTGAAGACAAAAGCGACAACCTCAACATTCTGCGACGAAAACCTCGGAATTGTCGGTTGGGAACTCGCCAGGCGGCCCGCATCCACAAGGGGTTCAGCAGAACCTCTAGCCCTGGCTGTCAGCGCTCGGTGAAACAAGGACGGATAGCATATACAACCTATATATATGCACGGAACTCCAACCTGTATTCCACCCTGTCCTGCGATATCGACGTCGGACGACATACCTCCACACAAACTCAGCCTCCAGCACATCCCCCCTTCATTAATGGGCCCTCGGCTCATCAATAAACCCTCGCCAATCCTCGATACCCGTCCTCACTAACGGTATTTCGATATCCCACCCATCCTCCTCGTTCTTCCGTTTAGACTTTAGACCGACATAATCACCCATGATTGAATGGACCGCTCGGTCTCTCGAACGCAAAGGTAAAAAACTAACAACCTCAAAATTCCGCGACGAAAGCCCAACGAAAGCCCCGGAATTACCGGTTTCGGGACTGGAAGCCGCGGGCCTTCGCATCCGCAAGGGGTACCGTAAATGCCCGGCCCTGGCGTCACAGTTGAAACAACGACAGATAGCACTTACAAACGACAGATAGCATAGACAACCTACCGAGTATTACCGTGCACCGAAATCCAACCCCTGTCTAATCTAATCTTGCGTCAACTACCTCAACCGCATCAACAAATGCTCCGCTCGCTCTATTAAAAGCTCGGCTCCGCTCCATTAATAAACCTCGCCAATCCTCAATACCCGTCCTCACTAACCATATCCCACCCCTCCTCCTCTTGCTCTTTCTCTTTCTTCCGTTTATCCCTATCCCGCCTGCCACCCCGCCCCCCAGCCCCACCACCGTCCCTGCTCTCCGACACAACCGCAGTACTCACATGCCTAGCCACCCCCGCGCTGCGCCGCCCCCCGCCGCTCGCCGCCGCCTGCAGCACATGTGCGAAGTCCACGCTGAATTGCGCATTTGCTCCCCCTCCCACCCCCGCCCCCGCCCCGCCACCCGCACCTAATCCCCCTCCTCCCCCAGAAACGGGGGCGGGTGCAGGTAGAGGCAGATACGGGTACGAGCAGCACGCATGCGACCGCCGCCCGAGCTCCGGCGCGCAGCACACCGCCCAGAGGTTGCTCAGCACGTCGCCCGCCTGCGCGAGCGGGATGGCGAGCCCCTGCGTGTGCGCGAGGTAGAGCACGGAGTGCAGGAGCATCGCGAGGGCGGTGGTGAAGTTTGGTTGGTCTGCTGTGTGTGCGGGTGCGCTGGATTTGGGGTTGGATTGGGGAGGTTGGGAAGAGGAAGGTTGGGAGGGCGCCGGGGTGGTACCGAGGCCGGGAAGGAATTGCGAGACGGAGGCGGAGAGGGACTGGGACAGTGAGAGGTCGGTGTATGGGCTGCCGGGGGGAGGGGACACGGGAGTCGGGGTGGGAGAGGCCGAGAGGGAGAGGTGCAGCGGGTGGCTTGCGGTCCATCTACACAACACGTAAACACATCATTAGTTTAATATCCGGTTGAAGTTGAATGAACGAATGTTCAAAGCGCCAACGTACCTCCCCCACCCGCCCAGGCCCGGCCCAATCCATGGCACGCCGACCCCGAGCTTCCCGCCCTCCCCGTCCAGCGCACCACGAATGGCAGCTTCACGCCCAGATAGAAGGCAAGCAGGCCGAGGAAGTGGACCGTGTGTCCTAGGACGGCGTTAATATGTTGTGGTGGGTACCGCCGCACATCTCCTGGCACGGGCAGAATTAAATCGCCAATAGTCCATTCACCACGGGAGCCGGCTTTTCCGCCAAGCGGGGGGCGGCCGCCTACTTCGACGATGTTGAATACTTCGACTAGCTCTTGGACGAGGCCAACGCGGGCGGCTGTGATGAGGGAGGACAGGTGTGCGAGAGAAGCAAGCGGCGCAGCGAGCAAGGGGTGCGGTGTATTAGTTGGGGTGGTGGCGGTGGTGGTTGGCGAGGCCAAGGAGGTGGCGGCGGCGAGTGTGCGGCGTCGTTCAGCGAGCTTTTCGCGTAGGTTTCGGAGCCGGTCGCGTTCTGGTTCGGTTAGTGTGCTACCAACGTAAGACATAGAAAAGACCGACTTTTCTCGTTGTCTTTGCGCAGCCGTGCAAGGGCATTTAATAGCTCGTCGACGCGGGTCTGGACCTGAGTAACACCCGCCCGTGTAACTCGTGCTGCTTCTACCGCTCCCAGTGCTTTAGTTGCCTTTGCAACCTGCTCATCTCGGTCAGCAGCGAAGTGCTGGGTCTTCAGCCGGAAATCGCGTGTGCTAAGTCATTTTTATTAATTATTTGAGAAATAGATAGAAAAATACTTACTGTACACGTATACAGTCAGTACAAAAGAACTGGCGCTGTTTGAGTTCACAATTGTTGCACTCCATCACCGCGAAGGACAAGCTGCAGCCGCGTCATCGCCACTGATGCCTAATATGTGCAACTGTTGCGATCAATGTTGGTTGCTTTCAATGTTTCGAACGTTGATCTGCTGCGGTGACGAGTGCGAGATGTCGGGGGACAGCCCTTTCACTATTTGCTTCCTTTTTCTGGTCCATGTTACTCAAGGACGAGCTGAGGATCTGGCAGGCCGCGCGGAACGCCTTTGACGCAGGCAACTATGAACAGTCTCTCGAGCTCTTTGGCGTGCGTCCAAATATTCCTGTGCAATTTCACTTGGGCTGATTGAAGGTACATAAACGCAGCGCCTACCACGATCCGCGACGATCTCCACGAACATGGGCCTCCTCTCCGCCGGGATGGGTGACCACGAGAAGGCGCTGAGCAGATTCACCGACGCGACCACAAGGGACCCGTATCTCACCATTTCGTGTGTCTTTTCTACGCCATGAAACACTCAGTGCTGACACTGGGACGTGTAGCTACTTCCAACGCGGTGTCTCGCACTTCCTGCTCGAGCGATACCGCCCCGCCGGCAGAGACTTCAAGCGCGCGTGGCTTTCCCTGCGCGGGAACGAGGAGATGTGTGTCGTACCTCCGCCAGCGGTTTCATATTCTCATTACGCGTCTGTGCTCTCAGAAACTACGAACAGCTCGGCCTCCCCTTCCGCCTCTTCGCCTCCGAAGTCCTCTTCAACCTCGGCCTCTCCCGCATCCGCCTGGGGCGCATGGACAAGGGCATGGAATACCTCGAGAAGGCGAAGAGCCTCACGATGATTGACGACCACGACATTATCGAGGATGTATTACTGCAGAAGGGGGAGGGGTTTACCGTGTACAGTATCGTATGTGTTGTTTCCTTGCTTTCTCCCTCCCCCTCCCTCCGGCATCCTGCTACAATCCTGCATTTCCTGTCTCCGATGCTGAAACAGTCCAATACTAGGCCCCCGGTGTCCTCTACTGGCCCTCCGAGATCAAACTAAAGAGCATCGAACGCAAGGATTTCATGGGCGAGGCGGTGCGTTTCGAGTTTCGTCCTCCTCCTTCTTCCCGTCCCAACAAATCCCCCAATTCGATTTCTTCCATTCCATCTCATTCCTATTTCCCGTTGTCTCTTCCCAATCTTCCTCCCCCTCCGATTTCACCGACGATTTTCTCAACATGTACACTAACCACGCTCGTTCCCGCAGACCCTCATCGCCGCAACAGACCTCAACGACCTCACCACCGGCTTCTCCGGCCTCCAGCTCAAGGCCGCCCTCGCCGCGCAGGCACAGCTGCACAAGGAAAATTTACACACGTTAGAGATGAAAGAGAAAGAACGGAGGCGGCAGCGGAATTTGCATAGGCAGAGCGAGGCGGTCGTGGCGCGGAGGGTGACGCTTGTTTCTATTCGTGCGTTGGTTTCTTACCTGTTTGCGATTTCACGTCTGCTGCATCTATATCTCGTTCCTTTTTTTCCGTTTGGTTTTCTCGAGCGCGATACTGACATCTCTCCAGGCTCGCCATCTACCATCCGCACAGACGGAACAGACGCGCCCCCTGCCGCCGCGCCGTTCGGTCGACGACGAGCGCCGTGCGGAGGAGGAGATGCGGTTGCCGTGACGAAGGTTGGTGCCCGCTGTCGAGGGAGATGTCGTTTATGTATTGTTTTTATACGAGTCTCGTATAAAAACAATATAAGGGGAAGAGAGAGAGGGCGTTTAGAGTGACGATATAGACATTCAGGAGCAGGAGGAGGTGCATGCATGCATGCTACGTCGACGCATCGTAATATTAATCTGCATTTAATTCCGTGGTACCCATCCTCACCCAAACATTCACCACCTGAGTAACTCTGATTTTTAAACTTTCCCCAGTACAAGGAAAACGCAAAAGATTTAAAGGAATGTTTGAGCTTACTGCTGTAGTACTGAAATTATTCTGCGTACGAACCCTCCTCTGTTCTGGAAAATTCTAGATCGTGACACTGCTCCCCTCAAGGTTGTTCTCGTACGCGTCGACTTCGGCGCGTTCTTTTGTGAATAAATCGACGTCGCGTAGGATCCGCCACTGCAATAGCGTCAAAAACGAGAGCTATTATTGTGAAGTCAGACGAGAAATACAGCGTACCTGCGTGTGGCGGACAAGCTTCCAACCCACAAAAATCACGGGCAGGAGGGCGATGAGGGCGTACGAGAACACAAATGTGGGGACGTTCCATTTCCCGGGAAGGAATACTGCGTATCCGGCCAGGAACATCATCGCAAAGCTCGCAAAGAAGCCATAGTAACTGTTCGGTTTCAGTCTCAGCTCTAAAAGGAAAACCACATACTCACCCGCAAAATGGCTGCATCCGGCTCCGATGGGGGAGAGACTCGCGCGGGATCCCCTGTGCCTTAAGTGCCTTAAGAACACCGCGTCAGTTGAATGAAGATGCAACCGGATGGCTCAAAACGTACTGCGTGAAATCGGATATACGTGAATGAGATCATGGCGTAGTTTGCCATCGCAGAGACGGTTCCGAAGCGCGTAATCCTACCAATTAAAATCAGGGTTCCATTCTGAATTCGATCAGAGCACAGCGCACCACTGCAACACCACCGCCGAACCGTTTCCGAGCTGCAGAAATGCGAGGACAGAGAATAGCATCGTTGCGCACACGCAATATACCGGGACTCCGCGCGCATTGCACCTCGCGAGCACACGCGGAACACGTCCTTCGAGCGCCATCCCGAAGAGGATGCGGCTCGAGGTGTACACGTAGCTGTTGCCGGCGGAGAATATGGAGAGCATAACGAGTGCGTTCACCACATGCGCGAGGCCGCCGAGGCGGAGGCGCTCCATGGCAATCACGTACGGGGACGTCCCCGCCCCAGGACGCACCGTCGCCGTCGGGAGGAGTTTGGGGTCCGTGTACGGGACGAGAATGCCGACGCAGGCTGCACCCAAGACGAAAAACACGAGGAGACGTGTAAGAATCGACTTGAAACTCCGCGGGAGACTGTATCGTGGGTGGGCAGCTTCCCCTGCGGTCATGGCTATATATTCGGGTCCTATGCGACGTCGAAATTATGTCGAGGCATCGCGGAGTCGAAAGTTGCTCACCAGCAACCGTGAAGGCAGCTTGGACAAGCGAGCTCAGGAATCCAAGAAAATGGCCGAGAGACCCTTCATAGACATATGCAACAAACGGGCCTCCCTGGGGAAATCTTCAACAATGATACAAGCAGGGCAGATGTACTGACCGGAACTGGTAGAACGAACATCAATAACGAGTCTATAGCTACCCAAAAATGTCTCACCGTTCCAGTTGCGAAATCCGAACGCATCATGCTAAACGCAGCGTCAACTGAGTTGAACACCGATTGCAACGAAGAAAGTCCTCACGTCTGGGTTGCCTCCGACCATCACCACGAAGGTGAAGAGTATGAGACCAAGGATGAGAACGACCTTCCCGATTGCCAACCAAAATTCGGACTCTAAGATCGCCGAGCACTGAGCATTGACGTCGAATCGTCCCAGGTTGACTTACCCCCATAGAATCGCACCGTGAATAAATTTAGAGCGCTGAAAATCAACAATGAGTGGTGGGTGATGATTTGACTCAGAACACGCACCTGTAACACAGAATCATGAAGAAGATGACAGCTAAGACCGGTATTTTATCCGTCCAGAAGTTCAGCATGAGGTTGAATGCGACGATCTCGTATGGTATTGCAGTGCCTATGCTGAAGAATAGGTTGAAACCGCTGCATACCCCGAGGGCCTCATCAACAAAGCGGTCGGCGAAGCGCACCTGGAAACGGTCCTCAGAGAAGTAGCTGAACGATGACACGCAAATGACTAACGTAAGGAGAGGAGATCGGAATCCAGGTCACCATCTCGGCTTAACGGTCATTAGCTCAGGCAGCGAGTAATAGGGCAACGGCACACGTACAGAGACAGTTATTGACCGCGAGCACCACGGTGGACCAAACGATAAAGGCGACGAGAAGCCCTGCAGGCCCACCAACGGGGAGGGCGGTCCCGACTTGCACAAAAAGCACAGTACCAATGGTGCCTATATTTGAATGAGCTCAAGTTTGAGCAACGTATACAACGCGATACCGCCGACAGAAATCAACTGAATGTGCCGCGGCTGCGAAAATGAGCACCACGAGAGCCTGCACCCTGAAAGGCAAGCGTAAGTTTCGTACCTTCAGTGTTCTATGTGTCTGATCACGGCCATAGTCATTGGTTGGTTCGGAATGCGTAGAGGTGCCCCTGCTCGAATTCCTTCTCGTCCGGTGAAGCATGGGAGGTTTTTTCTTTTCTGAGGGATAGAGTGGCCATGGAAGTGGGCGGAAGATAAGGACGGGAAGTAATGAAAAGCCGGAGTCTTATTCGCTTTGCGCTTACCTGGCTCGAAGGGAAGCAGCGGAGCAGAGTTAATGGCCGCGTGGCGCCAGATCGCCTTGGACTATCAAAGGGGACTGAAAAGAACGAATGGTGTCGGCAGGGCGGTAATGTGCAAACTGCAAAACAGCCCAGAATCAGCGCCAAGCATTCAGGTAGACTGGAGTAGCGGAGAGTAGTGGCCCGTATTCTTCGAGACCTTTGCCAGAGATCGTTGGTGGTTGGCGCTGCTACAGCAATCAGCGAGCAGAATTGTGGGGAATAATCGGCCGTACGCCGGCTTGGAGACTGAAAGGCTGCTCACTGTGAAGCCGGCCCCGAGTTTGAGTCGATTCTCGAAAGAGTTCCGTGCTGTCCGGCCTGCAGGCTGCCAATCCCTCAGCCCGTCCCTGAGCGACATAAACCATGAATGAAACTAACCAATAAAGTTAGTTTGACATGGGTGACTCTTTGTTCACATCCACGCTTAGACCAATAGAAGTTCGGTGGAAGTTTGGGAAGTTGGGACTTGGGCTAAGAGCAACATTGATGCCAACAGCCATTTGTACTCACCCTGACCCAGATAGGGGCCAAGCATTCCACTATGCGCTCGCCATCCTCAGGTTTCTGCCTCCCCCAGCCACTCGCCTCCAGAACTATTCAAACTGTAGTACTCCCATCGACCCACTTCCGTCCCCCCTTCTCTGCATATTCCTCCCTGACTCGGATGGCCCCTGCATCCGTCGACGAAAACCCTGCTTATGCCGAAATCGCAACAGTCTGCCATCGCCCAGGCAACGCTGGCTCTTGTGGTAGTTATGCTTTCCCAGTGCGGGGGCCAGCATCAAGTAGAGGTACTGCTGGCGGCCAAGTTTGGTCCTGGAGTACCTGGGAGAGATATCTGGGCAACGACTACCATCGAGTTCTTCACGAACAACACGCTGGCAATTGTGCTGAAAGACTTGCAGCGCGCAGACGAAGGGGACGAGGTGCTGGTATTAGGTGGGTCTTGTGCGCGAGGGGGAGTGTTAAGAAATAGGGGACTGCAGAATCCGCCGAGCATTTAGTCATTTGTTTGTGGATTTATACGGGTTCTTTTTTTGCTTCCTACCATCCGGGTGCACGGAATGCGACGGCGTCCACAAAGCGCAATATACAGCACCTCGGATTATTGTTTCAAAACTTGTGCAGTGACCGCGGCGTCCCAATAGGGGCCCACCAAAACACCCACATGATTGTGACCCAATTGTGACCTGACGCGTCTTTTTTCGCCACGACATGAGCGCCGTCAACACCCGTTCTTCTACCAAGGCCAGACAGCCCACTGCGACCCTCGATAGCAAAGATTCCCTGCCGACGGAGGATTCGGCCAAGCGTAAACTCGAGAACACGGAGGAACCTGCTGAATCGGCCAGCAGCAAACGTCCGAAGACCGCGTCCCAAGGCTTTGCGAAACACAGCCGGTTCTGGGCCCTTGACGGGAACGTCATCTTGCAGTTTGGATCGGTCGCTTTCAAGGTCCATCGAAGCCGGTTATCCACGCAGTACACAGTTCAGCTGAACTCTTCGGCATGGATAAAAATCATGAGCCAGCGATTTGACAAAGGTTGCATCGAGGTTGCCATTCCAGTACCCAGAACTGATTCTAATCTTGTGATGGGATGTCGAAGATTACCCGGAACTGGAATGGCAACGAGGCGAGATTGACTCGTCTGACAAGCTTTATGTGTTACATGGCCATCGTGAACCTCCAAAGGACAATTGTTTAAATTCCTGAAGTTATTCTATGCTGTTCCCGTGTATTGTTCAAATGCTTGATTCAGAAGGCTGACCGTGTCAATGTGCGAACTCTCTTTTTGCTTCTCCTGATCCTTTTAGCTCTACACCGGCGAGTTTGAATGTTACGACTGCCAGCTGCGACCGGGAGCTCGGCTGACGGGGTTTTGAGAGGCCACGGAAGATGGTGTAGCTATATTATAGTGCATGTAGTATGTACACCGGAGTAATCCGTGGAACCGGCGTTCCTGAGTGGGACTGTGCCGTGTAATTCTACCTACCAACATTTTGTCGAGGAGGCGACGGAAAAGAGCGGAAACGGCCTATTACACCCACGCCGACGACGGCCTCACTCATCGAAGTTCCCGATCAGCCGCGGGAGAGAAGCTGATGTGGACAAGCCATGATCGACAGCGCTGTACTTGGTTAAATTCTGCTTCTCATTATGCCGTCAACAATTGCCGTTGCTGCTTTGGTTGGTCCTCAAAGTGTGCCTGCTATGTAAGTCTCCCTCTCTTTCTCCCCTTTTCTCTCTCTCTTCTTCCGTCTTCAATGATGCACTTGAAAAAAAACCACTATCTGCGCAGGCATATGTCAAATGACCATACCGCAGCCGTATTGTGTCGTAAACTTCCATTGAAACTGTCCCGGTGGCGCCGCAATATATCTCACTTCTGTGCACACGCGTTCAACACGTGTCCTCACCTCTCTTGATTTCCGCTCCCATGGCGCAGAGCTATTCGCTCCACAGTCAGTGCAAGATTTGGTTTTTGTAGTTGTACCTGACGATCGGGCTAGTTCAAAGTGCAGATCAGATCATTTGGGATTCTGGTTTCCTACGCCGAGGCCCAAAACTTTATGTTACAGTTGATGTTGACGGCTCCTCCATCAACAAGACTCCCGTTTTCGAGCGTAGCTTGAGGCCTGAATGGAACTTTAGGGCAAAGCTGTGAGTGAACTCGAGATTCTGCGGGTGTTCACCAACTGTTCGATGAGGGTCGTATCCCTTGACATCGGTCGTCACGTTGCGTCTTTACCACAGTACATTCATTCCTGGCCGACGGGACCCGTTCCTCGGCGAGTACAAAACAACCATTGAGGACCTCTTTCATCAATGCTCCTCAAACAAAGGTAATGTCCTCACGTTTCTGGTATTTCAAAGACTTATATGACGTTCAGCTGTCAAACTCGAAGTTAAGGCGAATGGCAAAGTTTCCGGCCGGGTTTCCGTGCTGCTCGAAAGCATTGGGGCAGCTGCGCTGAGTGCCGTGGATGAGTTGCAGAGGAAGATTGGGAAGTTGGGCTCTACTGAATCCAGTGTTGATGTATCGGGCATTGCACAGGCTGCACGAGATTGGGCAACCGTCATCTCCACGTGTGTTAAGATGGGAGGTGAAATCACCAAGGTCCGTATTACTTGCGACCCATGAGGGATATCCAATATCCAATAGATTGAGGTTCCAGGTTCACCCGTATGCGGCTGCGGCCTTGGAAAATTTTGACCTCTCTGTACCAGGCATGTGGATTGCATTTATGGTTTTTGGTTCTTCCTTCGATGCTAAGTGATCAGTAGGCAATTGAAAAGCAGCGTGAAATGGATGACGAAGTCGTGAAACTGGTGAAGACAATGGTCGAGATCGATGTGTTCATTGGAGACGTCAAATTTCTGTCCCACAAAATCAAGCCCCTTGAAGATGCTTTGACTCACATCGCCGAACAGAGTATTGAATGCGCCAATTTCCTTGATCAATATAGCAGAGAGGGGTTCTCAGGTACGCATTGACACCAAGTATTGTCTCTTGCGCTCATGCAGCAATCAGGGCGAACCTTCCAGAATACCTTCCTCAAGGAGAACAAGCAAAAAATTCAGGACCTCTGCAACGAACTGGTGAAGCTCAAAGATTCATTTGATCGTGGCCTCGCCATCCAGTCAGCAGCCGGGGTTAACAGATTAGGTGGGTCACATCTTGTCCTGTATATCCTGCCATCAGCTGAGACAACAAACCCAGACCAATCGGCGATACTAGCAAAACTCAACCATCTTCCATATGATGCATCGTTGCGCTCAGAATGCCTTGCCGGGACGCGCGCAGATGTTTTAGATGGCATTATCCAGTGGTTGAATACACCATCAGATACAAGCAAAATTCTCTGGCTTTCTGGTGTTGCAGGTTCTGGAAAAAGCACAATTGCAACTAGCATATCCCAGCATTTCCGCAGCCTTCAGCGTCTGGGTGCATTCATATTCTTTGACCGGAATAATCTGGCCAATAGCAATCCAGCAACTGTCCTCCACAGTATCGCATACAAATTAGCCCAAGTCAATAGGCAAATATGGGACACCCTCTGTGAAGCAATTAGCCGCCAGCCGGACATTGTAAATGCCCCCATTGGCACCCAGTTTCAGGAACTACTTCTTGGCCCGTTTAACTCTGCACAGATTAACAACCAGGAGCCGGTCATCATCATTCTGGATGCTCTGGACGAGTGTTCCAATAAAGACTGGCGCAAAAGTCTCATTTCACTAATCACCAATAACTTCCCAAAGCTTCCTGCTGCCTTTCGTTTTGTCATTACCAGTCGCCCGGATTCTGACATTGAAGGCCCATTCTGCAGACAATCTGGCATTACAATACGGGTACTTGACATCTTGGCCAAGGGAACAATGGAAGATATCGCTTCATACATACAACAATGTATGGATGAGGTCCGAAGGGCAAACTCTGTCTTACCGAGCACCTGGCCCGGGGAAACTGTCATCACTCAGCTCACAGGACGCTCTGGTGGTCTCTTCATCTGGGCATCAACAGCATGCAAGTTTATTATCCAGGGGTATAACCCCCGCAAAAAGCTGGAGACATTACTTGCTCAAGACTTTAACCAGGAGACCAGCCTTGATGAACTATACACCATAGCACTTCAGAATTCTGCTAACTGGACTGACAAGGATTTCGCTCAGGAGGCACTTGCAGTCTTAGGTTGCATTGTGCTCAGCAGTGCTCCGCATACTCCTGAAGCAATGGATTCACTTCTGGAGCTTGAAATTGGTACCTCATCCAACATTCTCCGACATCTTGGCTGCGTCATTCACTCCACTCCAGACCGAACTGCACGAGTTCTTCATGCATCCTTCATTGATTATCTGATAGATCCTGATCGTTCAGCTGGCCGCCAATGGAACATCAACAGAAACACCCATTCTCTATCCCTTGCAATCAACTGCTTGCGCATTCTTCATAGCCGGCTACAGTTCAACATGTGTGGCTTTGAAGACTCACATTTACTGAACTCAGAGATCCCAACCCTTCCCTCACGTATACAAAATCTCCGGCCTGAGTTACATTATGCTGGTCAATATTGGGGGAGTCACCTGCACCATGTGACACCTGGTGACAAAGTCATTCTCACGAAGCTACAGAAATTTGTGGACACTCAATTTCTCTATTGGCTTGAGTTACTCAGCCTACTTGGACGGGTCCAGGATGCAGGTGAGAGTCTGCAAATTGCACAAGATTACGTGGGGGTGGGTTATTATCTCGGCATTCACTTCAATGCTAATTGGTTCCCTCAGGTGTGTGGGGGAGATCTCGAAGTCTCTCTTCATGATGCACGGTGTTTCGTAGATGGATTTGCCCCAGTCATTGCACAAAGCATGGCACACATTACATCTCTGCGTTGCCTTTTGCACCCAGGAGATCATTGGTCCAAAAAAACTTTGCATCAAAATTCCCGGGGATTCTCAGCTATAATGCACCACTGGATGCTCATTGGTCCAGTCTTCAAAAACTATTGTTAGGGCACACCAACTCGGTTTGGTCAGTCGCCTTCTCCCCTGATGGGAGGCAGATCGCTTCTGGCTCATCGGACAACACCGTGCGCATCTGGGACTCAGAGACCGGTGCCGCCCTTGGTGGGCCTCTGACGGGCCACACCAGCTCAGTTTTGTCGGTCGCCTTCTCCCCTGATGGGAGGCAGATCGCTTCTGGCTCATCGGACAACACCGTGCGCATCTGGGACTCAGAGACCGGTGCTGCCCTTGGTGGGCCTCTGACGGGCCACACCCGCTCAGTTTTGTCGGTCGCCTTCTCCCCTGATGGGAGGCGGATTGCTTCTGGCTCATTGGACAACACTGTGCGCATCTGGGACTCAGAGACCGGTGCCGCCCTTGGTGGGCCTCTGACGGGCCACACCAGCTCAGTTTGGTCGGTCGCCTTCTCCCCTGATGGGAGGCGGATCGCTTCTGGCTCATCGGACAACACCGTGCACATCTGGGACTCAGAGACCGGTGCTGCCCTTGGTGGGCCTCTGACGGGCCACACCAGCGAGGTTTGGTCGGTCGCCTTCTCCCCTGATGGGAGGCGGATCGCTTCTGGCTCATCGGACAACACCGTGCGCATCTGGGACTCAGAGACCGGTGCCGCCCTTGGTGGGCCTCTGACGGGCCACACCAGCTCAGTTTGGTCGGTCGCCTTCTCCCCTGATGGGAGGCGGATCGCTTCTGGCTCAGAGGACAACACCGTGCGCATCTGGGACTCAGAGACTGGTGCCGCCCTTGGTGGGCCTCTGATGGGCCACACCAGCTCAGTTTCGTCGGTCGCCTTCTCCCCTGATGGGAGGCGGATCGCTTCTGGCTCATTGGACAACACCGTGCGCATCTGGGACTCAGAGACTGGTGCCGCCCTTGGTGGGCCTCTGACGGGCCACACCAGCTCAGTTTGGTCGGTCGCCTTCTCCCCTGATGGGAGGCGGATCGCTTCTGGCTCATCGGACAACACCGTGCACATCTGGGACTCAGAGACCGGTGCTGCCCTTGGTGGGCCTCTGACGGGCCACACCAGCGAGGTTTGGTCGGTCGCCTTCTCCCCTGATGGGAGGCGGAATCACTTCTGGCTCATCGGACAACACCGTGCGCATCTGGGACTCAGAGACCGGTGCCGCCCTTGGTGGGCCTCTGACGGGCCACACCAGCTCAGTTTGGTCGGTCGCCTTCTCCCCTGATGGGAGGCGGATCGCTTCTGGCTCATCAGACAACACCGTGCGCATCTGGGACTCAGAGACTGGTGCCACCCTTGGTGGGCCTCTGATGGGCCACACCAGCTCAGTTTGGTCGGTCGCCTTCTCCCCTGATGGGAGGCGGATCGCTTCTGGCTCATTGGACAACACCGTGTGCATCTGGGACTCAGAGACTGGTGCCGCCCTTGGTGGGCCTCTGACGGGCCACACCAGCTCAGTTTTGTCGGTCGCCTTCTCCCCTGATGGGAGGCGGATCGCTTCTGGCTCATCGGACAACACCGTGCGCATCTGGGACTCAGAGACCGGTGCCGCCCTTGGTGGGCCTCTGACGGGCCACACCAGCGAGGTTTCGTCGGTCGCCTTCCCCCCTGATGGGAGGCGGATCGCTTCTGGCTCATCAGACGACACTGTGCGCATCTGGGACTCAGAGACTGGTGCCGCCCTTGGTGGGCCTCTGATGGGCCACACCAGCTCAGTTTCGTCGGTCGCCTTCTCCCCTGATGGGAGGCGGATCGCTTCTGGCTCATTGGACAACACCATGCGCATCTGGGACTCAGAGACTGGTGCCGCCCTTGGTGGGCCTCTGACGGGCCACACCAGCTCAGTTTCGTCGGTCGCCTTCTCCCCTGATGGGAGGCGGATCGCTTCTGGCTCATCGGACAACACCGTGCACATCTGGGACTCAGAGACCGGTGCCGCCCTTGGTGGGCCTCTGACAGGCCACACCAGCGAGGTTTGGTCGGTTGCCTTCTCCCCTGATGGGAGGCGGACCGCTTCTGGCTCATCGGACAACACCGTGCGCATCTGGGACTCAGAGACCGATGCCAACCTTGGTGGGCCTCTGATGGGCCACACCAGCAAGGTTTCATCGGTTGCCTTCTCCCCTGATGAGGGGCGGAATAATACCACTTCAGCTAATGCTGCATCATTCTCTGGCCCCAAGGAAAACACAGTTGAACATTTAGCAAGAGTAAGGCTTCTCGTTCTCATCACCCTGTATCCACAATTTACTAGCCTGCCAGAACATGCTGCCCGCCATTCTCCAGACAAATCACGGGCAATTTGATGATGGATGGGTCATTGATTCCCACTCCTCTCGACTCATATGGGTCCCTGCATGGCTGCGTGACCATTTCTGTCTTCCTTGGAACTCTGTTGTTATCACCCCAGCGGGGGTATCAACACTGGATCTCACCAACTTTGTTCATGGCACTGACTGGCAGAAGTGTGTTGATCCCAGAGCCCGAGATGCAACATAGATGATTTTCTGCATCTCGGCTCTCCTGGTCCCACTGCTATGCTGAAAGGATAGCCCTATGCATTTCCCTCTTTACATCCATGACCTCTTGTGAATCAGATTTAGTTTGTCCGGACAAAAGCATTATCATTGCTCTGTTTGAACCCTATCAGACATGGCTAGTGGCCCAAAGCTCTGAGTAGGGTTACTTACCATCAGCACGGTATGTAAGCTATATGAGGTCGTCATTGTACTATGTCTGCTTGCCTCAAAAAGCAGAAAAGCGGGTGAAATGGAACCCTTGGCATTTTCTTCGTGTTAGCAATGCTAAGACCGGATTTTGAACACCCTAAAAAGGTAAGCGACGACCTTGCGATCAATCCTGAACTGGAAAAACACTGAGGGCATTATTAAGAGACTCGATGCCTACCAGTAAACTTCCAAATACCCAGGTATGTGGAGCGACTTTTCAACACCAATGTTGAGCGCCGCCAGATAGCGGTGTGGTTCCAGGCACAGGTTATTTCCGATGCTCTACGGAGTTCTGTGGACCAAGCGATTCATACCATTCAACCAAATCGTAACCGATACGTCCCGGTACCGTTAGCGATGTCTCTTGCAGCGATCCATGTGGGAAAATCATTTGACAATGGTGATTTAGGGATAAATGAACTCACACCCTTACCACTCTGGTCCCATTGCTCTCTTGATAATAATGTCACGGAGCCCAGGCATCACAACACATTGCCATATTCCTCGCAGCCATTAGGGACGTTGCGCAAAAGCCGCATGGGCCGCATGCGGCTTTTGTGCATTGCGCAAAGCCGCTGTGTCGGCATTTTTTTTTGAACTTTTCTCAGTAATATTTAAGTACCCTAAACATAGTATTTAGTGCCTATAGCTAGAGTTTGTGTTCTGTGATACGCCGTGGTAGTAAGTGTGGGAAAGCCGCGGGTTGACGGCATCAACTGCCCTTTCACACCACGCCACCCAGGATTTTCCCACACTTGTTACCACAGTGTATCACAGAACACAAATTCTAGGCAGTAAATACCATGTTTAGGATACTTAAATAGTACTGAGAAAAGTTCAAAAAAAAATGCCGATACAGCGGCTTTGCGCAATGCACAAAAGCCGCATGCGGCCCATGCGGCTTTTGCGCAACGTCCCTATTATTACCGGACACTATATCTCACAGTTTGATCCTTCCAATCCACCATCCAACTTCCCCTTCTCCTCCGACACCTGCTGTCCAAACCGAAGGTCCAGTTTCGCACCCGGTGTGGTTCGAGAAGCTATTTGAAAAGAGGGCGGGGCGAGAGGAACCGTTGGAAGATGACGAGGAAAATATCAACGACGTTGCAGTGGAGACCCTGGATGGATTGGATCTTTACCTCCTGGATCCTCTTGTGACCATGGAGGATTTCGAGGCGCTGCTTAGCGCAATGGAAGACGCCATGTGAGCGTCTGCTTTCTGAGATCTTTCTCGCGCAATTTTCTGACACGCACTAGTGATTACTCCTACGATGCTCCCCCCGTTCCTCACTCTAGCCGCCATCTTCCGTGCGGCTACGACATTCAAATTCCACAAGTTTCGACAGTACACGAGCCGATATCTGCTAGAATGGTTCTCTGATGATGTGGACGAACTTTCCAGCAGTGTACTTCCGCAGCCCGCCGCTGCGGTGCTGCTCGGGCGGACATGGAATCTCCCCGGAATTTTGAAACGCGCATTCTACGAACTCCTCCGTACCAAGCCAGACGAACCGCCCACTCGTGACGACGAAACAGTAAACATGTCGAACCGTCTACAGGGATGGGAAATGGCGGATATCACCCGTCTGGGAGAGGCGCAAAAGCATCTCACAGCGGCGTGGTTGAGCGTGTTAACGATCGCCACCTCGGACACGTGCAAGACGCCCTGTCCAGCGTCGAAGCGAACCGCAAGCTCGACAGCGGCCATTGCAGAGGTCGTGCTCAAGTATCAGCTCGATCCAATTTGCGGCCTCGATGCCCTAATGGCGGGAAACTGGGCACCGATCCACGGCTGCAAGGTCTGTGGTATCAAACGGAAGTCGTCGTTCGCGAAAAAGAAGGTTCAAATTTGGGAGGATATGGACGTTTGGCTAGCCATTCCGGTCGAGGACGAGGAAGAAGAAGAAGACGGTGATGATTAGCGGGTATTTATTGCTGACGAACTGTGATACCCTGAAGGCGTAGCATTTTGAGACAAGATAGACCGATGATACTTGCTAAATGTATCACCCTCTTTGAAATAACTCAGATAACAACCAAATCTCGACCAAGGACTACAATAAATCAGTGCTCTCTGTCTCTGACTGCACGAGAGACTCTCGACTGCCTTTGATTTGGCAGATTCGGCATTTATGTCGCCTTCACCATTCGACAACTTCAATCATCGGTTCATTCTCACGGCGTGTTCTGAAGGGCAGCTCAAAAGAGGATACTGGGCCGCGTAGCCGCTTGTAACAGGTTAGAATAAAGAACTCTCCGAGTTACTACGGGAGTCGCCCTATGTACGACTCCTCCTCATCCACTCTAGAAAATTCCAATTGGAATCCTACCATCGCAGCTCGCATAGCCACGCAAAACGAATCGAACGCCGTATCTCTGGTCAACGCCTTAGTGAGTCTTGGGTCAAGAAACAGCAATTGACAGTGGATGGCCTCCAACTGGCAGTCGTCCTGGGTCAGAAGTTGACCCTCCTCCACCCACTGGCCCTCCACGAGGCGAATTTTGATCGCAAACACGACGGTCAAAGAGACTCGTGGAAGGCGGGCGATCACCCCCGGAAGGCCTCCCGGGATGCGTCTGGAGATGCCCGGGAATATGCGGAGCATCAGGGAGCGCAACTGGGGAAGAGACGGGAGGTCGAAGGGGAAGTTGAGCTCTGAGCTCAGATATGAGTATCTTGGAGAGGCGGATGAGACATATCGACACACGTACGGTCACACCTAAGCTCCAGGTCCACCAACGTTGTCGCAACCGAAGACAGAGTTCGTTCGAAGGTGGAATGGCTTGTGTCCAGCCGCAGTTTTCTGACGTTCCCCAATTTCGGCGTGCAGGAAGAAAGAATGAAATCGTAGGTGGATAGCGGGTTCCTACTGAGAATTAAGTGGTCGAGATTGGAAACGGTTCTCGTCGCATGTTCAACCGTTTCCCCAACGTTGACAGTCGAGTTATGAAGCGATAAGACCTCGATGGACGAAAAGACGCGGAGGATTGCAGCCTCTGGCAAATTCTGTACGTTTAAGAGGTGCAAGCCTTTGAGCGATGGGCGGGAGAAGACATCTAGGATCGTAGAAGCGACAGCCTGGGAGAGATCGTTCCAGCGCACACCGAGGCCAGATATAACCAAGCGCTCGATATTCGGCACTTCCTGAAGGATGTGTGCTAGTGGTATGTCTTCATCGGCGGAGTCCGGCAGATCTATAGTCAGATCCCGGATATACTGTGCAAGGTGGGGTGATTCCAACAAAAGAGAGGAGAGTCTCTTTATGGTTCCCGAAGGAATCGTTGTTCCTTCGTGCAGCTTTTGCTGTAAGGCTGTATAGAATTTCCAGTTTTCTCGGTGCAGCCACATGGTGCGAAATAGGTGGCGTTGGCTGGGTGCACAGAAAGGAACTGCTACAACTGAGCAGGATTTAAGCGATGCGCGGTCATGCTTCAGCTCGTCAACGATGGCAGCGATGAGCTCTGATGGAATCGCGGAGACGGAGTCAGAGATCCGGAGTGTGTCGAGCGCGACGATGAGCTCAGATGGAATCGTCGACATGGTGGTCGGGAACCAAGTTACATAACAGCCGAGATGCCGGTGTTGATAATGTTGATCAACTGTTGGATGTCAAACATTGTTGAAAATTGGTTGAGAACGTGGTTCAAGTTGAAACCAAGTTGAAACAGAGATGGACCACTCCCTCGGAGATTTTGAAAGGCTTACTTTTATTGTTACTACTCGGTACTTCTCCCTTGAGGCCAGTCCAAAGTTTCAATAGAATACTTAGTACATCGAACACTAATATCTGTGGGCGTAATTTAGATCTTGACATCGCTGCCCTCCAGCTTGTTCTCATACGCATCTATATCGGAGCGTTCTTCTGTGAATAAATTAATGTCTCTTAGCATCCGCCAATCAAAGTCTGTGGGTCAGATAATGTCGGAAAAATCCGAACAGCCTTATAAGGCAGCCGCCTGATAAGATCCTTATCGGCGCCTTGTAAGATAGACGCAAGCAAATCCCCGTCTTGTCAGTCCCGCCGCCTTCCTACAATCCCATCGGCAGATTATAATGGTCTTGTAAGCTCAAGTACAAACCCATTCTCTGAGCAGTCAAAGGTATTGTGAGTAATAAAAATGCATTCCCAAATCTGAGAAACAGCAAATTATAATGTTAACGGTCGTTGTGTGGCAGTGAGCCACATTCATATCCAAGTCCGCCTCTTTGGGCGTATCCGAGCCTTTCTTCACAAGGCTATGCCCCCACTCAGCTCGCACGTCGCTGAACACACCTTCGGGCGACGACAATCGCATCCACGGCACCGTAGCAGCGACAGACAAACCACAGGCGAGGAACTCGCATAGCAGCACGAGCCACAGCCGAGCACACAGACCGCACCCAGTGCCTGTAGGTGACGGACGATGAGCTGCAGGCGAGGACCCCGACACTGAGCCAGAGGCGAGCGTGTGTACGTGGACCTGTCGGCAAACCTCGTCCCCGGGGGTATTGCCGATGCCGTCGAACCCGAACTCGACGTGGCGCTGACGATGGAATGTGCAGGCGACATGAACAGCCACTCCCGCAAGATGCGCACCACAGGTGAGTTCACCGGTGTCTGCGGGTTGCGCACCTGCATCCCCCGCCCCTGCATCTCATACTCGGCCTCGTCCTCCTTCCCGTCAACACGCCGCCCGCCCCCATCCGCATGCCGTTCGCCTCCACCCGTGAGCGCATCGCCATCGCCCCGCTCGACCCCGAATTCGATGTCGAGTCGCCCTCCTCCGGCGATGCCGTCGCGTCCCCCCGCACTATTTGTCGTGCTCGCTGTGCTCGCCGTCCCCGTACTCGCGCTGCTCACCACACTCGCCGGCGTGCCCTTCTCCGGGCTCATGCTTGCGCCCCCTTGGGACTCACGCTCCCATGCCCCCTGCGCCGAATACTCTTCACCAGCCCCACGTACGTGTACCCACCGGACCCATAATCTGCACTCATGTGTACGCCGCCATACTCGCGCGACAAGCTGCCGAGCGGGCTCGTGTGGCTCGACCGGCTATGCTCGCGGTCGCTCAGGCTACTGCTGCTCGATGTGCACGTCGCGCTGCAGCCGCGGCCCTGGCTCACAGAGGAGGAGGTGGACAACTGCAATGAGTTGTGCCCACGCGGCAGGGGGGAGAGCAGGCTGCCGGCTGGCGAGCACGGGGACGCGGCACCGGGGGACATGGACACGCCCACACTGCTGGCGCCATTGGGTGATGAGGACAGGATGGCCGGCGAGGGTGTGCAGCTGCTTGAGCGCGACTGTTATATCCGTGTCGGAAAAGGCCGGAAGGACGGAAGGCCGGAAAGACGTAAAGGCCGGAAAGACGGATAGGGCCGTAAGTGATACCACGTAGGAGATCGGGTACACCAACTAACTTGGCTCGACGACGAAGAGAGCAGAAGTCAGACCACGGAGCAATGCAGAGGCAAAGCACGTTAATTTTCAACTAAAGATACAGTAGAACATAATACGTATTTATACTAAATACGGAGATAAGTCTAATGCGGAAAGAAGTATGTAAAAGACAATAAGTACAGAGAAAGACAATAAGAACAATAAGAGAGAAGCATAGTTGCATAAGTCATATGTTTGATTTGGGGAACGCTCAGAAGACCTTCATTGCGAAAACCCCAAGGTTTGTGCATCAACGGAACTAGCCAGATGCAACGGGAAAGTTGGTTTGGCCGTAACGGCCGTAAAGACGACCGTAGCCGGAAAGGCCGTAAACGGCCGTAAAGGAACCGGAATGGATCGGAAAGTGCATGGTCGTAACAGCGACTTTGACCGCGACTTTGAGCGGGACCGAAGTGGGGACGAGGGCGCGCCCTCGGTCTCGATTTCGAGGATCTCGGTGCCGGTACTCGTGCTCCCCTGCCGTCCCCACGGCTCCAGAGTAGGCCCAAACTCGACACCAAGATCCGGGCCGCCGAGGTAGTTGTACACACCGTCAGCAGAAAAGTACGCGGAGCGGTGCGTAAAGACCTTGTCCTCCTGCCCGGTGTCGGCATACTCCTCAAAGCCATTGTCCGTGTTGAAAGCGGAGGAGTGCGTGTTCTGCGTGGCGAGATTCATTGCGGCGCCATTACATGGGAGGAGGTGCTGCACCTCCTCCGGCAGCCCCGCGTCCCGACCCATTACCGCCCTCCCACCCGTTGCCCACGCCCATGGTTTTCAAGCGTGCGGGCACGATCGGTGCAATTGTCTTGCTCGTGCTTGTTTTGGAGAGTGCGCTGGCAAAAGACGGCCACGCGTCGTTGGGGGAGCAGGAGGAGCGCGAGTCCTGGGACGAATTGTACCGCACGCACGAGAGGCAGACCTCGAGCACATCATCGTCCGAGTCGCTCGAGACAGCGCTCTCGCCCGCCCAGTTCCCGGGATTGGATTTGTTGTCGCTCTCGTTGTCTCCGGCCCAGTGGAGACCACTCATCCGACCGTTCCAAGCGGCGTGGGTGCCGTTGGCGTCGGAATCTTCACTGATGGAATTTGAGGATGAGCCGGAGGTGTTATAGGCAGGGTGGTGAGGAAAGCTGACGGCAATGCATTCCTTGACGAACGTATTGAAGGTGACATGCCGCCTCGGAACACTGTTCTGCCGCGAGGAGGCCAAGGCGGGAGTGGTACACGGGGCAGGGAGGGCTTATTCATTTCGTTTCGGGTGGGTTTTCGTTTTGAATCTTGTTCGTACTCAGTGAGCTGACTCGATGTTTAACAAGTTTGATAGGACTCGACTGGAGTGGACCTGCCAAGCTCCAGAATTTGACTTCAACAGCCATCCTCGACAGCAAGTCTCCATTGAAGCCAATCCAGGTGTTCATTTCATTAAGAAACCCACTAATGCGGCACTGAGTTTGTTGCTGGATCGGTGTGCGATGCGGTGGAGACGCAAGGCTGGGGTACTTGGAAGCTGTGTTTCGAGGAGATGTCGACAGGACTTGTGGCTGTGGGTGGTCGAACGGGGTGCACACACCACGTCAACACTGGGTATCTCAAGTAATGGGTACATACTTTTTCAACCTATCTTCCGCTACACTTGTTTCCTTGCATTCCACTCATTTACATTTATTCATACCTTGTCCTTTCCAGTATGGCCAGAACGAGCCTGGCAGGCTACTCGACATTTTGGGTTCGCCTGCCCCTTCTACGCAGCGCAAGCCCACCGTCAAAACACTTGTGTGATACAACAGGTGCCACTGCCGGGCGGGCTGCAGGGAGCAATAACCGACCAGCCCTCGGACTCAACTTGGGGCACGACACAGACCCCACTCAGTGCGCGTGCAACCCCGGACGTGTTGGTGAGGGATATGTCACGTAGCTTTACGGCGTGTTGAGATGCATGTGAGGCGAGGTGAAGGTGCGTGTTTCCACCACCAACCCGACACGGCAAAGTCCGAGGCGACAAGCAGGCACGAATCACGTGTGAGGTGACGTGAAATGGGATCGCCCGCAGCACGTTCGCGTGCGTGACTGTGCGAGAAGCGTGAGCACAGCGCATTGAGTGGAGCCGGATGATGTGGAGTCGGTGTATCGTGTGGAGAGCGAATTTTCAGTTCAGCACCTCCGTGCTCGACTCAATTGAGCC
Organism: Mycena olivaceomarginata; assembly: GCA_029378375.1. Classification (NCBI taxonomy): domain Eukaryota; kingdom Fungi; phylum Basidiomycota; class Agaricomycetes; order Agaricales; family Mycenaceae; genus Mycena; species Mycena olivaceomarginata. The sequence goes on along the minus strand of JARKIC010000693.1, from coordinate 50,297 downwards.
CTCCACTGTCCGGTATGGAGCGAAGGGCAGGAGGTATATCTGAACATCTCACCAATAAAAGTCCGGCATGAAGGAACATCCCAGAAAATCCCAAAAGGGTTCAATAAAGTGTACCTCCATTCATAATATATAAAAGCTTGCTTAGTGTACTGGTTTTGTGTCCGGCTTGAAGGTCATGTGACATAAGTGTAAGGTCAAGTGTTCAAATCCTGAGTCAATACAAAATGTAATAGATAGTAATTTCAGTGTAACATCAGTAACGGCAAGGAACTCAGTCAGGCACCGAGTCAGTAGAAGTCTAACAACAGTCAGTAAAATGTAACAATGAAATGAAATGTGCAACAGTGAAGGCAAAGAAAGTAGTGGGTGAATCAGATGGCCAAGCAGCGACAAGGATAATTTTTTTGTTGGGAGGGAGGCCTCTTCTTGGAAGGCCCGATAAGACATGATAAGATCAGCCATCTTATCAGAGCATCTGATCTTATAGGGCTGAGTTGTTTCTGATAAGCGTCTAATCGTGCTGGCCGATCTTGCCGCCTTACAAGGCCTTATCCGGCCTTGTCATTGATTTTAGAAATTTCCGACATACAGAGTTGACAATTGGGGCAGCAAGTACATAAACAAAGTGAGGAGATACTGGTACCTGTGTACGGCAGGCAAGCTTCCAACCAACGAATATAACGGGAAGGAGGGAGATGACGGTGTACAAGAACACGAATGTGAGGGCGTCCCAATTTCCGGAAAGGAATACAGCATATTCGGACATGAACATCATTGGGAAGCTCTCAAAGCAGGCAAAGTGACTGGTGGGTTTTTGAGGATGTGAATCAGTCTTGTCGAATAAAATCAAACTCACCCGCAAAATGGCTGCAGGGCGCTCCGGTGGAGAAGAGACTCTTGTGGAATACCCTGCGCTTTGAGAGCCTGAAATATAACTGTATTTGCTTGGATGGAGATGTAACGTGATGACTCAACCGTGTGGTGTGGAACCGAATATAGGCAAACAAGATTGTGGTGTAATTTACCAACGTGGAGACCGTTCCAAAGCGAGTGATCCTGCAAACAAGCCCAGAGTCTCGTTTTGAACGCAATCAGAGTGCATCATTGCAGCACCTCCGCAGAAGTGCTCCTGAGCTGTAAAAATGTGAGCATGGAGAACAGCATCGTCACACCTACAGAACACACTGGCACCCCATGTGTATTGCATTTCGCCGGCACAGGCAGAACATGGCCTTCAAGCACCATCCCGAAGAAGATGCGGCTCGAGGCATGTGTACACATAGCTGTTGCCGGCAGAGAAGATCAAGAGCATAACAAATGTGTTCACCACATGCTTGAGGCCGCCGATGCCAGGCGCTCCATGGCGATCACATGGGGATGTCCCAACCCCAGGGTGTACCACCGCCGTTGGAAGAAGTTTGGAGTCTGTGTACGGGACGAGTGTTCCGACACAGACTGCACCTGGAATGAAGAAGACCAGCAGGGGTGTGACAATCAACTTGAAACTCCACAGGAGACTATATTGTGGGTGCGCTTCCCCTGCGGTCATAGCTACGGATTTGGACCCTAGGTGCAGGTCACCATTAAACTGGGACATCGTGGTAGGCGAAACTTTTAACTTCTCATCACTAACCATGAAAGAGACCTGGATAAGACGCCCTGTGAAATCCTTCAGCAATGATACACTGCAGGAGCACTGACAGGCCGAATATTTAATTATGAGCTGGGAGGAATAGGGAATTAGAAAATGAATGTCTCATCTTTCCAATTGCGAAATCCGAACACATTGTGCTAAACACATTGTCAAACTTGGGGTGAAGAGGCTATTCAACCATGGAGGTAATCACGTCTGAATTACCTCCGACCATCACCACAAATGTGAAGACAATAAGGGCCAAGAATGAGGAAGACCTTCCTAAGTGCCAACCAAAATTCGGACTCTAATGCCCGTGGCTGACACTGGGGGCAACCAGCGAGGCATGCGAAAACCAAGTGCGTTACACGCATGTGGCTCGCAGTCGGAACAAAGCTCACAAAGGTGTCTTTAACAAGCAAAGGGGGGCTTTGCTGCATGCTTTATTCCCCTGCACCGGAGAACAAAGCATGCAAAAAAGCGCCCTTAGTCTGGTAAAGGCGGCTTTGTAGCCTTTCTTCCATATGGAACCACATGCGTGTAACGCATGCGGTGTTCACATGCGTCGTTGGCTGCCCCCGGTGTGAGTATCATCAAATCACCTAGGTTGACCTACCCCCATGGAATCGAACCGTGAACAAATTGAGAGTGCTAGAAATCGTGAATGAGTGGTGATTTAAAGATCAGAACACTCGCTTGTAGCAAGAGGTAGGCGAAAATATTGAAAAATTACATCAACCTCATTTTGGGAAGAGTGTATGACCCTGATTGTGAATCTGAAAATAACTTTTTATAAAAGTGAAAAATTGGGTGGGAGAGACCATGATTTTATGGTTCTTGATCGACTAGTCATCAGAAAACATCAGGAAAAAACCAGAATCAGAGATTCAGACCCCCAAAATGGGGGTGTAGCCTGCTGCGGACTATCTTTTCGACAAATATTCAAGGCACTAGAGGTGGGGGGACACCAGAGTTACATCATGTTCTGCTTATGTTTTTTCCTTTTTTGAGGGGGTTGTCAAAGAGGTTAGTGTTTGATTGGCTATGATCGCTCACCTCTTGGCCTGTAGCACAAAATCATGAAGAAGATGACTGCTAGGACTAGGACTTTATCCGTTCAGAAATTGAGCATGAGCTTCAAGGCGGTGATCTCATATGGTATTGCAGTGGCTATGCTGAAAAGTAGATTGAAACCACTGCATACACCAAGGGTGTTGTCGACGAAGTGGTCAGCGAAGCGTACCTGCGACCGGTTAGTGACCCAATAGTTGAGCAACGATGAATGAATAACATAGGGAGAAGAGATTGAAATCCAGATCACCATTTCAGTTAAACCCAGAGGCATATTTTCCTTGGTGGATAAGCGAGATTGTTGGAATCGGGAAGCCAAGCCAGTGTCCAGGAATAGGCTCATAGAGAATGGCAGCTGAAATTACATCGAGTGGCAGCCGGCAGATCATAGCACCATAGTTTGAGTACGTCCACTCCAGTGAGCAAGTTCTTGGTCTGCGATGCCATTTCTCGCTGTTTTGAGGCGACATTGGATGCCCAGAGCTCCACACCCAAAGTGCCAAAGGAATCAAGATACAGCTACAGCGGACTTGATTCTCCAGCTGGAAGGAACACCAGTCTTTCGAAGCCGTCACTTATTCTGCAATTGGATCTCCTTTTGCATCTCGAGCCAAGCGAGCCCTTGAAGTCAGCTCGTTCCACCAGCTTTAAAGAAAGGTGAATAAATGCGATGCAGGAAAGAGGGATACATACCGTTGAAACGGTGCACTTCTTATATGACTAGGAATAGCTAATTGATAGGTATTGTGAACAAACACCCAAAACAACCAACCACAACCAATCTACCTCCAAAGATCTAAGTGCTTCTCTTTGTGAGTTCGGGTCCGGGCCGTAGTATGTGACCAGCAGGTTTGAACAAACCCAAGTTTGATTGATAGGCTTCTAACAACACACTCTACAAACGTACTAGCAATATGCAACTGCCAACAACAACACTGCTAGGAACCTAGGGATGGTCCGGGGATGTGTTTATATGGGGTGGATACAAGATGGCTGGACCGTTAGGTCGAGAACACCAGGGCAGAGTATGTAGGTTTGTGAAAATCCTTGCTAAGGGCAGCCCCAAAGACTACTGAGGCTAACAACAAGGGACTTCAATCCTCAAACGGCAAGACTCTCCTTGACCGCCGACCTATTCCTTAACCAAGAACAGGAACCTTTCCGCTTTTATCGGCACTAGCTCACTATAAGCGTCCAGCTAGCGACCCAACACACTACGACAGAGCTTCCGTCTATATCGGGGTGAAGGCGAAGTAACTGACAAGTTATAGCCAAACTAGAGGTGGGGGGCACCTAGTCCGTCTTCTTCTTAGTGGGCTCAAGCTAACACACAATCCACCTAGCAAGTGGTCCAACACACTACGACAGAGCTTCCGTCTTGTCGGGGTGAAGGCAAAGTCACTAGCGCAAACTGCAGCTGGGTCTCGAAGAGAACACCCTTGTTTTATATGTGGAGGTCTAGGACCAACAACACGAAACCCTCAACTTAGTCACTCGATGTTTCCAGAGTCCACAGTCTACTGATTCCAATATAAAGACTACTACGAGTGAAGTTTGGTATCAACCTCCACTAGCAGCCTGAGTCCACTAGCACCAGCTTCGTCCAAAGTCTGGGGTGTAATTTTCTTAGTCCCTAGTCTGTCCTGCGCTCCCTTTTATACTACTAGGTGTGAGTTACATGTGAAAGCGAGCTGAATAATACAATAAGCAATATTAGATGATAAGAAATACAGTCAGCCAATGAGACGACTGCCGTTTGGTTTCAGGACTGGTTTGGTATATGCCAGGTCAGCCTCGCTGACCGGCTAGTGTTCAAACCGTGGGTATGTCAATGGATCCTCAGCCCTCTGTCTATGCCGAGTACCCCTTCTGGACCAACCGGCTATGTAGCCGGTGATCTAGGTCATCTCTACGCCGTCAGAGCGTCAATCTATTACATCTAGGCGACAACCGACATCAAATGGTCATAGCTCGTTGGTCAGAATGTCGATCCGCCCTCCGGTCATCGGTACAGGCTGTACGATCATCCCTAGCTCCGTTCCAATTGCCTGCTTGCTATTCCCCTTCGCCCTAGCTGCCCAGATCAGGCACTAGCCTCGTGTTGCCTCATCTTGTATATTGTGGTATGTCTTTGTCAAAGCCCTAGCCGGTCGCTAGTCGGGTTGTTCCGCCTAGCGCCGTCTAGTTGCTTATCTAGAGATTAGATAGTACCACCGGTTACTGCGCCGAGCTTCCTAGCTCAAGGCGTAGTCCCCTAGCTGTAGTTCCATCGTAGATATCCATCTGCTAGACCCTCGCTAGCTCCGCCGCAAGTCATCTCTGGACTACTAGAGTCTCCTAGGTCATGTCTCATGAATGTATAGGCAGTGGTTTAATCCCTGGTTGTTTGTACACTCAGCTAGCAGCTAGCGCGTCACACTAGTGTAGCCTCGTGCTACAGTCAGCAGTTAGGGCTCGCTCTGACTCTCCTTTATATCACCTAACAAGTGGTCCGCGTACTAGCTAGGATGCTAGTAACAACAGAAGTGCTACTTGCTTCCCGTTGTATAAAATACTGGTCATAGGAAATCGCAAAATTAGCCCTAGATGCCGCGCATTTATGTTACGCTGTTTCACCATGCTACATTCGGGTGTCCCTTCCTTGTCATGATATCCGTGCAGTGTACAAATACATGGGCATACATGAGGTGGAAGAGATTGATGGCGGTGAATTCCTGCACAGGGGGAGCGTCATTCTCCAGTCTGAAGGTGGGTACATAGGCATAAAAAATGCACGCATATCCCCCGCAAGGAATATGTGTTCGCTGAGGATGACTTTGTACACATCGAGTGTGGTGGAGAGCGCGGCGACGGCGGCATTGAAGACCTGCATGCAACTCACGGTTTCCCGAACACTTTGTAAGGTGTCAGGAGAGTCACCATCGGCTTGACTATTGATCTCAGACATTCTGTTCCACTACCTCTACCTGTTCCCATTCCACTACATGTTGTGGGAGGGTGTTTGGGCAGTTTTGGCCATCGAGGTCAAGCTTAGTCATCTGTTTGCACATGTTGTAGGCAGATTCGGGCTTGCTTTATCCCCTGCATTGCGACACTGCGGGATCATCTCTCAACCAGCACCAGCAGATCTGGCCATCCTACTGCAATGTTCCACTTCATCTGCCTCTACTACCAGATCTTTCTATAGCAGTTATTCTCATAGTTTCTTTAGCCAGAACTCGTGCACTACGTTCAGTTTTTGGAGAAAGAAAAATTGATACGGTTTGCGAAGTTCATGAAAGAGGCATAGAGTGTCAATCGTACTTTTGGCATGTCTCAGAGAACGCATAGCAAGAATTGGGAACGTCGAAGGAGGCCAGAACAAGTAGGTCACAAGGCAGACGAGAAAGTGGATACTGTAAGATTTTGGATGCGGGTGGACAAGCCAAAATATGAATGAGAATCCTAACGGAGAATATCGCGTGGCGGTCCATGGAATCAAGGGACCACAAAGTACAGCTGCGGACATGGGTCACGAAAACAAGCTGCAATGACTGCCGGTGGAGCTCGCATGTTGGAACTTGATCTCAACCGGTTCCACTGGACTTTTTTGTTTTTGAACTATCAGTAGACCCAACATTTCAACTCGTACAAGACATATAGTACTACAGGACAGACATCTCCACACCACGAAAGCTAGAACCTGTGTTAACGTGTGTTTCAGCCTTTGTTTTATAGGGAATCTCGGCACAATCTCGGCTTCAATGGATGGCATCAATATCATTGCCGATGGCTCGCAGATGTGTTCTACACATGTTCTGCACAGATTTAGCCCTAGTCCTTTGAGAGTGGGCATACTACACTTACCTAGTATACATAGATGTGATATGGAATCATTCTGTGATCTGAGCCCAAGTTTTGTTGTGCCTTCAGAGATTTTTTTTCCAAAATGAATAATGTGACGCCTGGAACGTCATACAAAAAGACCTTCACATGCCTGAGGCATAGAATGAACTCGCAATGACTGGGTGACTTCCCGTAAGATTAAAATATTCCAGCACAATTTCTGAGGGTGCCAGTGATGTGATCAATCTGAAAGATATTCACGCCGTCTGTGTTTCCCGCACGCAGGATAATATATTTATGCATTGATGCAGGTCAAAATCCAGCCATATGTACACCAACTTGTTGCTGGATGCTGTTAGCAATTTGTGCTGCATATCCGGCTAGGATGGAAGTGGGACGGAATGCAGTGATTCCGTGACATGATTCCGTTAGGTTCAGTATTAAAGGATGTCTCGAGACTTCAAATTTGACTGAAAAGGTCTTTAAAACAGCTAATTTTGGATGGGTCTTGCTCATGGTACCTGGGGAAAGGCTGCAACCTCGAAAGATATGGGGTACAGCAAGTTGTTGGAGTGCAAGAGACGGCGGAGTGTTCGTGATGGAGGCACAGAATCAATGATTTGTGTCCCAAAGGGATATTCCAGGATATGAAAGTCTATTCGAGGGGTAGGGACCCCCCGAATAGATTCAGAATTATTGTGTTGATGGGAGAATAAACATTGACCATTTTGGGGTGATACAGTTGATGTCCCAGTGATTGACAACGGCTAAGGTCGAAAATATTCTAGGGGATTATTTAAATCTTACGGAAGTCACCCACTCAATCAGTGAGTTTCAACATGAAAAAAATGATTCGGCCAACACAACCTATTCGCCAATCAGAAATTAAACCCTTCTGGCAAGCGGACCAGTTTGTGAGAAGAGTTAAACCGAATCAGCGTGTGTACCGTACCCATTCTCTCGACCGCACTGTCCAATGTTTCTTTTATTTCCAGAGATCCCATGATACCAAATAATATTACAGAAACGTCGAGGCCCCCTGAAGAGGAACGATTTATCAATCTCTATAAATGAGGCTCAAGGAACCCATTGAGATTGATCGAAGAAATATGGCAAGAGTAACGATTTATTCATTGACCAAATGCGAATTGATACAGATAATTTTACATTCAGAATCAGAACGATGGAACGGCATTCCGGACCAGCATCTCGAAGTACGCCTGGTTCCAGGTCCCGGCTTCGGGAGCGGGCTGGAACGCTGCGTGCCAAGAAAACGTCAGAACATTTATGATCATACTGATTATAGCGCTCACCATCAGCCAGTCCGCAAAACGAGTCGAAGCGCGCGGCACTCGGGTCCGAAGTCCCATCCGATTCGCCTCCAGGCTTAACCCACACAAACGCATCCGCCAACGAATTGCCCGTGCTCGACGTAGGCCGCACCCCGAAGCCCGCGCCGTTGACATTGCACCAGTCGCCCCATGCAAGGCGCAGTCCCTGCACGGCGTTGCGCCCGGTATCGACAATTGCGTGGTTGGGCATGCCGGCGGTGGCGAGGGCAGCGCCGAAGAGGTTCACGTAGCGGCTCTCGTCCTGCGCCTTGTTGAACTGACCGTCAGGGGGCACGTCGAACTCCCCAGGGTTCTTGATCCATGCATTCCATCCGGCGACGTTGGTAGAGAATCCCTTGAGTTGTGCGGGCTTCCCTGCGGCCGTATACGCTCGCGTGAGCTCTTGCGCACCGGGGGCTATGAATTGCTCATTTATTGAGGAATGTATAAGTAATGAGAGGTTGCGTACTGAGATTAGCGTCCCATCCTGAAAGCGATTGTTGATCAATTTCAGAATCAAGCACAGAGGATTTGAACTCACCGAGCCAGCCACCATGTCCAGCGTCGAGGTACATGACGACGTTGGGCAGGTTAAGTTGCTGGAGAGCGTACGCAACTCCTTGACGGTAGCCATCCGCAGATTGCTGACAAGTTGTCAGGTTGGAGTTGGTGACCAAGTTGGGGAGCGAATCAGGCTCGATGATAAGCGCGAGAGCCGTGTTGGGATTCGCAGCAATGATTTTGCGGATGGCTGGAGGCGCGTTCAGTCTATTTTATGACCGGAATAAGTAATAGTGAACGACGGACGGTCAATGTATTGCGTCTTGTACGTCGCCAGTGACCCGACAGCAAGCTCGCCGTTCGAAGCTTTGGCCGCACAGTCACGTCCGGGAAGGTCGTAGATGACAATGCCCAAGATTTCGTTGCACGAAGTCTCCTTGATGAGACCGTCGAGTTTTGCAATAGTTGAGATCTTGTCGCTGTGAAAAGATGTATGCGTAAGACAAGGTTCCATCCATAAAATAGCGACGCTTACAGCCAGAAGAAGGTTCCTACGCTGGCCAATTTAGCAGCCTTGGTAGCGAGACTCTTGTCCGTTAACGCGGCAAACAGCAGCGTTTACCTCGGCCGCATAGATGCTGTGAGCTTTCAATGTCCGGCCACTGAATGCATTGCCCGTCAGTTTAACTGCAGTCGTGCAAGCAGCTCTGGAAGCGAGAGTAGCGGCGAGAACGGAGGTGGAGCCCAAGGACAGAGCGATGAATGCTGCTGACAGTGAAACCTTCATACTGAGACGCGGTTGTCAGTGCAAAACAGTTGTACCAGTCAGAGCTCTTAAATACCTCGAAGTCCCAATCAACGACGTGGACAAGCCTCCGGCATTGTACCGAAAGCACCAGTCGGATAGTCATCGCCAGTAATGGTCCGCGTCACAGGATTGCTTGAACTTTACTGGTCGTCATGCAGAGCACGGAGTAAGAAACTCAGCTGATCCAATTGAAGGGACCAGCGTTCCGAAATAGCAAGTAGGGTATATTCCGGCGCGGCCCTGTGGAGTACCAGAGAACGGAAGGCTGCGGTACGATATCGGTGGTCATCGATGGTCTGACTCGTGATACACAAAATGCTTGGCTAAATGCTTGGCTGTTATATTTTTCGCGAAGCCGGGGGTAAACCACGGAAAATAGGAATTACGTCGCAAACCAGAGACTAGAATTGAATTCTACAAACACTGGTGGATGGAGCGAGAGCCTTGAACTTCACGGTACCCTGGAGCGCACTAAATTCTGTTTTGAGTCACTCAAAAAGAAGCGGTCCTTTCCCGACGTAGAGGAGAGTAATTCGGCAAAACGCAGTCCACTAGCAGGGCCAGACACCCGGTGTTGTGGGGTCAGAAAAATCCCAAAAGGTCGTGGGTCGACGAATAATTGGTGGAGAAATGGCAATGGCCCCGAGGACGAACCGTGTGAAGCCAAGAAATTGATGTTTCCACGCTTCGGAGCCTGATACCACAGCTTTTGATCAACCCATCACTTTCAAAGTTGAAGCTGCGGCTCTTTGACGTGCTTGGAGGCGTCAAGAAATACACGGCGCTGGTGCAGGAGAAGGGGATATCGTTCAACTCAATAATACCGGACTATGAGCCATATATCTCGGATGTTTAGAGATAACTGAAAAAACACAGGATACGGAATCAAGCAACGTGTATTTCGATAACAGCTAACATAAACTCAGCTCGCTTCACCGTGCGCCGCTCCAACCGCCTGGAGGACCAACTCCCGGCGAAGCCATTTATCCTCCGGCGTAAAGTACCAGCTAATGACTCCGAAGATCGTCACAGCGCCGAAGATCACCGGGGCCTGTGAGCGCGCTCAGTCTCATCACGCACACATCCACGCAGGAACACGACTCACGAAATTCAAAGTCTCCGCGGTCACAGGAAAGAAAAACGGGGAGATCATAGCCTGCGTATACAGTACATTCAGCGAGCGCGCCACGGGCGAACGGGACGAGACCCACCGCAAATACAATAGCATTGAAGAACGCCGCGCTCGCGTAGAACGGGCGGGCGAGCGTGCCGAGGCGAAAGTGCGAGCCCTGGAAGTCGTGCGGGGTCTGCGTGAGCCGGAGCAGCGCGATGAGGCCGTACGCGGCGATGGTGGGCACGCCGCCGGCGCTGACGAGGCTTGTGAACACCACCTGGCTTGGGAGGATCGTGCACAGGAGCGCGGCGGCGAAGACGAAGATGACGGACACGGCGTTGCGCGGCTGGCCGTCCGCCGTGACCTTGCTGATCCAGCCGGAGAGGAGGAGGACGCCGTCGCGCGCGACGGCGAAGACCAGCCGCGAGGCGGCAACGATGGCGACGCTCGTGTTCTGCGGAGGGGTTGGTCAGTGAGAGGAAGGGATGAGCGGGAGAAGGCTCACGAGGATCAGCCCGATGACTGCGATGACGGTCATGAAGATGCTTCTTCCCTTGCCGAGGGCTAGAGCATAGATCTGGACGAAGGGCTGCGGAGCCTCGAGCGCAAAGAGCGTGTCAAAGTCCGGGGTGCAGAATAGGAAAAGGATCGCGGTGACGAAGCCTAGGACGCCAGTCGCCAGGACACTCGTGAGGATGCCCTTCCCTGCGACAACACTGCAGTGGTGTGAGACCTTTCCCTCAAATATTGTGTAGAAAGACGATTTACCTCGCATTTTTGGTTTCTTCGGCGATGTGACCCGAGGCATCAAAACCAGTCATAGTCCAGGCGGTGAAGAGGCTGGCAACAGATGAGCGTACGAATCTATTTACTGGATGCGGGACTTACAAAGATAGCATCCAGTTCCAGCCGGGTGGAGCACCGGTCCCGTTATCTGTAGCACAGATGAGCGGGAATGTAGCGACCACAGGCAAGGACAGATTCACAAGTCATAGTAAAGACGTCTTTAGCGCTGCGGAATCCATATGTCTTCGAGACGCCAATCGGGAGCCAGATGACGCAGAGGAGAAAGTCCACCATCATCAGGCCCACAGAGATCCGGAAGATCGCCGAGTACATCCTGGGAGGCAGGTAGTTAATGGCGACCGACACGACCAACAGCGCCTCCGATAGGGCCCAGATGAGTGCCCGCCATTTAACGTTGTCGTTTGAGATACCCCCGGGGAAATCGATCTCCCACACGGCCAGCTGCGACACGATGTAGTTTGCGGTCGTCTTTACTCGTATTTCAGAGTGGATAAGGAAAGAAACGGGGCACCGACCTGGCAGTTGCCGGCGGCAAAGGTCATCCATGCCGTGCACGACCACCAGGCGACGATGAAGCCAAAGAAGCGGGCATTCTTCGGGCCAGCGCTCTCGACAGCCCAGATGTAAATGGAGCCGCTGAGAGGGAGCGCTGAGCAGATCTCGGCGAGTACCGCCGCCGTGATAAGCATGAATACGATCGTAACAATGTACGAGGACCTGCGCTCTTTAGCAACCAATTAAGACGAAGCGCAGATTTACCAGAGCGCCGCAGGTCCTCCTGCGAGAAGTCCAAGGAAGAACGCGGATCTGCGAAGCATCAGAAGGTATTCGAACGAAACTTGAAAAATTGCTGACCTGACACCTCCGATGAAATTCAAAGCACAAAAGCTGGCTGCAAAACTTTCTATGAGGTCCCAGCTGCGATGAAGTTGCTACAACAACGCTATCAAATACTGGTTCGACAGAAATCGGCAGCATACCTGTTTGTATCCCCAATTTTTGCTGTAAAATACGAAGGTTAGTGTCTCTGCGGAGCTCCCTTTGGAGCAGAAAAGTTAGAGTGACACTGGGGGCTTCCCTACGCAGGTATGAGCGCTGATCAGGTTCGAGCGGTATAATCTCAATCCTTGCTGATTTTTTCGATCTCTCCCATCCAGCACGGTCGCAAGAACGGCAAGAAAGAGAGAGAGGAAAGAAACAGCAAGGATACCCGCAGCCACTCCAGTTTGTCACTAGAAGAGACGTTACCGATGATTACAGCTCCCAAATGCATAGGTCCATCATCCCAGGCCGCCTGTTGTGTTCACCAATTGCAGCTCGTCCTGGTTGTGCGCGATATTCGACTCGTAGTCCTTGGATTCCACTAAGGTGGGTGTCTTTGACATGGTGGCGAAAGGAAGAGATGATCTCCAATCAGCTCGATCGCGGCTCTGGTACTTGAGCTGTGCAAATGCTGAGATGATAATATCGTTCATAGCGACAACGGACAGCCTGATACGGACGTTTGATGCGAACGTTTGAACAGGTTTGTATTTTTGGATCATTGATGCATCTGCCGAATCGCCAAGGCGCAGGCTTCGTGTTTTCTTCTTCTTCTTCCCTTCTTCTTCCCTCTCTTTCGCGGATCGCCGCGCGACACCAGACAGAGCATGGTCATACCCTTGCTGGCCATCATTTGTGGGTGGGTTCAACTCGAGTCCTGCGCCGGATGTAACACTAAAAACAACTCAGTATCAGCCTTCCTCTGTCCCGCGCTCTCATTATCACCCTCCCGAGCAAGACCATCACCACCGGCGCGCTGACGTTAACATATCAGAGTGAAGCAGCGGATGCCAAAGGAAATCTTTCCTTCTACATCGGTCACATCGGTGGCGTCGGCGGCTATTTTCTCTTGAACCAAGACGTGGTGCCCGCGACTACTCCCACAAAACTGCAGCTTAATTTGTTTGATGAAATTGGCGATGGGTAAGCCGACCATGTTGCGCTCGGGATTCGCGCCCACGAAGATCTTGATTCTAATTCTGTCTTGCAGCCAGCAGTGGGAGATCTCGGCTGGGCTCGCCACGGAAGGGTGCGTGCTTTCACTCGAGTAATATTAATGCTTATGCTCACTCTGGATCCAGTGTCAGTGGGCTGTTCGCGGTTTCGGATCCTGTCGTTGTCCTCTCCGCATTGTCCGTGTCCGCGTCCGCCTCATCGGCGTCAGCATCGGCCGCGTCGGCATCAGCGTCAGTCGCGTCAGTCGTGTCGGTCGCGTCAGTGTCAGCCTCGGCCTCAGCTTCTCGTGCATCCGCCCTATCCGCCGCTACCTCGAATAATACCCCCACGGGGACCAACATACCTGCGAACCAGACGTCGCAATCGACAAGGTACGAATCCTATCTCAGGCCTTCCGTTTCTTCCTAACCTATCCATCAGCACCACAAAATCCTCACCTTCGGTCGGTCTCATCGTCGGTCTAACCCTCGGTATTGTCGCCATCCTCATCATCCTCGTCCTGTTCGCATTCCTCTACTTCCGCAAACAACGCCGACGACGCCGGGCCCTCGATCCACACTCCCACATCAATATCGACCCCGCGTTCGTCCCGCACTCCGCCTTCGCGACCTCGCACGCAGGCTCGAGCTACGGCGCAGACAGTCTCGCTCCGAAAATCGAGCCTTTCATGCCCGCGCCGAGCACACGCGTCTCGCGCTCAGAAACGCTGACGACGACGACGGGCAGCTCCAAGGCCGCGCAGGCGCGGCAGGAATACCTGCGGAATCAGATGCGCGAGGTGCAGTGGCAGCTGCAGGCGCAGGGCGCCACCTCGCCGTCTGTTACTTCCAGATCTGAAGCCCCCTCGGGCAGTGAGGTTGACAGCGTCGGCTTGGCGCAGGCCCGGCTGCAGAATGAGGCGCTGCAGCAGCGGATACAGGCGTTGGAGGAGCAGTTGCAGTCCCAGTGGGCGTTGGGCTTGTCGGATGAGCCGCCGCCTGGATATTTAGAGTAATTGTTTCATGTATCGTGTATCAATAGGCGCTCAAAAACAGATGCCAAGTTATATCCATTGTTGTCGAAATAAAGCCCTGGGTGAATCTGATTCAGCCGAGTCAAACGCGTACATGGGTGGGACGCGGGTTTTGGTTCAAAAGTCTCCCACTTGGAATCAATACCAGTCGGGCTACTCGGCCTTCTCAAGTTAAACGTCAGCGTGACCACCGTCGTCCAGTTGGATTGTCTGATTGCATCGGTCTCAATGCCGAAAGAAGTCTCCATCCAAAACGACCATGCAAGTTCGAGCCGTCAAGCAATTCGTCCACCATGAACGCACATCGAACGTACTAATTATGTGGCGTCAATCAGGTACAACAAAATCCGAAACGTCAATTAAACACAACGTTCACGCGGCATTTCAACGGCGCACTACATAGTCGCGTGCCACGTATGAGTCCAAGATCAAGGTCCACTGCAGAAGAGCGCCCCCTTCACGTTCACAAAAGCCACATCCCCATTCCAACCAGCGCGCCCGCTACACCGCCCCCACGCGCCTTAAAACCCATTGCGGCGCCAGTCGAAGGGCTCGTCGACGGGGCGGAGCTGCTCGGGGTGGTAACCGAAGACGACGGCAGAGTTGGTGTCGTCGAAGTGGAAAGGCTGATGGGGGGCGGGACGACCGTTGCGCTGCTGACGGGTACAACGGTGGTGAAGGTCGTGGTGAGCGGGGGCGAGACGGAGGTGACGGTCGAGACGATGGTGGTCGTTGAGAAACCGGGCGTGGAGGTGCCGGGCGGCACGATGGAGACGCTGACGCTGACGGAGCGGGACGTAGAGACGGTGACGGAGACGGAGGCGGAGGCGGAGGCTGGGTGTGCATTAAGTATGCAAGCAGAAAAAGAAAATCGAATATAAGGGAAAAGATGGAAGGAATATCACTCACCCGAGGAGACTGGAGCTGAGCTGGATGCTAGTCGTAGTACACATCGTTAGAGGAACGGTAAATTCAGATGTGAATCGTATGTTCCACTCACCAACAGCACTGCGGCTCGTCGTCTGTCCAGTCGCAGAGGAAGCAAGGAAGAAGACAGCAACAAGGGAGCTGAACGCTGAGCGCATCGTTTTTGCTGGTTTGCCTCAGAGAAGAAGGGGAGGTAAATAGTTGGGCGCGCGGAAGAGCTTGGACTAAATAGCTGGGCCGCAAGCGAGAAGGATACAATGCGGCACAAGAGGAGCCTAAAACAAGCAGGAGTGTATTTATACTCCACTAACTGAATGAACCGCGTGACCAGGTGCCGCAGACGACGGTGAGTTCTAGCCTCACGCGCGCGGTCAGCTTCAGATCTAAATGTCAAAGAAGAGCAAGCTCCGTGCACCCGTGGATGGGAGATGATGGAAACCTGTAATGGGGACGGCACACGAGGCACATGACACACATGCCGCGACGCGTCGAACGATGACAAAGTAAACCACACACAAAAATAGTATTGATGAATTAATTCGTAAGGAAAGTGAGTTAAATTTTGCAGCAGAGAGCGGAAGGTGCACCAGTCGGGCTTGACGAGCGGACATTTAGGAGCAGAACGGCGCGTCGAAGTGAAGGCCGAAATACTGGGCGGCTTAACACCGAGAAAGGAGAACAAGACCGTAAGATGAGGGGGGGTGAAGCCGTCGGAGAACAGGCTGTCAGAGCAGTTCGGGTCCTCGCCTCCGGGAGCGCACTGCACAAGCGTGTCCGCGACAGCAGGGTCAGAGGTCTGCCAGTACTCGACACCGTGGTGCTTGAAGCCGAACAGCTGGGGGAAAGCGGTCGGGACGCCAATGCGTCGGTGTTAGCAATTTAGCTACCGGGTATACTGAACTGAGCTGGTGCGGACGTCTGTAAGGCGGCGAGTGAAACAAACAGCATGAATGGGAACAGAAACGTACAGCGGAAAGACTGGTCCCCGAAAAGCTTGTTCACCAAGTCTGCGTAAGCCTGGTTACCCGTGCGAGGCTGGCCGTAGGTGTACAACCGCATCGGACTGTCAACACAAAATCGTCAGCGTCCGGGCATCAGCGATGACCCGAATTCGGTCCAGGGGTAAAGGCGAACTGCCGACCGACAATGCTCGACAACAGGGAAGAATTACTCACGTATCCGGGAAAGTCCGGGAAGTTGGACTTGAGCGACACGCGCGCCAGACTCGCGAGACTACCGCCGAGACTGTGCCCCGTGCTCACAACGGTGTACCCCGGGTTCGCGTCGAGCTGCGATCCGACGAGCGAGATGACTTGGTCCGCGATGGAGTTGTAGCTACGGATAAACCCAGAGTGCACCTTCGTGCCCGCTGTCGATAGAAATAAATACATAAGGCTTCTGGCTGTAGGTTGTAATAGCACAGCGACGCACAGGCGGGGGAGACTCCTTGCGAGGAGTATGTTTTCAGGATGAGGTCCGCGTCAGTGATGAGGAAATCTTGAACCGCGGAGCTACAAGGGGCGGGGAGGAATTCTTCAGTGAATATTCACGGAACAGGATACAGTTCCTAGGTCACACACCTCCCGCGCCACGCCACGGTAATCTCCTTTTGGTGTCGTCCCGGGCGACGAACCCCTGTGTGTCTGTCGAGGACTCTTCGAACTGAAGTCGCTATGTCAGCCCAGGCCGCACAGTGCAGGGGCAACCAACGCACCTGCTGCACCATCACGTTCCCGTTCGGGCTCGCGCAATCTGTGTACGTCGACGACGCGTACTTGTAGTAGAACAGCAAGTCGTCAAATAGATCTGAGTCCCGCACCCGTACCTCAGTAACTGCTCATAAGTATCCGAATCAAAGCTGCACGCACCCTGCGAGACTGCCCGCTTCTGCAACGGCTTCGCGAGTGCCCCTGTTGCAAGGCATAGAAGTAGAAACGACAGAGAATCGCATAGCGAATGGATGAAAACATAACAGAAAAAACGCGATTCGGCCGGTGGAGTGGAAAGAGAAAAACGAGAAGATGGCAACTTGAACGCGTGAGCTGTTTTTTATGTACGATTTGCGAACCGGAATTTGAAAGATTGAATGGATGTTGCGATGTTGGGATGGCCCACGCGCACGCGTTTGAACATGCAAAGTGATTGATGCGCTCCCAGGCGCCGGGGGGACTTGTTCCACAGACACTCTGAATGAGCAGACGTAATATGAAGTGCTTACAGAAATCACAAGCTTGAAGGAGCACGAACGGCGAGCCTCAACCCATACAGCCGGAGTAGAGCAGGACCCTTGACAATACCTTTGGACCCTAGGGCCCGCACCGGACAAAAATTTGACGTTTTGGCTCGAAAGCCTAGGTTCTGACCGGACAAAAACTGGGGTTTGAGGCCGGACAACCTAGGTCCTGTCCGGACAAAACTTGGGATCTTGTCGATGTTTGGGTCGATGTCCGGGCGAAAGGTTTTCACATTCGAGCTCAAATTCAAGTTCAACTTGTGTGGACTCTGCATATAAGAGTAGAAAGGATATACTTACGAGGAAATTTAGGCATTTTTCGAGTCGTGAGAGCGGAAAATTACCCTTTTTGGAAGCCTGGGCTAGGTCCTGTCCGGACAAAAACAACACCATCTCGAGAAAATCTGTCCGGACAAAAATCGAGGATTTCCGGAATTTCGGGCCCTAGCCTCCAAAGGGATTGTCAGGGGTCCTAGTAGAGCATCTTCTCTGCTTTCGCCCTCGAAACAAACAATTCGTCGCATGGAATGCCAAGAGCATGCAGAGGGAAAATCACATGCATGCACCGACGGTCCTCGGCGAACGCGGCAAGAACTCGATTGGGAACATGCCAGTAGCGAGGTGCTGGGGGTGGATAATTGAGTGACACGACTTCAGAAAGTGTTGAACAAAAGTCGATACAATGCTAGATACGAATCGGTTCCGAGAATTTCGAGCTGTGCTTTATGCGGTGATGAGTCTCATATCGAATAGTCTCCCACTTCATGTTCAAGTTCTTCTATCAAAACGTTCATGTTCAAATTCTATCAAGACAAGACGATGAGATTGGAGACTGAAACCCGGTCAGCAGGGAAAGCACTCACCCTCGCTCAATCATCAGAATACTGGTTATATCCGTAATACCGCTGTCCTCTCCTGGGTCCGTGATAGTCTGGGGAAGGAATCAAATACAAGTCACGAAATCCAGGGTATAAACTTACAGGTTGTCGTATCGCGCTGCGGGCTCAGGCCGGCCACACCCGAGATATTGATATACCCGCCCGACGTCGTGCGCGTCCCTGCGGCGCCCGCTTTGCCTTTGCCAGCAGCAGCAGGAGTGGGCCATTCTGCACGACAGTAGATGCACGTCAGCTTCTTGCTCTGGTTCTTAGACGTTTGTTTCCCTGCAAGATGAGAACGGGGCATTTCAGTGGGGATTCAAGCGGCAATTGCAACACAGCAGATGGAATGGTAGGCCAAGCGATGAGTAGGCACGCACACTGGGCGAAAACATTCCCCATGCACCGCGTTGCCGCACTCCTCGCAAAACGTGAGCGACGCCTCGGCGACGTTGTGCATCCCGTCGTAGCAGATCGGACAGTCGTCCTCCTCGCCAGGCATGCGCTTCTTGGGGGCGCTAGACGCCGATGCTTCGGGCGTGGATGGAGCCTGGGATTTGCCGGTGGCGCGCGCGTATGCTTCGCGGAGGCGTGGGTTGGCTATGGCGTTGGGGGCTAGCGGGGCGTTGGCGAAGATCGATTCGAGCTCGGTTGTCAAGAGGGCTCTGAGGCAGAGTCAGCGACAAATCACATAAGAACGAGTGGAGAAAAGGCACTTTTGGTACCAGTGGCCGGAGGATTGGGTAACCTGGAGTACTGGGACGTCGGGCTTTCAGCATGACATTTTCTTTTAATAATTGCAGCGCACCTTTGAGATAGATGAACAACTATGCAAGTTAGTATTGTAAGCAAGAGGTAACAAGTGGCGTACGATATGTTTACAATGGTTTCCTTTCTGTGCATCGGGGCCTAAGATAAGGGTGAATAATTGTTCTGGAGGGTGAACTGAATGTCATAACAATCGCAGCTAGGCTTCTGTTGGATAGTGACTGTGTATATCTGCACGAGGTAAGATATAAACGATCGCCGAATAAGAATGAGAGATGGAGATGGACACGAACATTCCCTGTAGATCCCAACACCTTGAATTCCTCCTTCAATTCCCCTTCGACGCGTTTTCGGTCGACCATGAAAAACCTGCGATGTAAACCTGAGATGCTGAACCCATCGATGCCACATTGGAATAAAATCCCACCGCTGAGTCATAACTCTCTCAACACGATCCAAGATATTCTGGGGACACTTTTTCTTGAACATTGCCCTCGTTTCTCGGGTGGAGCAGGAGGCGAATCATCAGGATTGCCAGCTTTATGTCGTGTTTTTTTGGCAGGGCGTTGGTTTGGATGGGACCGAGGGATTGGGAGGAAGATGCGATTGGATAGGAAGGTGTCGACTGAGGACTAGGATCGGTTCTTGACGCTGTTTCTTGGCGGGTGGCAATCCGTCGATGAGGCCAGGATTTGCTTGGATCTGGGAGGAGGACGCGGTTGGAGTCGAGGCGGGATAAGAGTTAGAAGAGCCAGCGGATTGCCACGGCTCGAATCCGCCGTCCCGTTTGCGCTTTTCGAGGACCATCGAAGTCGCTGCAAAGATGTGTGGTGGCTGTCACAATCCCCTTCGGGACTTCAAACTCCGCCGGCTGTTCCGGATTTGAAACTCCGCTTGCGGGTCAACTTCAACAAGTTCAACTTCGGTTCGAGTTGGAAGTGCTGAGCATTTCAGGATGTTTTAAACGCTCAGAAGAGTATTCAGATGCCAAAATCATCATCGCAATCGCTCCAGTTCCATTTACCCAACTTACAACGAACCAAAGTGTGATGCCAACACTGCCATATCAATACAGTAGGATAGCTCATAATGCATAAGGTCGGTTCCCTGCCAAAATGAGCAGCATTTGCCCCAAGTCTATGCATTATGACCATTTATGCATTATGAGCTTGCCTCTACAGTGGTAAAATGCATTTTGGTGGATCCGAAATCCGATGCAGTATGAGAATTTTGGCTGGTATGCATTATGAGGTTATGCATTATGAAAAATTGGACTGTATCATGTTGTTTGCTTCGTGAGGACTCTTGTGGACGCCGTACCAAGAAATCTTGGAGTTTCCGCCTCAGAAATCGACTGCCGGGTCCCGAATTAACCGCTCGCAGCCCAGCGGGAGGCTGCGAAGTGCACAACCAAAGCTAGAACCAAAGTTGACAACGAGGTGGCGCTCCCGGGCCCACCCTGCTCTGACTACCGATTGAATTCATCCAGGGACCTCGGCTTAAAACTCCCTCAACTCCCAGGCCTCGAGCATGCGCTGGCATTTTACATATGTCCCTTATTCTGAAACGGTCCGTCTTGTGTCTCGCTTAAAACAGAACTGAATGGGAATTGTAGAGAAAATACTCTAGGTTGGTGTGACGATATGATGAAAGCACTGGCCAGGCCCCACTGTAGGAAGAAGTGCCCGCAACCATGTTCGACACAGTAGCGAACCTCCCTCCGATCGCGCTTCCAATATCGTTTAACTGGGGGTGTGATCGGGTTGAAACGTGCGCGCCAGGACGGACTTGTTCAAGAGATCAAGTACTGCGTGGCCATTATCAATCCACGGCTTCACTAGTATCCAGGGGTTTTCGTAGACGAGGGGTCGATTTAGACGTAGCCGATCATGTACTTCACCATTCCTGGGACGCGCGGCTCTGAGACGAAGATCAGCCTTGGGGTTTGAGTGGTCACGGAAAGCAAGTGGCGTACTTCCCCATACTTTCCATTTGAACGCTCTGTATTCCGCGGATGAAACGACATACTCAATTTCGTAATAGAAGCAGTACAGGTGTTGGTAGAAGTCAAAGTCCAATGGCCTGAATTTCCGGTTTCCCGGAGGCGTGCCAGCCACAGGTATTCCCGTTTCTTCAACTGCGGCGGCTTTGTTGGCGAGATCGGCAGCTACCCTGGCAAGAAATTCGGACCAGACGGGATGCCGGCGTGGATTATTCAATGCAGCGAAGCTAGGAATGGTGGGATGTGGATTGTGAGGCTCCATGTGAATTAAGCGAGTCGCTCGGCAGGAGAGATTCCCTATTTATATGTACTCACACTCGGCAAGCAAATAAGGTCGAACATGCTGTGGAGAGTGGCGGCAGAACAGAGCCCCAATAAACAAGGCGGGTCCCCAAATCATTGGGAATCCTAGACTGTTCCCCATATACAGCACATGTCCTGCGAACGCCCAGATATTATGAGTCGATATCAGTTGGAATTTTGTTGTTGGTCCAGGTAGACTCGAGGAATAATGAAACAAACCCCGAATTGTTTAATAAGGCATAATATATTTCACATCTGTGACAGATGAGCGCATATCAAGCAGAATAAATTAACGTTGAACGAACAAGGCCTAGCTCGAAATTCATATTTCGCATTGGGGAATCGATCGACCGAGCATAGATATCGATGGGGACCAGCTCTGTGTCGGACTGATTGAGCTCCAGCCTTTTTGGAAGAACCAGATTTTTTACCGTCATGGAATACGAATGCCTGGAGTTGCGCAGACTTGCACATACCGTAGATTTGCGCGATGCCTGGGATGTTGTGAACATCAGCATGGCACGCTAGAAGAGTCGACCCAAACATCTTACCGAAGATTCGCGGCAAACATTTCTAGGTCCTTCATCCACACCTTGCCAGTTGTACGAGACTAGTGTTCATCAACGGATAATACCCGCACCTGCCGAGCCGAGTCTCCGGCATGCAAGCGCGTCGTTACTACTCATTATGCCCCACTTTTGCGCCATACGTCCGCACTGTGACTCGCTTTTGGTTGGTCGACGTTCCGAGAGTTACTAGGCTCAGATGTTCGGTTTCGAAATTTAAACGGAGCTCGCTGGGCTTGAAGATGATTATCTGAGCTGTCCATTAGTGGGGCTACCATAAATCATCTTGAATGTCCAGCAACTCGGAGAGGGTGTCGTGCGCAGTCACGGTGTGGAAGCCAGTTGGACGATGCTAGACTGCACTTCTCGCACACCCTGCTGTATCGAAAACCTGGAAGCACGACCACCACCGCCGCGGCCAGCTGCAGATCGATTGCGGAGATCACTCCCACCGTCAAGTCACAGCTCGCAGATCGGTCAAGCGCCGGATAAGGTGATCTACGGTGTCGCGGATGCTCTTCGCTTGAGGTATTTCCTGAACCAGAACCTCACCTTGTGGAGATTTTGCATTTTCTGGAGCTCGGCAGTCAAGATACCTTTGTAGGGGAGATCAGCGCTGTTACTGAACCGGTGTGTGAAAAACCATTGAAATGGGTTACCGACAATACATAAATTTACTAGATGGATACTTATTATGACTGTCGCTGCGGGATTTCAGCCTCCCTGGCGCTGATCGTCAGCTCCTTCACAGGAAACCGAATGAATTCAAACCTCAACAAGATCTAGAAACCCAAAACAGACTCGAGTACCGGCTGAGGGCGTGGTACCGGAACACAACTTCTAGATGCTTTGAGTGCAATTGTTAACAGTCCTAGGTTTGAAATCCAATTTTGGGAACGAGATTCGACTTTGTTCCGCTCCGCAGACTTGGGGACGTCGGTCGGATGAAGATAGGGTTTACGTGGAATCACAGGATACACAGCAGTGGTTGCAGCGAGCACTGGCAATCATCAGGCCGAAATTAAAGGCGCATGCGGTAGCATCGATGTCATCAGGGGTAACAGGGTTCTGTTGTGGCCTTCAGAAGGCCTTCATTTGAACGTCCGGATTCAGGGTTTCTGATATCAAAACCTTTTCCTGAACATAATATGAAACCAGTGGCTAGTAATTGTGGCCAGAAGATGACCTGTGGGCCGTTTGTGAAGAAAGTGCAAGTGGCTGTGTCATGGCACGTGTTTTGGACTCAACACTGGACTTGGTTGGGACTTGAGTATCTCTGGGAGAGCAGTCGGATGTAAAGCCGATTAGCTGACCGTCAAGCGCCCAAAGGAGTAGATATCTCGAAAAGGGTGCGAAAGCCCACCACGTGTTTCAAACGTGTCGAGGAACTTTTCAAGGTGAGGGCCGTGAGCCACGATGGTTCCCAAATCTGGCCTTGACACGCCCTACCTAGCAAGTCCTTCAACTGCGCGCCACCTTCTCGCCGGAGTCAATGTTCCTTGTCCTCGTCGTCCACAGCTTCGCACACCTGCTCTTATAAAAAATCTGATAAGAACATCTGGAGCCCCCGCGCATCGCGTCGAATTTGGATGGAGCCCTCTCGTCCCGCGGCACAAGAACAAGGGGGCGTGCCGAGCGTCGCGGCGGAAATAGAAACTCCTCCGGGGGGCCTCTAGCGCGCCGTCGACTGAATCTCAGCTCGTCGCGCTACTCTCCGAATCTCGACGCGAGGCTCAATCGCTGCGTCAGGAACGGGAGCTCGTTCGCAGAAAGGCGGACGCGGACCACCGGCAACTTCAGGCTCTTTCCAGAAAATCCCCAGATCAACGAAGTTCGCGTATTCCAGGAGCGTCTTGCGCGTGCCGAGGCTGCGCTCGAGGATGCTGAACGCGAAATCGGTTTGTGGAAAGGAATTGGCTGCAGGTCGAAAGGTACCTTATTATCATGCAGAACCAGGCAGCCGACTCCCGCGCGGCGTTCTCGCGCCTCATGGAAGAGCAAGACGGGCGCCTGGTTCTCCCGAACGAATCGCTCTCAGCTCGAGGGCGCGACATCCCTTTGGGGGACTATCATTTCGTCCAGCAGGTCTGGCCACCATAATCGATCTCATTCTAACCACCGCCGTCACTCTCCGTCATCCCTCGCGCTCCCCTCGGAGCCCAGACTATATTCGCCCGTTGCCGTTGACTCTACCGCGTCGTCCCCGTCTCCTCCCGTGCGAAGTCCCTTGGGAGTTGAGGATGGACGCTGGCATGCAGCTGAGCGGGGTGACAGATCCCCGCCTT
Source organism: Mycena olivaceomarginata (assembly GCA_029378375.1). Taxonomy (NCBI): domain Eukaryota; kingdom Fungi; phylum Basidiomycota; class Agaricomycetes; order Agaricales; family Mycenaceae; genus Mycena; species Mycena olivaceomarginata. The sequence goes on along the minus strand of JARKIC010000693.1, from coordinate 26,235 downwards.
ACAAAAGAACAGCGGGCATCAGGACGAGATGAATTCCAACCGGGGGTTCGTGTCTTCATATTCTTTAAATCAAAGAAAGCTCAATCTCGTTTAACTAGTCCTCTCGGAGCCCCTCGCCCCTTCGTCCCGCAACGCGCCATCCATCGCCTCCTCCCCCCGCCGCGGCTCGAAATAGACACGATCCCGAGCGTGCGCGCCATCCGTCCCACGAACACATGCCCCCCGCCATCAGCGCCCCCGCGCACCGAGCCCATTCGGGTACCGACCATCAGAGACGCTGCGCGCTTACGATGCACGGAATCCCCCGCTCCAATTTATCCCGCACCGGCACCCGCCGGTGCCGCCGCGTCCCCTCACGCACGCCCCGCCCCCCTGCAAGCACGACTCTCCGGGGTCGCAGATGCCCCGGCGCATCAGTACCAGCATCGTTTTCACCTCAACGCAGGCGTGCATGGCCCGCGACGCCCGGTGCGTCCTGGGGCGTACGAAACGGTGGTGTTTGCATTGGACTCCGACGCGCAGTCGGATGGAGTCGGTAGGGTGAAGGAGGAATGAAGGTCGCTGTCGCTTGACAGGCGGTGTTTGTATACCCTAGCTCCGCGAGCTATTGCCATAGTAGATATGCCAGTGATGTTGGCACTGTTATGCACTCCGAGGTGTCTCGATTGGACGTGTATATTGCAATGCGGATCCGAGATTCGTCGTGTCGGTTTTTGAAACGGATGCCTGCGGATGATGACCCATTTTTACAACCTCCTTTTCTCGCAGATAACCTTGCGTAGCAAATCTACAATGTACGACCTACTGTATGTACAATTCCAACTTCTGGCATTACAGTCACACTGGAACTTCTTTCAGCGCATGTTTTTGGAGTCATACATTACTGCAATAAACAATAACACTTTCATTAAAACAACGGCCTGATCGTCAAAGCTTGTCTCAAATTGTGCTTGGCGATATGCATGTGGGTCATATTCTCCATCAACTATTTGCCAGATTAATGAGTTTGTGGTCGAATGTAGTGACGCTCACCCATTCCATAGCCTCATCCATGCCCTCGCCGGTAATAGCAGATACGCCCTACGCGTCACAAATCATTCTCCTCCCGCAGGGGTACCGAGACGGGGCAACTCACCTTCAGAGTTATCGCCCTCCCTAATCCGCTGTGTCCGGCAATGTCAAGCGCTCGGGATATCTCATCAACGTTCAAAGCCTGGTCCAATTTGTCCACCTTGTTGGCCAGTACGAGGATTGGATACGTGTTATCGTCCCCGTTCGTAGCGCGTATCTCCTCGGTCAATAACGATAACACGTCTCCTGCTTCCCGAAAGCGTTCCGGCACCGATGCGTCAAGCACAAAAATAAATGCGTGGGCTTTCTCGTATACTGTTGAAAGTTTCTCGAGCGGTGAGCCCGCGTCAATCAGAACACCAGTTCGACTTACAGCCGTTTCCGCACATCCCCACTTTGAATTGTGCCTCTACGCTAAGATCCATGAACGTGATCGTATGATTCCCAAAAGAAATCTTTTCCCAGTTATATCCTGAAACAAATCAGACAAAAAAATTAGGGCCAGCCGGAGGTGTCAAGTCGCGCCTCGGGTGTTGGCTTCATATCCTGTACTCCTATGAACGATTCGGCCTGCTCGCCAGATTCAGTGTATCGAACAGGCCGGAGGCTTTGACCAGAGTCGTTTTTCCTGCGCCGCTCAGACCGACCACCGTGATGGCTGCAATGATGATCTGAGGTTAGTATGCCCGTGAATATGACTCAAGAAGTGGCTCACCGAAAGTCTTTGGTATTGTCATTGAGGACGAAAGGTTGGCTCCCATGCTGGTGTTTGAGTTCACGAACGCAGCTACGCACCGAGTCGGTTACATACGGCGGTAATCACTGATGCACTGCGCCGTAGTTATATGCACTGCGTTGACTAAGGCGCCCGCTAGGCGCCTATCAGAGTGTTCGAAAAAACCCGTTCATTCCTTCGTGTCGAGCGGCAGCGAGTCACAATACCCATTGCAACAACCTGTTTTGGAAAAAAAAAAATCAGCCATTCGATTTCAACAAAACATCAACCCCGCCGGTACCGTCGGGCGTCCACTGCTTGGATAACAGATAAATAACACAGTTTTGTGGGAGGACAGGAGAACTGGCGTTTTATTCAACCCTGACGGAGATTAGCTACGGCAGTCATCCCAACAACCGGTGACTGTAATAAATCGGAATATATCAAGAATTCAACCGATATGAGGTAAGTTATTGAATCCCTGTGACGAACCAATCCCTACTCATTCATAAGGCGGATAGGGCCGACCAGCGGCACAGCCCGCTACCTGACACTCTGTAAATCAAGTTCCAAGTTTTGACTCCACGGCCTCAAGCTCGCTGATTTGCTGATGTTCATGGGTCATCGAGAGGTCAAATGATTATTCACAGGACGGGATGGCCAACAGCACGGCCGCAACGTGTCCATGGCTGAGATGAGATCTTTCAGTTGGTATTCACAAGTTCCTAACCAGGCTGGAGGCCACAGGATGATTGTTGAACACGTAAGTATTTCGGCTTCCACTTGCACCCAGCAGGCACATCATCGCGCTAATTATCAAATTTCCAAAGTTTCTGAGTGGAAAAACTATAGGAGAGGACATACAATCATAATAACATCATGTATAGCAGAGTAATGCTCAGAGACGACTCCAATCATTTTGTGTACAAGTAATCGCGACCAGAGTTGAATCGACAATCAATGAACTCGCCAATATTTGCTGGAAGCTTGGGAAAGTGGGAATTTTACAGGGACGGCAGAACAGAAGTGCATGCAATGTCCACCTAATGGAGCATAGAACACCCTCAGCTCACAATAATTCTCTTGAAGCAGCTTTTCAATCACCGAGACAGTGACATTGGAACGGCAGAAGCTCTAGCAAAAACTATGCCTCGGATGGAAGATTTTTTGGGAGCCACCCAACAACAAGGCAGGATGTATACTGCTCTCCTACTGTGAAGTTTCCCGAACTCGGCCGCGATCTGAAGGCGGCAGCTCAGGGGCACCAAATGGAAGTATCAATCTCGTATGCATAGCAACTGATTTCCGAGATGTCCGGTCAAACTACGAAAGCCAAATGACAAACGAAACAAACTGAATTTGGACACTAATAAATTGTACACGTACTAGGAAAACACTGAAAAATCAGGGAGAAGAGAGAAGAGTGAGGTATCTGACTTGGAGGCAAAATCTTGTGTGAAGGATTTCTCATTGGGGCGAATCTGAAGAATGACCCATTCTGATGACTCATTTTTGTTGCTCTTGCTATGAAAATGTGATTTACTGCGAGAGGTAAAATTAGGGGCGCCCTAAGACCCTTACCTAAAGGTAGCGGGAATTACCTAAAGGTAGCGGGAATATCTTATCTGTGGGTGAAAAAAAACCGGTTAGGTCCACGGGGCAAAGCTAATACACAAATCAGATTCAAGCGATGTCAAATCGCCGTTGACGGTGGCGTTTGGAGGAGCGCGGGAGAAGGGCTGTCCCAAGGACATGGTCATCGTAAATAGGGTGCCTATCAGACAGGAGGAATGGAACCTTTATTTGTGAGAGTTCACAATCTGAGAGGGTCACCGTCCAGAAGCACTAGAGGTGGCTGGAATCCTGGAATCCATACAGAGCCGATCCTGCAGCCCCTGAGGGAATCACCGACAGTCCCATTGAGAAAACTGATGCGATTTACTCGGCTTAAGGAAGGTTGCAAAAAAAGTGAACAGAATGCACGGTGCTCAATGAATGATAGCATGACTCAGGCCTATGTGATGATCAGGTTTCGAAGACATTGGGAAATGCAAACCCACCGTGCTTTCGGATATCGATGTGTGTTGTGGATAATGTATAGCCATAGACGGACGTCTGGGATTGACCGCTCGAGACATACGCAGACGGACGCGCATGGCCGAGGGCTTGGATAAGGGCGGCCGACGGTGACAAAGGCACAATAGCCGATATGGAGGATCTGGTAGCGACACTGTCGAATTACAGACTAGCGACGGAGCTGAACGGTGCTTCACTGTCGTAGGTGAGAAGGAAAAAAAAATTAATATAAGCGACTAAGAGATGCCGGGATGCCGGAACGCCACTTATTTTCTCCGGCGCTTGTCTCCTCATTCCACATCAACCATTCCGAAGTTCCTGCCGGATTCCTCTTCAGCTGTTTTCAGCAATATTTTCATCATCCAGGCACATTACAGCACAGACCACTCGCATAGCAGACGGATTGGCACGTCGCGGCGCCTAACTGACCACCACCAACGATCCCAGGCCGTCTCAAAATACTCCCATTTGACTGAATCCATCATACCCGCCGATCGCGAATCATACCTTTATTTAGTAGGGACTGACAGTCGCAATTATAACCTATGCGGAATGGTCAGGTTCCCTTTGACCTCGGAACTTGTACCTATCATTCGGAGCGGAGCGCTTCCCCTTCCAGGCGGCGCGATGTGGGATCACTGGGGTGTGCGAAAACAGGAAGTCCGTGACGGTTATAACGCCTGTGTTCTGAGGCTCGCGACCTATCGCAATTTCTTCCATGGCTTCCCCCGACTCGGAATCCATGGGTGGCCTGGACTACGCGACGTTTGCTTGGGACCATTAAGTTTCTATGTCTCCCATTCCCTCAAAAATGCGGTATTCATCTGAACGTGGCCCACAGTCGGGTGTACCGCTCCATGTTCCTCTCTGGCCTCGGTGCGTCGACGCTCTGTTAGGCTAGGCGACGATTCGAATAAGGCTGCTCACCCATAATGCAAGCGATCCTGGTGCTCGACCACATCCTCACATTCGCGTCCGAGGTCCAGCTCATGTGGCGGCGGCCGCTGCGCCCGAGCGCGTGCTGGTTCTTCGCGGTGCGGTACTTCTCCCTCGCGAGCAGCGGCGTGATGGCGGTGTGTTTTATTTTGGGGATCTGAGTCCGCAGGTGAGTCCTCGTTTGTGCTTTGGTTCCTTGGTAGAGGGTTCCTTCAATCGACGAGCTGATGACTTGAATTCCCACCAGATGTACGCATCCTCTTTTTTCTTCCCCGCAAAGTCCAGCAGAATTTTCTTACCAAAGTCGCAGGTGTTCGAAGTGTGGAGCGCGGGCTGGAGGCGCTGCTGATGCTGCAGTCCACGCTTGTCGAGAGTGCGTTAGACATTTACCTGCTGTTCAATTTCGTCACTTCCTTGACTTATTACATGATTTTCATCCCCCCAGCCACACTCTGCCTCCGCGTACTCGGGATGTACGGCCACACTGCATGGGTTAAAGTTTCCCTTGGCATCGGCGGCGCCGTCACAGCCGGCCTCGGGCTGGTGAGTTCCGCCTTTTCCTTTTCCTCCCTCCATTTCTGCTCCTTTGTAACGCAATACAGCTAACGGTCACGGCCAAATCGCAGTGGACGATCATCGAGTACGGCGATCCCCAGATGATGAGCGCGCCGGGGATGACGGGGTGCCATACTGCGATTCCCAGATCTACGTGCGTCCACCCTTTCGGAGTCCGGCTTGACTCATGCCTAATGCAACCAACCTCACAGCGCACTCCGTATGTTGATTCTCTTCCCCACGCCGAGGATTGATTATTGAACCAATTTCAATTTTGTGATACCCGCCGCAGGCCTCGCGGGTGTTTGGGAGGCCCAGTACGCATTTAAACTCTCTTTGCTGATAAACTGAAATATCTTCGACTGTGTTGGAACAGACTGCTCCTGGACCTTCTGGTGTTCGGACTGACTTTGTATAAGGCGCATGCGGACAGGGCGGTGATGTCTTTGGTGCCGGGGTCGTTGGTGGAGAGGATGATGCGCGATGGTGCGTGTCTGCAGGCTGTTCAGATTTTATCTCATACTATTTGTTTTCAGGCGCGATGTATTTTGGGTTTGTTTTCCGTTTCCGTCGTGAATCACAATGTCAGATTTACGACATGCAGGATAATCGTGCTCGCGAATCTGGCAGATGTGTTGACGCTCTACGTAAGATTCCTATCTTTCATGCGTTTGAAGTGGGATTTACGAAGATTTGAACTACATAGCTTGGAGATGTGAGATTTTACCTTTTTCCACATGAGGCAGACCTTGAGTTCAACCCTCAAGATAATGATTGCCGGGATCCTATCCTGGTGGACCACCTCGTGCGTCCTTCTCCTTTCTTCTAAATTATCAACGAGTCAGTTTCTGACTGCACCCCCGGCAGCCTCTCCGTCACCCTCATCTCGCGGCTCATTCTCAACCTCCAACGTGCCGGAGGCGGAAACTCTGCAGCCATGACCAACAACGACTCGACAGAATTAGAGAGCATCCACTTTGTTGAGCAGAATCGGCGGCCGGTGCGGCCGGTGGACGATTTAGCTTCGTTGTTTGAGGACGTTTGAAGAAGATAGATGAACTGGAAAATGTAAAGTGTTCAGTATAATCGTGATATAACTGTAAATAATTAAAGGATGTATTGATTCTGACATGAAGTAGAACTGAATCCTGGGCCAAAGAAGTTAATTGGAGCTCTCCGTAACCAGGTATGTGCTTGTCGTTGAATAACAGCGAATTGAACCGAACAGTCACGGAGTTGAACGGCCCGAATTGTCACCGTGCTTATGTGAGCGACACAGCTTGTCCCTTGCTCTGCTCCCGCATCTTGTCAATGCCGCCTGTACTGGACCCTAGCGAGCGGATATCTCTTGTCTCTACTGGTGAAAGCTCTCGTTTGCGTCGTCGCCCAGCAGTGGTTCTGCGCCCGCCCGCCAGCGGTCCTCTTGCTATTTACTGTGGCGCACAAGATCCTATAACTGCGGAAAACATCTCAGAGTACGATTACGACGAGCACAGGCCCTGGACGGCGCAGATACTTCCGGACGAACAGTTACCACCTTCTCCGCTCAAAAAGTCTCGCTCTTCGCGCTCCAATGGCTGCGGTGCGCAGGTGCACGGCTCGGTGTGCATGATGCGGCGGAATCAGTGCTGGTACGGATCCAAGGAAGAGCTGGCGCCGACCGTGGTACCGCTAGAGACGTTCTACTTCCCATCCGAGTTGGTGCAAGTTCTGGATCTCAGCGACGACCGACCATCGGCTTGTGGATGTGTGCTCGATGGCCATCGGGTGTGCTGTATGGTAAGCTTGTTTCATTTTTCTGTGATTCTGTCTCTGCCCCCGTGCATGCTGTGCGAGTACGAGTACTTGCTTCCAAACTCCCCGCGTTTTCTACCCAACACCCTTGGCTCTGGAAAACATTCATGTTTCGGGGTCCCATAAACGTTCCCAAACCATTAGTTTTGGAAAACGGTCCGCGATGTTTTGAACCCTTGGGTTCTAGCTTCCTGAAACGGGGGTATTGGTGCCTTTGAGTTTCGGGAGGCCACAAAGAAAAGGATTCGGGCACTCCAAAGCAATTGATCTTGGGAACGTTTCCGGAGACCCCCAAACAGCGCTTTTCGTGGAATGTTCTTTCCGACTCCTTTCATCATCTTAATCGTTATCTTCGTCGATCTGACTCTTCCTCCCGTCTTTCTTTAGCGGTAATCCTCTCGGCGCAGTACAAACATACTGCGCTGCTCATTCACCCCGCGGAGGGTCCATAGCTGGGCCAAGCGGCTACGTTTTCGCCTCGTCCGCCGTCACCCCCCGCGCTCGCTCCCGAAAACATCTCTGCCACTCAGACACCCACCACCGTCGCGGCGCCGCCGACGTGGGAATACGCAGATTCCTCACAACGGGTGAGTCATATCGCCGTCTCCTTACTTATATCATCCCAAAACGCTCTGATCGCTCACCAAATTTCTTTTTGCAGAGACACCGCCCCGCCCACCCCGCGCGCTCTGCCCGCCCCGCCTACGCCCACGTCCCCCGGTATCCGCTTCCCCTCCTCCCCCCCGGGCTACATATCCTTTATCCCGCCCCCTCCCCCGCCCGCGACAGTAACCTCCTTCGTCCCGTCCACCACCACGTCCTTCGTCCCGTCGACAACTACGTCGTCGCCTTCCTCTTCCTTGTATGCCGACGCGCCGCCGTCGACCTTCTATGCCGATGCCGACGCGTCTTCGGTATTTGCTGACCCCGAACAGCAGGAGCAGCCCGTGCGCCCGCGCCCGCGCCGTCGCCGCACGCTGCGCACGCTCGAAAGCGTCGAACGGTATTTCTCCGGGTCCGGTTCCGGCGACGCCACCGTCGTAGGTGCAGGCGCGACGTCATCCGTCCCCGTCGGCACCACTTCGTTCACCGCTGTTTCTGCCCCCGCCCCCGCCCCCGGCCCCGGGTCCGCGTCCCCCACGGCGTTCGATTACAGTGCGGACGCTGGTGCGGGCGCGCGCTCAAGCTTCCAGGCGGACCTGCAGCGGAACGTGATGCAGTTCTTCGCGGGGGCCGGGGGCGCCGCCGGTTTGGGGGTATGCGAGCAGTGGGGAAGCTGGAGGAGCGGGAGGAGGAGCGGGAGGAGCAGGAGTAGGAGGAGCAGGAGGAGGAGGAGGAGGGACGCCCGCCTCGGCAGACGCGTCCCGCACGACGCAGTGGGGCCCGTGGCGCCCGTACCCCTGGGACGACGCGGTGCGCTGGGTCGCTGCGCAGGGCGGGGCAGAGGCGAGCACGACCACGACGACATTGCGGAGCGAAACCGCGGGGCTGGGGATGGGACTGGCTGCAACGGCGCGTGTGGCGCCCGCATTGGCGGGAGATGATGAGGATGAGGAGATGCCGCTGCTCGACCCGCAGAGCCGCACCATCACGCGCACGCGGCTCCCGTCCGTGCGCTCCTTGACGCGTCGCCCGGCCCCACCCCTTTGCCGTCGTCTCCAGTTGTTAACATTTCGACCGCGTCACATGAGGGCGCCGCGGCGGCGGCATCGGAGACCACGACGCGCGTGCGCGACATCGAGCGCCACCTCGACGTGCTGGGTGTGCGTGCCGCGGCGCTCGACGCGGCGGCGGCGAACATGCGGCAGCACCTCGAGGCGCTGCGCACCGAGGTCGGTGGTAGGGGTGGAGCGGTCGGGCGGTCGGCACCCCCACTGAGCCCGGACCTGCAGCAGGAGGCGGTGGGGGCGGCGACGCGCGCGGGGTTGCTGCGCGAGGCGCGGGCGGATCTGCGCGCGGCATTTACGAGACGAGCGCAGGGGGGAGACGAACGGTGCCGGCGTGGCGGGATCTGCGACTGCGATTGCGATGCCGGGCGCCGGTGCGGGTGTGCTACCAACGACGAGCATGGCGGCTGACTCGACGGCCCCCAGCGCTGCCGCTCAGGGCCGTGAAGCCCAGGCCCGCGACGCACGCACGGAGCTCCTCATCTCTGCCCGGTCTGCCATCGCAAGCGGAGCGCACACGTCTGAGCGAGATGCAAGAGCGCCTCGTGGCGCTCGGCGAGCGTACGTCTCCCGCGCTCGTCCCCGTCCCCGCCACGGCTGCGCCCGCGCCTTCGTCCGCACCGGCACCCGCAGCCACATCGTCTCCCGCTCTCGTCGCAGACATTCGCGCGATCGTGCGCGACCAGACGGCGCTGCTCTCGCGCGTGAGCGGGCTGATCGCGGACATGGGTGCGCGCGTCGGCGCGCTGGAGGGCGTCGGCGCGACGCGCGGGGGGAGCACGAGCAGCACGAGTACCGCGGCCATCCTCTCGCGCGCGCGGGGAGACGCTGGAGCGCGTGGACCGCACGTTGCGCCGCGCGGCGCCTGCGCCTGCGCCTGTCCCGGACGAGGCGGAGACGTGGCGCGCGCGGCTCGCGGGGCTCTCGGATGCGGTGGACATGGACGAGCTGCGGTCGATGGAGGCGGACGCGCGGCGGCTGGTTGCGGACGCACAGCGTGCGGCGGCGGCGGTTGGGGCCGGCTGATGCGCCGCGCGACAGTGGTGCGCCGCCGGCGGAAGAGGAGGACAAGCACCCCCGGAGACGGACGTTCTTTGAGCGGTGATGCTATTTTCAGCTGTTAGACGCGTTCGCTGTGCACCTTGTTTTGTTCTTAGACTTTGCCTTGATACGTGGTGCGCATTGCACTAATAATACCGTACTGTGTACAATTTTGAATGAAGAGAATACCCGTCTGCGTATGAGCTCTTTTAGACGGACCACCCTTGAGTGAAGTTTCCCGGAGCCAGCTCCATTTGAAAGACTCGATGATCACAATTTCTACACCGTGATAGACATAGGGAAGAGCGCGAGTCGCGGGTCTGGGACGGATATGGGGGGTACAGTCGGAGGGGTACGGGTACGGTGTGTGATCCCGGACCTGCGCCATACCGTGGACTCGTCCCTGGTATCGGAGGGTACGAAAATTACTTGTCACTCGAGTAAAAACCTTTTTCAGCGCAGAATAGCGAGATTTCGGGAGGCTTTTTCTCATCCCCGAGACGACCTAAATTTAGCGAGTGAAGATCAGGGTACGTTCTTACATCATAAGTACTTCCCTCTGCAGAATTGACCAATATAAAACCTTTTGGGAGGTGAACCGCGGGTCTAAGAGTCAGAATCGAGTCTCCATGTGAATTAGGGGGTGTTAGGGTGAGGTACAGGTACCACTTGGCGGTAGACCCGTTCATCCTTAGACGGGACATGATTTCACCGCATTGACGGTCCCCGACGAAACCAGAGGCGGACCGGGGCGGGACGATCCGACTTTCGTGACCCACTCCAAAGTGGGTCAGGTCCCACTCCATTGGTTGCCGACGCTGATGGGGGCTTTGTTATTCGCCGTCTCCGAATCGCCTAAAATCTCATGATCCTGCAATGATCCTGGCGTTTCCCGTCACTAGATCTTTTTGCCCATGGCCGGAAGTACTGAAGATGGAACGACGCATGACACAATAACAGCGCCTACAAGGTCTGCCTGGAGATCTGTGCTCCTAGTCGCCACCTGCACCCTAGCAATGGTGACCAACGTGGGTCCACCAAACTTAGTTATGTTTCTTGTGCTCCAATAGAATTCGCCATGCAGATTGCGTCGTCGGTGTCGGCCTCAATATTCCTCCCTGTCATTGGGGCCGACCTCGGAATTGCGGAAGACCAGCTACAATGGCTAGTGTCGGCGTTTTCTCTATCCTCTGTACGTTCTCCAAATCGCTCAGCGAGACCCTTTGATTCAAATTCAATAGGGTTGTCTGCTGCTCCTTCTGGGGCGGCTCGCTGATTTATTTGGGCGCAAAATGTTCTTCCTATTGGGAACTGCCTGGCTTGCCATATTTTCACTCGGATGTGGTTTCGCCCAGACCTCGATAACACTCTACATTCTTCGCGGATTGCAGGGCGTAGGCCCTGCTGCCTTTGTCCCGGCATGCGTGCGTTTCGTATCGTTCCTCGAGTGCATATTCTAATCAACGTGGTAGTTGGGAATTCTGGCTCATACGTTTCCCCCATCTCGAGCTCGATCAGTTGCTTTCGCGACCTTTTCAGCTGGCGCGCCGGTGGGAGGCGCACTTGGAACTCAACTCGGTGCGCTGCTGGTTCAAGACACTCGGTAAGGATTCAGCCTTCCTCGTCAGGCGATGTCTCAATGTCTAATGCGCAGACAGCGCAACGTGGCGATCTCCTTTCTTCCTCTTTGCCGGAATGTCCGCACTTTGTGTTTTTCGGTGGCATTTTTGCCATTGACCCAGACAAGCCAACCGCCGAATCAGACAGACGAGTCGATTGGATTGGCGGGTTCCTCGTCACCGCCGGAGTTGTGCTCGTACTTTTCGTCTTGGGACAAGGTCAACTGGCTCCGCAAGGATGGAAGACCCCATGTGAGTCAATTTACCATGTCGTCCGGACTACAACCTCAGGATTGTTCAAAAGACATAATCGCTTTGTTGATCATCGGCGTCGTTCTGATCGCGGCGTTCATATTATGGGAGCACCGTCTCGAAAAGAATGAAGGAAAAATGCGGCCACCTCTGATGAAATTGTCGCTCTGGGGGCGTGCCAAAGGGAGATTTGCTGTGATACAAATTATCGCGTTCTTGGAATGGTCCGCATTTCTCTCTTGGTACTTCTGGGCGCAAGTACGTTTCTTGAGCAGCGTCCCTCCGTCCGCCACTGATCGCCTGCCAGGTATACTACGAGGACTTCGTCAAGCTCACTCCTGTTCACACAGCACTGCGGCTGCTTTCTATGACAATCACAGGGTGTTTGTGCAATGTCTTTGTGATGCTTGTGATCAGCCGAATCGATTTCGCGGTACTCATCGGTATGGGGGAATGTTGCGTTCGAATAGAAGATGCTAAATGAGCGCATAGCGTTTGGAACTACGTTTACAGCTATCGCCGCACTCTTGTTTGCGATCATTGAACCATCTGCGCCATACTGGGCGTACGGGTTCCCCGCCCCGATTGTCTCTGTCTTTGGGGCGGATTTTGTGTTCGCGGCTGGAACGCTATTCGTCGCGAAGGTTTCGTTGCCGCACGAGCAGAGTCTCGCAGGTGGAATATTTCAGACATTGACCCAGGTACAAATTTACTTCTCCTCGGTGCATTGCATTTTCTCACCCTCCGTCGACGAAGTTGGGCACTGCTTTCGGACTTGCCATCACGACCATCGTGCACAACGCGGTCGGGGGTGGGGGCGCTGGGAACGATGCCCCGCTGAAGGCGTACCATGCTGCACAGTGGACTGCGTTTGGAATGGCCGTGTTGTGTGCGTTGGCCACACATTTTTGACTGCATAATCCAAGTCTAATTTGATTTTCATGCAGGTACACTTCTCGCGGTCGGTTTTTTGCGCGGGGTAGGAATTGTCGGGGTAGACGAGCGCAAGCCTGATCTGGAGCCACAACAAGATGAGAGTGCTCCGACGGGACGTGACACCAATACCAAATAATTAAAAGGAAGTGTGACCGGTGGTGAGAGACTTGGGTATGGAGATTCCCCACCACAAGTGCAAAGCAAATGAAGATTATGGCAGCGATTCCATTATTGACCAAGGTTCTGCTGAAACTTAACTGGAATCAACTGGAACGATAGCGGTTCAAACTGGTCCAAAGCGAGAAAGTTTTTTCAGGGAGACTCAGCATGTACCTGATGGCTACTGGCGATATTTTTACCGATTTTTCCCAAAACCACCACACATAGTAATGTTTTCATCGGACTTTGGTTATTTGAACCACGTGCCATATATGGAGACGTGTTGAAGTGTGGCCCGAGATCGCCGAAGGTCTTGTGGATCAACTTGAACCTTCAGCCTCATCTGTCCTTCTTTATCCACCCCCGAATCGCAGATTCGGCGAGAAGCCTGGTGCGTCTGGAATCAAACGCGAAACTCCAAGTGCTGGCCTTGTGAGTACTTTTGAATATTGTTGGTTGAATAATCCACCGCCGCGTTTACCTTCAAGTTGAACACCGTTTAATCATCAAGTCATGCCAATTATTCTTCTCAAGACAGGTATACATCGTTATTGCTTTCGTAACATAACAAGTACTAAGTCTCGTACATTATCGTGTTCCACCTCTTCTCAACAGCCGGGAGCACCTGAATTCAAACCCATGCCTCCGCCTACGAATGTTCCCGCGAATGTCCAACATGCAGCTTCTCCTTCAGCCGCTGCACCAGCTTCGGCTTCTTCAAATTCTTCTTGCCACTTGGGCTCGACGCCGTTCCCGTCCCTACGTCTTCCGGTGCAGAGTCGGAGTCGGAGTCGGGGGGGGGGGGGGGGGGGGGGCACTTGGGAGGAGCAGCAGCAGTAGCGGGGGTGGATGTAGATGTAGATATCGACGTGGCCGCCGCCGGCGCGTCGTCGTCGAATGCGGTACTACCCTCGGACTGGTCTTTCGACACCACTGTGTCACTCGGGACGAAGTCGGTCGAGAAAGCGGACGATAGAAGCGCAGGGGCGGGCGGTGTGGGGAAGCATTCAATGAACTTTGAGTTTCTCTTCGGTGCCAGCAGCGGCACCGCGGGGTCGTGCGTGGGCGGCGTCGGAAGGGCCGGCATGGCGGGGCATCCACTGGAAGCCATTGAAGCGACAATGGACCACGGCGATCGGCAATGCCATCGACTGCCGATCAGCCGTTTGCTAGTTCCGCGTGTATTACTGGATTCAGTTCGAGTTCGACTTCAGTAGTAGTGATCCGATCGTCAGCAAATGATATGCAAAACGCGTCTTGCCTTGAGGGAGAGGAAAATATCCACAAGAAAGGTCTGAAATTTAGTAAAATGGTACGATATCTTGTGATAATCACCCCGATCAGTTGAGCCCACGGCTCGTGCACCTCCATAGGCAAGGTTAGGTTCAAGCCGATCGGCATGTTCACGGTATGTTCAATTTGCGGCCGAATGTGAACCTTGGTTGTTTCTCCCCATTCGCCCTTTCATTTTTATCAAATCACACGGAAAAAGCTAACACGGCCGACGTTTATGGGCTCGGTTTTAATCTAATAAATACAGTGTCAAAACCCGGATCCGAAAAATACCTAGATCCGAAAAAATTACATTTGAGCTGGAACCCCAAGGGCATTCAAGTTGATTCTTTTTTGTGAAATAAGCACAAGACCTATGAGTAATGTAATGCACAAAAAATCAGCATTGGGCCTTTTCGGCGCAAGCGAAAAATCAAAGAATTGCCAAAAATGACCAAATCTCACTGAGAATTGTAAATTCTGAGGACAGTAGTAACTCATTCACAACTACAGTGTTTTATAGAGTGAGTATTGTATGTTTGCGGTATATCCAGACATTTTTTACGATTCTCAGTGGGGGTAGCTGACCAGAATGAGCACATGTCTTCTCTGGCCTGGCGATTGTAGATAGATCTGAGATGTTTAGTTCATCTGCCCCTCTGTTGATCTGTCCCATAAAAACAGCCCAGAGGATTGCCTGTGGGAGGTGTCTGAGGGTGTGTGAGGGTGGCTGAGGGCAAGAGAATGCAGAGAGAGCAAGTGACAGGACATTTCTGATCAAAATTTTCGGATCTGGGTCAAACCCTGAAACTAGGCAAGTACGTGATGGTGCTGTGCGACATAACAAGGGTGTCAAAAATCTTGAAAATATTTATGCATGAATTCCAAGGTCTGTAATTTACTCTGCTTCAATCTTATAATGAAATTCGCTCTCATGCTGGTACAATACTGGGTCAACTTTTTTTTTTGCATCTGGG
Organism: Mycena olivaceomarginata; assembly: GCA_029378375.1. Lineage (NCBI taxonomy): Eukaryota > Fungi > Basidiomycota > Agaricomycetes > Agaricales > Mycenaceae > Mycena > Mycena olivaceomarginata. The sequence goes on along the minus strand of JARKIC010000693.1, from coordinate 11,165 downwards.
TTTTGACACTGTACATATTAAGTAAATGAGATTAAATATGGCGCACCAAGTCTACGTCAATTGTTGGCAGGGTTGGTGCGGGTCTAGATATTGATAACCTCGTGGCCGCCACACTCATTTCGTGTCTAAAGTAGGACCACCACTCCTTCCTCATCCCCAGGTCTCTTTCGGATACTGTGGAGCTCTCCTGCGCCGCGTGCATCCGCTCCTGTTGCGCGCGGTCGTTATGCAGAGTTTCGCTGTCGTAGGAATAGGTATCGTCCGGCAGGATGTCCACGATGGTCGACAGACAGTAGCTGCGGCCGTCAGACTGCGTTGGGGACTCAGCTTCGGGATGCCACAAGGTGTTCAATGCCCGGATGAATGACTGGATGATTATTGGGTCAGTGGCGTATTGTCAATATGAAGAGCGGAACACGGGACACACTGGATCTGTGGCAGCAAGCAGGCCGTAGATGAGAGGGCGTCCGGCGCAGGTGGCGACGTATGCACAAAATTTGAAATGGATCAATGTTTAATGCTACACAGGTTCGAAATCGCACATACTAACGAGCAGCAAGATCATATCCTGCCCATCGTGACAGGAGATGAAGTTATTCAAATGGTGGTGTTGAAAGGAGTGGCAGACATACGAGTTTCGTCCATTCGGGGGCCTCCATTGCGTACTTACGAGACTGGCGCAAGTCGATCACGCCAACAGTGAGGTTAAGAACGCACGAGACGAGGGGATACAGGCCTGTGCACGCATTTTTTCTCCCTCTCAACTCCCTTTTGTTTTTTTGGCTGACTCACCTATGCGCAGGATGATATTTCGGAACTTGAGGATTGTTGAGCGTGCCCCCTCCGAGGAGTATGTTGTCTCAGTGTGTGCAGGGCAGCGTAGCAGGTAGAACTGTCGCTCTGTGGTCGGCACACATAGAATGCAGGAGGCTTAATCAAAGTCTCACCTCATGCCTAACGAGATATCCGCGAATGATTAGGAAAGCGCTGGCTTCCCCCACCGCAAAGATGAACAGCCAGGAAATCTGTCACTGCGTTCAACCGGTTCCTAGACCGGCAACCGGCGAGGCCCGCTTAGGTCCGTCGAGCCGGTGCGCGCCTAGCTGAGGCGATGCCTGGGGCCATAGCAACGTCTAGACACGCCTAAAAATAATTGTTCTAGGTGTGTCTAGGCGTTGCTACGGCCCTAGGCATCGCCTTGGCTAGGCGCGCACCGGCTCGACGGACCTAAGCGGGCCTCGCCGGTTGCCGGTCTAGGAACCGGTTGAACGCAGTGTGTGTGCCGATGATCCATCGAAAGCGGGCCTCCTTGTCCGGGTTGTTGAACCAACAAGTCTGGCTGACCGCGTCCCATCTGCATGAAAGCGAAGTGAGAGTTTTTAAGGCTTTCATACCTCGACGGGAATTAGAACATGCCCAAGATTGCCGGATGCGTATAATGGAGTGTTGCAGATAAGGCAAATGAGGACGGTCCCAGCAACATAATATTTTTCCATCGCTTGCCCGTTGACATTCTGCACAACCACCAGTCTAGTAATGTGTTAGAATTGAAATTATTGAGTGCTGATGGGCTCACGGAACGTTGAGCGCTATGCACAAGAAGAGGCACCCAGAGAACATGATGCTTAACTGTTGGCGGATGAACTTGAAGTACCGAAATACAAAAGCGAGAACGTACATTGGAGAGAAAGGATGTGAAAGAGCACCGCCAGCCAGGATACCCCGCAAGGGTGGACATGGTAAACGAAACACCAAACACGAGACTAACATGGTGAGTTGGGTATACTTGAACACATGCGGAAGTTCCACGTACTGCGCGATCAGGGTGTATGTGGGCGGGTGGAAACTTACCCGGTCTAGGTATCTTCGCGACACCACTTTCCATGCGGCGTATCCGTAGAGAGCCAGTAAGGCTGTGGTCAGCCCGAATACAGGGATTATGAGTCCCAAGATGACTCGCGGGCTAGTAGGAGGGTTTGTCAATACATAATCTCTCTACCTCGCGGATGGTCACATATGAGATTTGTGGGTTTAGAGACCAGTCGGACTCGAACCTGTCACGTAGTAAGGGCAACATTGTGGTGGATGAAGGCAGAACAGGATGCTCGGGGATGACCGAGAACAAAGGTTATCGTATGTGGATTTCTGTTGCAACGAGGGCCAAGGTGCCGGCATATTCAATCTTGTACGCAATTCTAGAGTTTCTCCGGTTCCCGGGCAAAATCTCCGAAAACAATAAACGGCAGCGAGTAGACAGGATCTTGGTCGAATTGCCGACGATGCCCCGCCCTAGTTGGTCCCCCTCTTAAGGTCGAAGCCGAACTTCATTCCACCGCCACCGGAGCATAGGAAGGTTTGCGAATGGACAATGACCGTACTCAACAGTGTAGCTTATTCTGTTTTCCCCGCGGTGGTGCTTTTCTTCTCCTTTCAGACAAAAATGAAGGGGTTTTGGTATAATGACTACTTATTGATGTAACATGGAAATGTTCGCAGTATTATAATTATGATCGTGGTTGAAAAGGGTTGAAGGTTGAAACCACATATATGCGCGGATCGCCGCCAGACCTCAGTAGCCGTCAATGTCATTGATTGTTATCTGCTTGGCACGACCCGGCTTGTGGATAAGCAGTCTAATAATATCTCGATGCCAACGGATTCGAAGCCACAATCGACGACGTTGTGAAGATTCACGACGGCCATCTCGTGATCCGGGCGCCGTGGAAGTGCCATTCGGCACGCTCGTCGCAAGTACCATCAATAAGTACTGCGCACAGGCTCCTCTCCTGGCGTTAACGTCCATCCATACATCTACTCCTCCTCTCCAATTGAACGGCTCACTATATTCCCCTCTCTCCCATCTCTTTTACAGATTTCTTGTTCCTCAGCCGAATACCTCACGCAGCGCACAAAGCTCACGCGCTTAGGACGACCACGTGCCCGTGTTCAACAAATCAACCAGGCATTCCTCCACGCGATTATACCAGATTGAAGGCTCGGACGGCGCGTTATTATTCCGTCACATATCCCTCGATTCCATACACGCACCCTCATGATCGATACTTATTTTTCTTATCCCTCAGTTTCTCTTTTACCTACCGCTCGTGTTGTAACACCTGCTGGTTGCGACGCCCGCTCGGACAACTCGGTCAACTCGGAGTGCACCTGGGATCGACACGCTGGAGGTCTGGTCAACCTACAGCAGGCGTTTTGCGGGGAACGTCGTCTCCCTATACCGTCTTTTGTGCATTACCCGGTTGGCTAGAGTTCTACGAGTTGGTTAGCATCCGGTATGGTTATTTATTTTCCATGGACTCTTACATATCAGAACATTTGTATATTGTTCCAAGGGGCTCTGGTGACGCACGAGTACGCGTTACAGCCACCCCCGATCGCAGTATATAGTCTCTTGCAAATTGAAACAGGGGACATCTTCCTCTTTCCCCCCATCATCTCTGTCCCATCCTGAGCTATTTCTTGTCCAACTTATCGAACACGAGAGGCCTAGAGACGGGTCTACGAGACACCGAGTCGCTATTGTAAAGCTGAGTACTATTTTCTTGATATTTAGTTCGTTACTGTTGTAAGCCTGCAGCCTAGGGTATATACTCGACCTTCCACACTCAGGTCTACCCCCCGGACCAACCCATCTTCTACAGCGCCCACCGCATATAAGTTCGCGCCGTCTCCGTGAAGATTCACGACGGCCATCTCGTAATCCGGCGCCCACCGCATATAAGTTCTCGCCGTCTCCGTCTCACACCCACACACCCTTTCTTTCCTTTCTTCAGTCAGCCACTCAACGTTCAACACCAGACACACCAGACAGACAGGACTAAGATGACGCTCAAAATCTACGGTATCAATTTCTCGAGCTGCACGCGCTGCGTCGCGGTCGTCTGCAAGGAGCTGAACGTCCCGTACGAGCTGGTCACCGTGGACATCCTGAAGGGCGAGCAGCGCTCGGCGGAGCACCTCGTGCGGCAGCCGTTCGGCGTAATCCCCGCCATCGAGGTACATCCCTCCCCCTCCTTCCTCAGGCTCCTCCCTTGCGACTCGCAGTCTAAACTCGATTATCTGTATCTATATCCAACTTTCTGATTCGTTCGATGACATGTAGGACAACGGCTTCGAGCTCTTCGAGAGCCGCGCGATCGGGCGGTACGTCGTCGCGAAGTATGGCAAGGGCAGCGGCCTCGTGCCCGACCCGGCGGACATCGCAGCGACGGCCAAGTTTGAGCAGGCCGCGAGCATCGAGAACAACAACTTTGACCCGCATGCGGGGCAGCTGATCCTCGAGCTGGTGATCAAGCCGTGCGTGCTCCGTCCCTCTTCCTCAACTACTCGACCCTCATTATCCTTTTATTTTTTGGGTGCGTTTATATAGGACGCGCGGCGTCCCCTCGAGCCCCGAGCGCGTAAAGGAGCTGCAGGCGACGATGGCGAGCAAGCTGGACGCGTACGAGAAGATCTTGAGCAAGCAGAAGTATCTCGCCGGCGACGTGCGTGCTCTTTATTCTTCTCATGTTCAAGTTTTTCGGACTCACCTGGTAAACCAACAGACGCTGACGATCGCGGATCTGTTCCACCTCCCTTGGCTCTACGGGCTCACCGAGGTACGCATACCATTCGAGCGCAAAACGTGGTTGACCGTAATCTAACGGCAAATAAATCAACAGAAAGCCAACCTGGACCTCATCCCGAGCCGCCCGAACGTCGCAAGGTAGCGTAGCCGTTAAGGTTTACGATGTCGCCATTTATTAATTTTGGTATATGTGCAGGTGGTACAACGACATCAGCTCGCGCCCCGCTTGGCAGGCTGTGAAGGATTTTGCCTGATCATCATACAATCCCCGAAGGTTAAGTAAGGACGATGTGTACACAGAGATTGTAAAACACAAATGAACATGATCTTGAATACCATACCAGCCTGCCGTTCATACAGATTCGCACCAAACCTCGGTCGAAATAGAGATGTGCCTATGCAAGATGAGATCCTTTCTTCGTGAGATCCAGGCGCAAAAAAAGGACTGCGACACAGACAGACGGTTCTGCTTACTAGAAAATGCCCACTGACTTTCTTGATTGAGGAGAATGCACTGCAGCATAACCCCAACTGATATAGAACGTTGAGGTTAGATCTGAATTGTTTTCCGGGCAGAGTACTTTGCCGCAAACATTTTTCCAGATTTGAGAGCAAAAAAATGGGCACAAGAAGGGGAACCCACACTTAAATTAACGCTCCCAGACAAATTTGAATTCGACTCCGGCAAGGGGCTTCGGATTGCAGAATTTTTTACCTCACCTCAAAATCTGGAAGAGATTGTGATTTTGAGACACAATCCACTTTCCTTAAGGTGCCTGGTGCAGTGGTTGTTGAAGTAGGAGAGGATACATTATTCCCATATCGGGGAATTGATGAGGGATTGATCGGCCGGAGGTCTTCCCAATATAGCAAATGAACATGTGGGCTCGGCAACAATACGGCAGCGGGACCCCATCACTGAACATCTTTTCACTCAGAATTGTTCAAACAATCCTGAGATGACTAGCACAACTGACACAAGCGGCAAAAACTGTTGGCTTATCAAAAGATAAGCCGCAGTGGAAGATGGATATCTGCCGGATGTGGCCCGGATTCCAAGGAAGAATTCCTATCACGGTCGCTCTGACCAATCTGTCGAGCAATATCGAGTTTTTACATGGTATCCGACTCTGATCATTTCTTTGGCCGACAAGCTACTGTGAACCAACCTAATGAATGCACTGTACATAATAAATTGAACAGATAAGTTGTTAGGATCTTGAGTACATGGCCGGCAGACTCACGCGAAACTTGTTTATGTAATAACACGTGTTTTGATCAGTGATCACACGCGTCGCGCTTTCTCTTTGTTCTCCTTGCACATCGCATTTCCTCATGAGTCCTTCATCCCAGTCCCAGAATGCACAAGCTGGGCCTTCTTCTGCTCCAGGACAATCGTCCAACCCAGGTGGTTCGACGGGTCCTCGTACTGGGGAGAAACGAACAGCAAATCAACGTGACTCGCCATTGCTGTCCGACGATGCCCCTGCCCCCAAGAAGACGCGTAAACGACCCAAGAAGAAGAAGAAGACCAAAGTATCCCAATACCATCTGAAAAGGGACCAAATTCCGGACGAACAGAAGGGGACAAAGGTGAGTTTCAGGTTCTTTGGTGTACATTGTCTCATAATTAATTAAAATCCATCAAGGCGGCTGGGTTTTTACATGGATACATTCTCCTTGGGCTTGTTAGAGCCAATGTCCAACCTCCTGTCCCCGTTCCCGCCACCGTTGCTGCTTTTGAAGAGCGTTGGGAGCCCGGTTTTGTGGAGAAACTCCGACAGACCCTCCGTACCGCGTCAACTAGTGATTCCGGTGCTTCCAAGATGGTCCTTCAGCTGCGCGCAGATGCAGCCAAAGAGGCGGCCAGGGGCAGTAAAATCGCCAAGGATATTTTAGAGGTCAAGGAAACCACACCTCCTCAGCGCCTTTTCGCTTGTACTGGCTGCAGGCTTGGAGCACTGGCGCCCCGATCTCCTGGGGGCCCCAGACTCGCTGTATAATCAAGTTCACGAGACCGTCTTCCTCGAGAGCTTTCGGAAGGTCGCTGGGAATTTCTCATATGTTTTTCTGGCTCCCACCGTCTCTGGCATCAATAACCCTACTCTCATCATCAACATCTCACGCAGTTTCCTATTCTCATACATGAGGCTAAAATACCGGGTGGAGGCGAAGGAACCAGGAAAGCTTGCAGAGAATCGTGACAACAATAATAACAGCAAACGCCGGGGACACGTACGTTGGAACATACTTTGTTTTATACACCGTCTAACATTGAGGTTTCCAACAGCTCGCCCGAGAAGCGCACCACTTTCTTTTTGCAGGACAAGCAGCCTGATCGAGTTGTTGCCCTCGTTCGCGATGCTTGCTGCAATTTCGACGACGAGTCCGGCAGCGACGATGATCACAATAAAGTCTACTTTGTGAACAAGAAGAGCATACGCAGTGTCTCTGCTGCCACTTTTGTCCATAAAGTCGAAAAGCGCCGAGTCAAAACTGAGCGGCGTATCAAAGGCGCGCGACGGGCTAATGTGTTCGAGCGCATACGGATCATCCCGGTTGACCCCCTCGAGTCCGACCTCTCCTTTCAGATGCCGGAGAAAGCACCAATTGACTTCTTCAACCCTGTGGAATTTAATGACTTGCCGGCGAAAACCCGTTTCAGATATGCCCAGTACGGTGTCGCATTGCCACTGGTCCAGTTCCATGACAATACCGACTGGAAGACTATGAACAAGGAGGTGTTCATGTCGAAGTACGGGAATGACGTACTCAAGCTATATAATATTCCGACGAGGAGGAGATGAACAAGGAAGGTAATAGTGGCTGGTCGGAACGACGATGAACCAGTTCACATCCCCGAGGATGTGCCAATGGATCAAGATCTGTAGTGGGTGTGTTCTGTGAATTGTTTTGCTATTTTTCTCATATACACGCACCCCCCACATCAATATTCTTTCCGGAACTTATGCATTCCCTCCCTGGACTTCTCCACACTGTTACAATCACGATCCCTCATGCATCACCAACATCGTTATTTCATCCTATGCAGTCGTCTCTTGTTGTTCTATGTTCTCTCCTTACATGTTCCTCAATTCTATGCCATGCAGTATGCCAAACACGAGTGCGAAAGTGAGAAATTTGTTTTTGGAAGATGGAATGCATTTATTATACTACACGCATGAGGGTTGCACTTGGTGTGGGGCCGATGGTTTGCACAGAGGGACTCGTACTTTACTTACCCTTTTTAAAAAATATTTCTGACTTGCATACTATTTGTATATGTCCCGCCATCACATGCAAACAGGACTGAGTATAAAGGAGCTGGGGATTGGGTCAGTGGTTAGTATTCGGGAGTGAGCACCATGCCAGGGATTCACCTAGCTGTTTTGGGTGTCCCGTCCAAAACATGAGCCGAGCTTCTGCGATGTGGGAGCAACTTGGATGGTGAGTTCCCTTTTGGGAACCCCTACGCCATGTAACCCAAAAAGGGAATTCATATGATTTTGAATGTTCAGCCTATTTCTTCGACATTTGGACTCAACTCACAATCTGTAGGTGTAGTATCTGCATAGAGTTGACGTGGGTCCCAGAATTAGGAATATTTTGCACTTCAGGTAATGTTTTTCACCCAGTGTGTTTTGCTAAAATGTGAGGTGAGATATCCCATTGGTCATTGATCCAACATGTTCCCTAGGGTTTCAATACCCTCTGGGTCGATTGGAGGTGGTTATTAGACCCTAAGAGCTGCCGTTGATCCTCCAATGGCACTGCTCTCCAATTTCGCTGCAATATTTGGAAAAATGTGCAGGAACGAGTGCATATTTGACCCTGGTGATTTTTAATAATGTAGACACAATGTATCAGAGTGAAATATCTGCCCCAAGAAAGCTTTGCACACCTGCTTTGCAAACACGCAACAATATATGGTGTTTGGATGTTCTCGACCTTTGGCTCACACTCAGATAGCTTACTGCTTAATCGGGCCACTGGCCACATGGGATTATCCTATAGATTCAATGAATAGCCATTCAAGTGTCTGGACACATGTGCGCTCCACAGTTCTGGCCCACTGGGAGGTACCCACCTATTTGGAAATAGCGCAACAATGAGAGGGTTCCTATTTCTGATTATTGGTGGCTGAATGTTTCTGAGGTCCCCGGAGTCGAAAATCGATGTCCCCTAATTTCTGAGACACCATCTGCAAATATATTCTCATTTTACTGCCCCTCCTGCACAAAGAAGTGCTTGCAACACCCATGTGCGCATCCGGCCAGGTGTTAGATTTGGATGTAAGAAAGAAGCTGTTTTTACCTGCCAAACACGGTGAACATGTCACCATGAAAACGTCGCACCCCGGAACGCACCTCCCATGTCATTTTTTCCAGAGTGATTTATTTTGATATTTTCGGATTTTTTTTGTATATGTCAGTAAAGTCAATTTCTGTATTTCTCTGGTGCTGATGAACATTTCTTATTCCTGTCATCCCATGTAGGATGCCCAGAGATTGCTGCATCTCACAAAGGCCACGCTGCCCTATTTTCAAAAACTGAAAGACACATTTAAAAAGACAGGCAAGCCCAAGAATGATGTGCCAAGTGGCCTACCATGTTTGCTGCATATTTATATATTAGGTGCAAGTGGTCCTGACACACACTTTATTTTTATGCTCATCTTCTTGGCTGCCATAGTTTTCCTTCACGGGTCCGATTTGTTTGCCGTTGACAGTCACAAAGCAATCTCCTGGTGGTTAGGTGGAAAGTGTGGGGCGAGTAGGGCAATGCAGGACAATGTACATGGGCTGGGCACCCTGTGGCCCGCAGGGCAGGGTGTGTGTGTGGCATGTTCCGTGCCCGGAAGGTGAGTTGGTTGTATTTTGGGCAGGTCTGAGTACATTTGAGTGTAGAGGCAGAGGCCTATACTACAAAAATTCATTAAATTATACAACAATACGGATCTGCAAAATCAAGTACGATGTCCACGATTCAGTGCCCAACAAATTATCAAGATCCGTTTATTGATTCCATAAGTGTTCTTAGGGCGGTGGTAAAATGTGAGATGGGTCAGGATGTGCCTGGGCTCGATGATTAAAAACTCATTAGATCCCTCTGCAACTGCTGTTGTCGCGAACAGTGGGAGAGTTGCAAACGGTGTTTTTTTCAGTAGAGCTGGTGACAACAATTTGTGTTTCTGCACCAAGAAAAATGTCTGCATGTAGCTTTCAAGGGGGAGTTGCCATATTTCCTCAATGAACCCTGTGAGTTGAATGCTAGGATTGTCTGGGCTCTTGAATTGGATCCCAGCATTATTTTGCCGAGATTTGAAGCAACTGAATGTTTGATCACCCAGTTTGTAATATTTCGGTTTCAAAGCCCTTGGAGGTAGAACAAGTGCACCGTGTGGGGTGGTTAAATTCATAGCATGAGTGCCACAGCTGTCCTTTAGAATTCTGGTATCCTAGCAACATCTCATATGCCTCTAGTTCAAAGTCTTTTGCACCTGCTAAAATATTTGCAACTTGAATCTCCGACAAAGGTTGAGCAGCTGCTCGGAGGGTTGCAGCTTCTGGTTGAAGTACTTCAGCCAATCGGCCACTGCTCCACCTCGGAACTGCTCATCGCTCAGTTTTGCCTCCAAACGGCCACGGCGAGCCATCTGATGCAGCATCGTCAAGGGCATATCATCTGTACGAACAGAAATTAGCTTCATGTAATGTCAAGCGAGCTCTGAAAACATACCAAGATTCCCGTTTGTCTTGATTTTCAGAAGCATCCCATTCATACGCTCACCCGCAAACTCACTGAGTGCTGCAAATGGTCCCCAGAACTTTAACAAATGTCCATTATGCATCGCAAAATGGTGATTAGGAACTGATTTAAACTTGATGGGAAACAACTGAGGCAGAGCTGTGCGATATTTCACATAGAGTTGTGTGAACTGGTCTGCTTCATTGTTGGATGTTGAGAAAGCTGATAGGATGTTTGTGCATCCAACAACATGGTGGAAGTTCCGAAGGAGTACTTGTTCAGTTTGACCCTTTCCCCACCAAAGCTCCGGGATGATTAACGGGAAAATAACTGTGAAGAGAAGGTATTCATGAGCTTTCAGCTTTCCGTGACTTGCTTCTCCTAAGTTTTTAGGTGGTCGAGCAACCCAAGTGGGAAGTGAAATGTTGCGGATACAGGCACGAATGCTCCCCAACTGTGCTGGAGTAAAGTTGAACATGCCCATAGTATCAAGAACAGTGAATTCATCATCTTCATCCTCATTCTCATCGGGAGGAATGCCCAAATATGTTTCAGGAGTTGGAGTGGTGGAATCCTCACTCTCATTGTCAATATCCATGTTGTCATTCTCAGTTCTTGATGTTGATGCCAGAGGGACTACTGGAGTAAAAGTAAATTGTCTAGTACGTCGCCTAGTCTGAGCTTGGTCGCCTTGCTCACTAGAGGACCCCGACATCCCTGAGTCCGACATTTCTGACTGGGTTGAGTATTCATTGAGGTCATCGAGAGTACCAAGGTTTTTGGCATCAACAAGCATTTTTTTGGGACGGCCAATGCCCCAGAACACACGAAG
>JARKIC010000692.1:0-211337 GCA_029378375.1 Mycena olivaceomarginata | reverse complement strand
TTGACGGCATGCCTGCGCTGTTGCGTAAGTACTGTTTTAATTACCATCTCGGCGGAGGCCCAGTCCAAAGGAAAGCGCTTCTTTGTAAGATATGTATGATCCTTGCGCATCTAGGACCCTCATTAGTTTTGGAATACACAGATAACTAGCGCTTACCAGCTTGAATACCGCCGACAGCTTGTCAGGAGCCTGTTCGCGAAAGTCCATGCTGGCATCGAGGGTGGGCTCGAGCCACTGCATCGTGCATAGTTCGCTGCAATCGAATCAGGACCAGCTGGGGTAACATCCGCGTGGAATACGCAACCTGGATCGCTCCGTAGAGCTCATCGTCGCCGTCGAGATCCATGGCTGTCCTGCAGGCTAAACCCCTCGTTTTTTATCTCCTGCTTCTCCAGGTGGTTTGTTGAGCTGCACAATATCGTCATCGGGCTGATCGTCCTGAGTGCTGCCTCTGGCGGCGCGCTCTTCAAGACTCTTCTTGGAAGCTTGAAGCTCCTCAACCTGGGCTACACAAAGAAATTCAGCTATGGGACGAAGACAGCGAGGTAATAGTACCTCTGAGGCGGGCAAGCTCGTCGTCTTTGTCTTTAGGGTTTTTTTTGCCGGTTGTGGTCTTGGGCTGGCCGCCCGCCTGCACCACCCGCGGTTTTTGTTTCCGCCGGCTGAAGAACGCCCTGGCTGTCTATTAGTAGATGATAAAAGGTTGAGATATCCTCACCGTTTGTGGCTTCCGGCATGAGCCACGTCTCAGGGAGAGGATGGAGGGGAGAGTGAAGATAAGTGGCGTGACAATTTGAAAAATCTCCGGCACCGATATGGTCACAATTTAATATCACATTCTGGAGCCCCTCTACACTGGTGCTGACCCGACAATATCAGCCAAACTTGTCCTCCCTGTGTGCGATGCCCCCGGAGAAGAATGCTAAACGCACCTGTGCTTGTGGCCTGCAATAAACGAGTTACAAGGCAAACAGAATGGAATCACCTCCGCGGCAAAGCCCCGCCGTTGGTCAAAGCTGTGCACGCTGCCCGACGACTTTCGGTTCTCGGCCTCAGTCCTGGTCGCGTACACAAGCGTATAGCGAGATCACCTGTCTTGTCACCTTCTCCTCGGCGGCAGGAGAAGGGAAAGGCGCGAGCCATTCCCACCACATTAATGGAGGTCGATGATGACGATGTCCGCCAAGCGCTACAGGACAACGATGTTGACGAGCTGCCCAGATTTTCCCAGATGCTGGAAATGGTGTACTAGGTTCCCCCGCGCCTGCTCAGAGATCACCCAGGACTGGAGGAGACAGCACCAGGCCCGGGCCACGCCTTGCGACTCCTTTGCCGGCGAATCATCACGATGTCAGCGGTGCTGCAATACAGGCAGAGGAGTCCAGTGCCGCTGCTGGTGCCGTCGCTTCCGCGCCGCGGGAGGGTGTGTGGTCGAATGGCCATTGTGTTACCATGCAGGAGGAAGACGAGGATAGTGATGACGACTTGGGGATGGACGCCGGTGAAGAGACAGACGAGGATGAGGAGACATTCTGGGGAGATTCAGAGGAAGACTACGACGAGTACGAATGGCTTTACGGGCTGCCGGTGGAGGACATTGTTGACGAAGAGATGGAGCGGGAGCTTGCTGAGTTCGGTGTGTCTTTTGCATTTATTTTTGCTCCTACCTGTTCTCATAAAATCAGCCGAGGAGCTTTCGGAAGATGATATGGCCATCCTCCGCGCGTTTGCGCTGAAAACTGAGGATCACTTAACCAATGCGACCTTCGACAAGCTCCCTTACGCATTTCCCGATGCGTACATCCCAACGCTCAAAGTGACGAAGTCGCGGATCGAGTTCCTGGCGGCATTTAAGCCTGTCCCATACGACTGTTGCCTCAACTCATGTTGTTGCTATGTTGGCCCACATGCGGAAGCCGATAAATGTCCTTACTGCAAAGAACCTCGGTTCAAAGCGAATGGAAAGCCGCGAAAAATCTTCACCTATGTCCCCCTGATTCCCCGCCTGGTTTCCTACTTCAAGAATGCCGAGGTCGTCGAGAAGATGTCGTATCGCGGAAAATATCGTCGAGATGCGAACGGCGTGATGAAGGATGTATTCGACAGCGCCAACTACCGGGTCTTGCAAGAGCGCTTTGTGACGGTTAACGGAGCCAAAATGCCGTACAAGTACTTCTGTGATCTCCGTGATCTAGCGCTCGGGCTCTCGACCGATGGTTTTGCCCCATTCAAACGTCGTAAAAAGACCTGCTGGCCCCTCCTCATCTTCAACTATAACCTCCCTCCCGAGATTCGATTTCATCTCAAACACGTTCTCTGTGTTGGCGTTATCCCCGGCCCCAAACAAACCCCACGACGCCGACTCATTCTTATGGCCACTCGTAGAGGAGTTATTGAAGCTCGAGATCGGTGTTGCCGCGTACGATGTATCCAGCTCCGAGAAGTTTGCACTGCGTGCCTATCTCACCACTGTTTTTGGCGAAATCCCGGCCATGTCAATGATCATGCGCATGAAGGGCCACAACAGCATTAGCCCTTGTCGTATGTGCAAGATTTGATGGTCTTCGTGTACCCGGTGCCGCTGGAACGACCCACTACGTCCCGCTGGATCGGTCTCGTCACCCAAACATCATTGGGTCTGACCGGGTCAAAAAATATGATCCCCTCCATCTCCCGCTACGCAGCCACGATTAAATTCTGGCACATGCTCGCGAAGTCCAGTTCGCAGAATCTGCAGCCGCAGCAGAACATCTTTCAAAGTCGTACGGTGTCAAGGGTGTTTCCGTCCTCTCCTCCCTCTCCTCCCTTTTCTTCCCTCTTTCATTTCAGTACGACTTCATGCATCTAATCTACGAGAACGTCATCAAGAACTTGGTACTTCTCTGGACAGGGGCCTACAAAGGCCTCGCTCAGGGAAGCGGCGAGTATGAGCTTCGGCCGACTGTCTGGGATGCCATCGGAGCTGCGACAGCTGCCGGCGGATCCACTATCCCGACAGCATTTGGGGCACGGCCCCCGGATGTCTCCAAGGACCGGACGGCATGTACGGCAGATACATTCCCGCTACCGTAAGGTACGGGTCCTTATAGCAAGCATGATTTTTAGATTTTGGCCGTGCATCACATTTTCGTCAGCAGGTTTTGCGTAAGCTGTGATCTCTCTGATTTCTTTCTTGATCTCCCCCAAAATCTCTCGGCATATACCTCCGGCATCGTAGTCGATAATTGGCATCGTAATTTTGCTGAGGCACAGGTCCGTTTCCGTCGGTTTATTACCTTTGACCTTCGGCAGGTTATGGCACCTTGCCACGTCGTCTCTCTTCCCTCTCGTCCCATCATGTCCCTCGCCGTCGAAATGGCTGTCTGTCCCATTTGAATCGAGGCTTCAAGGTTGTCAAGAAACTGTTGGTCAATCAAGACTGTTAAAGAGAGTTAGGCCTTCAGCGAGTCCAGGTCTTGAAGTTGAATCGTTACTCTCATTAGTGTGCTTCGCGAATTTGAGCTTTCTTTATTCAAGCGTCCGCCGTGGCTGGCTCCTGCACTGCACCTGTCGACTACTATGTGCTCTCTGTATCTCATCTTCTCTCATCACTGTTTGTCCTCCCCCCACTCAAACCAGCACGCGCCGCAGAAGCACGAAGAATCCTATTTAAGTTTGCTGTACACATGACACCGTGACGTGCAGCCAAGATACTGACGGATTAACCGCAGCTCGGTGCAGACGCAGTTAGCAGTGTACAACTGTTACGGCTCTGCCGCCTTGAGGTGTGCAAGGCATGTGCTGCTTCTCACCGGTGCGTCTCCCATCCCTTAACCTCCTTCACCGCTGACTAGCTAACCTTTGTGCAGGCGAGGATCTGCGCAGGGTACATTGCCTGCTCGTCACATTGATGCGGGATGGTCAACTCCGCGCATGGCGCAACTATCTGTACGGGTCAGGAGGTATTGTCTATCCTGACATGACCGCGTGCGCGGTCCTTCCCACCAGAGCCAGCATTGTTGTGTTGTCCTTCCTTAGCCTACACTCCACAATAACACTATATGTCCCGCAACATACTGACATGCATCATTCCAATGTTCTTTGTGTGTCCGTAATATAATCTTAAGCTATTCGAGAAGTCAGATGTTTTTCGAGATCTATGGTGCAGGTCACCTAGTCACCGCATGCTAATGTTTGAAATTTTGCGGCTTCAAATTTGATCCGATTTCTTATCCCTCTTACAAATGTGCTCCGTTCCAACGTCCAAGAATATCCGTAAGAGGGATTTTTATTTACTGCGAAACTGAGTGAGCAAAAAAAAAGTTGCCCGCCGATTTGGCGGACATGCAAGTATTATATTGAAAAAAGCTCTATCAGAGCTGTAAATAGGTGCAAAAATGACGCTACGGATTTCTACTCATCCACCAGCCTCTCGGGGGCGCGATGAACGCGAGCTCGTTGGGCTCATTGAGCCAGATTAAAGTCAATAATACATTCAAAAGTACGCCTAAAATCCCTCTAGAGGTACACTTAATTCAAAAAAAAATTCTCCGGCCGATTTGGCGGCTAAATTTTGGTAGCGGTGACTAGGTGACCTGCACCATAGATCATTTGGACAAACAAATGAATATACCTTTGACAAGCTGTCGTACAGGCCCTGCTCAAGACCTGCCTCGAAAACCGACCCGCTGTCTGTTTGATGTTCCATTCTCATCTCGAGAAACTTAACAGCGGCACGTGCTAGGCCCACCTTTGTTATCCTGGTGAATCGGGTCTCGACATCCCACAATTGCTCACAGTCCCTATCATACGCAACTCGGGATTTGGGAATCTGGATAGAAGAATATAATGTTCGGAATCGTGATGCAGCTCTCCCTTCTTGGCTCAATTCTCCTGGCAGCCCATAGACCTGCGTAGTCACAATCAAAGCTTCTGGCCTTCATCCTCATCCCATCGACTGAAACTCTTGCTTTCCCGCCTTCTATTTGCACTGGCAGCTGTTCCGTGTCCCGTTAATCCTCGAGTGCGTGATTGGCTGATTTTTTGTTTGCCATGCAGCCGGAGTGAAACCAGCCTCTCATGGACGGACACTGCAAATATTCCATGCTCATACTTCGCATTTTAGTAGAGAAATGTGCTGTAACGGAAACACGCCTTCGTGACACTCAGACGCATTCTCATTTATTCCTCCATGCTCTGCCGTGTTTACCATGATTTTATTATGCCATCTCCATGCCCCATACCCATTCCGCCCGAATTCTTCATCTGACACCCCATCAGATCCCCGCACTGCCTCTTTTCCGTAGTGTAGTATAAATAGTGAGCTGTATTCTGATAGGTTCTTCGGTCAATCTAGTACTTACACCAGTTCTTTTGCTTGAATCTCATGTGCCGGAACTCGACGTACTCGCTTCCGTCACATGTGCAGGCTCATCCTGTTGACATTCAAAAACTCGATGTTACAATAGTCTCTAACTCACTGGTTTTACCATCGCTAGTTTATTCCTGAATTCGCGTATGCGCTGTTCAAACTTGGTTCAAGACATGGTCGT
Organism: Mycena olivaceomarginata; assembly: GCA_029378375.1. Taxonomy (NCBI): domain Eukaryota; kingdom Fungi; phylum Basidiomycota; class Agaricomycetes; order Agaricales; family Mycenaceae; genus Mycena; species Mycena olivaceomarginata. The sequence continues at coordinate 205,806 of JARKIC010000692.1, read as the reverse complement.
AACTTCTGGTGTCTGCCACAGCCCTGGCAGTCAAGTGTTTCATTTGAGCCTACATCTTGCTCGAATAGTTTTAGCACAATATATTTGTTGGACGGAATCACTCCCTCCTTCTCCTATCCCTTGTCATTGAGGGCAGGTCATTCCCTCTGTTTAAGTATCAATCTTGAGTAGTACTCTCCGGGTGTTGAAAGATCTGTTCTGAATGCCTCTTGTTAGACAGAGAATGGAATAAATCCCAGGGAATTTCGGTAGCGGGCCGTGCCGCTCGTCGGCCTTACCGCTTTATGGTCATTTTGGCTGCTCTATCTCGGCCCCATTCTTCTCCACAACAAATTCCTGCGCCGTGTTTATTATGACCATTTTATCAAGTTCGTCAAACTCATACACATCTGCCTCCAGTTCGAGTATACCAAGGATGATATTGTGACACTTCGGACGGGATTCGCATCGTGGGTCGAGGAGTATGAGAAGTAAGTCTAGCTTTTGGCGATCCAATTGTTGGTCTAGTCCCTAATATTGTTTCGTCAGGTTGTACTATCAATATTTGCTGGGTCGTCTGTCAGCCTGCCCGCTCACGATACACGCCCTTCTCCACATCGCTGACGGAATAGAGGCGGCGGGGCCGGTCTGGGCTTACTGGGCATTCCCCATGGAGCGCTTCTGTGGCCGGCTCCAACCCTGTATCAAGAGTCGTCGTTTCCCATTCGCAAGCATTGACGGACATGTCGTGGCGATGGCCCAGCTTGCTATAATCAAAGTGAAGCATGGGCTTGATCTCCGACTTGGGCCGCCCAAACTCGATTTCGCAAAAGGTGCTTTTGCTCACCCATCATGTGCGTATGTCCGTATGTCTCCCGAGCATTGTTAATACTCTGGGCAGATTCTACTTGTGTTCTTCTACCCCCCGAAACGGATCTGTGATCCTCTCGACCCGACGTTAGCCAAAAAAAATCATCATTCACCTTTCCACACGTTACGAGCAAGCTCTTAGTACTGTCAAGAAGTACTTCGCCCCAGAGAACGTTGAGCAGTGGGCCAAGGTCAAGAGGCTTGAGGGCGGCGACCAGATGTTGGCATCGTCGATGATGCAGGCTGATCTTGACGACCGACGGGATGCAACGTATGTGCGGGTAAGGGCTGCGTCTTTCTGTTTGTTGTCAATTACTGAGTCTATTGTCTACAGTACGTGCTCCTCGTCGATGAGCATGCTCGGAAGCCTCGCCTAGCTCCTCGTTTCGTCCCAGTCACCTTTTACGGCCAACTACAAAATATCTTCGTGGTGAAATTGCCCCCTTCCCCTGAGCTTGGACTTGAGGAGAATGCCACACTGATCCTTGCAGCCATACGCAAGTGTAACATAACACTCCGCAACGATCTCGACATGCACTATTACCAGAAAGACGGGCCAGTCGAAGTAGTGGATATATCAAGTGTCCAGTGTCTGGTTGGAAGGATAAAGACTACGGACAAGAAAAACTGGGCAATAATTGACCGCAGTGGAGATCTGGCACGCCCTTCCTGGGACCCAGACTCTTAAATACATCTGTAAAACCTGAATTTATTTATTTTTACATGCACGACCTGCCTCCGTGTCCCACCCATACACCCCGCTCCCGGCGCCCGTCCCATTCGCGCTGCTTCCCTTTACCCACCCGTACCCTCACACACCCTTGCCCCCGTCCGTGTCCGCATCCGCCTCGTCCTCTCGCAACCGTGCGCTCCACACACCTTGCCGAGGTGATCCGTCGAGCAGCCGCAGTCGCACCACTTGCTCGTGAGCTTCTCCCTCGCACTGTCCCGTACCCGCGCACATCAAACTCGTGCTACAGCATCTGCGAGAGCTTCTCGTACCCCAGGCCCACCTTCCCCTGCCACCCACACCTGTCTGCGGCATGCGATAGAGCCCTGCGAAGGAGGCGGGGAAGAACATCGGCTTTGGCGGCGGCGTGAGCCGGGGAGGGTGAGGGTGAACGGCGAGGATGCGTGAGAGAGGGCACGAGCGACGAGGCAGACGCGGACGCGGACGCGGCCTAGCGCACTGTGGGCGGGGCCGGGGAGCTGCTGGAGAAGCAACTGCTGCTCGGAGGTGCGAGTTGGAGGGCTCCGCGGCACCAGATGAGGATGAAGAGGTGGACATGGACGTGGGCAAGGCAAGCCGTGGAGGAGGTAGGGCTTGGGGGCGGCAGGAGCGCAAGCAGCTCTTGGGCTGCCTCGGAGTTTTTTTGGCTGAAGCTTCAGGATCGCGCGTAGATCTGAAGAGGCAGGATTTTGTCGGTGAGGGGTTACGAGCTGTGAAGTGACGCGTACCTCGGATCGCCTCGTCGGTGCGGCCGAGCATCTTGCGTGCCCGCGCGGGCGGAAGTAGCCCTTCCCTTCTGCCACCCTGCGCCCCTCGCCCCACTCGGAATTCGCGGACGAGTTCGTAGCGTACTGGAGCGCGGCCTGTCCCTCGAGCGCGCACGCTTCCTCGAGCGTGGCCTGTCCCTCGTGCAGCGCGCCGAGGTGCGGGGGCTTCACAAAGGGTGTGCGCATACTGGGAGTAGCGCACGCCCGCACGCCGAGCCCAGCCCCATCCCCCGGTTCGGGGGCGTAACCGTACGCGAAGCGCTGCTGATCATCCGGGTGCGTCAGCGTCGCGGCCGAGTCTGTGCCGATCTTCCACAGCGGTGGGGCCCGTGTGCCCATGGGCATGAACGGCCCGTGCGGCTGCGGCGGGGGCGGCCTTGGGACATAACAATACGGGCGTGGGGTGCTAGGTCTTCACGGGGGCGGAACGAGGGAGCGGGAGTGCGAGGGGGTGGAGAGGAGGTGGGGTACGCTGTGGCGAGAGTCCAGATTTTGTGTGTGCGACTGAGCTGATGTAAGCAGCAGTTTCCTCGAGACTCAACATGGCCACAAGTGCCCAGGAAGAAGCAGAAGGACTTGTCGCAGAGCTGAAGATGCTAGACGAAGCCCACATCGGCAGAGACAGGTAGGCCCACCCCCATCCGATCTGCTGGTCATGTTGTTGAGCCCCCAGTAGATTTGAATGGCCGTCCATAGATTTCGGGCAAGTTTCTACAGAGACATGCCAGGAGCTATTCAGGCTTGTTGAGAAGGACATAAATATTGGAGCCCACACAGAAGCCGCTCCCGAAACCCCCAGACAGCGGCAGATTGCACGGCAAATTGACTGTGTCATCACGGAACGCATATACTTCGCCAAAAAACGAGTCTTGACAGCCCAGAACCTCGAAGAGCGTATTAAGAAGGACCTGGTGCCGATATTCGCCTTTTTGCAGGCCGCGCGTCGCAGCGGAACCGAGCAGTTTACCTTCCCGCATGCCAAGCACTCGCTCTTGCAAACTCTGGCCTCGATAGAAGAGTCCTTGTATACGGTGGCGGATATGGTGCGGGGACACGACGATCCGGATGGGACAGAGCCGGATTCAGAGCTCGAGGTCAGCGGGGTGAAGAAGTGGGAATTGAAGAGGGAAGCGTGAAGAAGGGTGACTTTGATCCGTTTACCGAGTTATCATCACGCATTCACAAATTCACCCGTTTTTGGCATTTTCGTTCCGGTGAACATCGCTTGTTTAACGGGTTACATGAATGGGTGAAAAATATACGGGTTAACTACGCTATCTTAACGGGTTCTCCAGTTTCACCCCATTTGGTCGGGGGAAATGTCCCCGTTTGCATTTCACCCGGTATTCAGCCGTGTGTCGGGTGAAAGGTGCAAATAACGCGGAGACCGGGTGAAAAAAACCCGAGCGGAGTCTTACAGTGTATATAATCGAGAGTCTCGGAGAGACCCATTCTGCACTGGCTCGTTGCTGCCCCCACTGCTACAATTCAAAACTACTCTGGGTCGCAGGTCGTTCAAATGCAGCTCTTCGAAATCGTACTCCTCGCGGTCAACGTCAACGTCAATGCATCTCCGGTTTCTCACAGCCCCAGTCATCTCGTTGAAAAGAGAGGTGCGGTGTTGAGTGGCCAGTTCTCATCTGAGCCTGAGGTGAGATTAACGGGTGTGCATATTTATTTGGACTGATCATTTTCTCCAGATTAACGGGTGAGTGTCTTTCCCATATCTTATTCTCTATACATACGGAACCCGCACAGGCGATTTGTCCTCGAGAATAATCTTTGGGGTGAATCAGCTGCGACCAGCAGTCAGTTCACTCACGCTCCACGGGATTATTGTGATTCATCAGTCGAAACTACAGTATCCAGGTTCTCAGGGTTCTCAAGTCACGGCGACGAATAGTAACGCCGTTACCTGACACACGACCTACACTTGGGCCGGAGGTCTCCGCGCGCTCACTGCTGAATGCAAGATTACTGAACTCATATAATATTAGGTCCCACCAGCGTCAAGAGCTGTGCGTTGCTGTTCCCCAGCGATCCAACTCTGATACTCCATCGTTAATTTCTTTGCAACCAACGCAGATGCGAATTTAGACTTGAAAGTGGGTCTCGGTCATACACTCGGAGGCATCACCTCAATCCCCACCGCCTGGTCGTGGTCGTACACGTCCGCCTCATCCAGGCTCGTCACAGACGTCTCGTACGGGCGACGGCGGGAACGACCGGCGCATCTGCGAGCTCGACGTATGAAGTGTGCGTGCTGTTACATTTCAGATTATAATATACTGAAACACACATGTAGAATGGTGTGGCTGAGCGCGCGCGGAGGGTATGCCCCGATGTGTCCTCGCAATGAGTCTAACTAACTCACTCCGTAGAGCTACTCCCGCTGGTTCTCCGGTCGGGACTGTCAGGTACGCAGACTAAACGAGGGGTCCGGCTAACTTTCACCTTTGCGCTAGCATCAACGGCATCAGCTGGCGCTTCTATAAAAGCACCGTGAAAACCTGGACCATCTTCTCCTTCTTCGCTCCCTCAGAGGTCACCAATTACAACTCTGATCTCAAACCCTTTTTTAGTGTGTTCCCTTATTTCTGTCTTTACATCGAAAATCCTTATTGTTGGGCAGCGTACCTGGCGCAGAACCAAGGTGTCCCGTCCTCGCAGTTCCTCGTCCAAGCGCAGGCCGGGACCGAGCCATTCGTCGGTGAGTTACTGTTCAGCTTTCCGGGTAATGAAAGGACTGATATTTGTTCCATGAAATGCAGGCAGCGCGACGCTCTCGACATCGTCGTACTCGATTTCTATCAACGTTTAGGCCCGTCGGTGGAGCAGGAGATGTTTTCACGAGCGGAGAACGGGTCGGTTCTTACCAACTTGTTCGTCGGATTGATCATCATCGCACGGAAAAACCCAGCGAGCTATGAAAGATGATGAAATCATTGTATGCTCTCAGGCCATTTGTGGCCTATGTGGCTAGTTAGGCACTCATCTACGCTACGGGGTGGGTTTTCCACCGATGGACCTCCGCCCATTTAAGCGAGGGTCGCGAGGTAAAACCCTATTAGAGACTCTTGTGCGCGTCTCGCACGGGCTACCCCGCAGACTACAGTTGTCCTGGGCGCGCGTCGAACTCCCCCGCGGCCGAGGTGAGAAGTAGACAGGAGAGGTAGGTAGAAAATGTGGCAGTGAGTATGTGGAAAATGGTCTCTAGGTGTCGTGGGTGACTCAATAACAAAATTGAGGGTGGCGTGTTCCGATAGAGATGCCGGGACTCGCTGCCTGGACGTCCCATGTCCGTCGCACATCCTCCGGATCCCAAAACTCGCACCTTGAGCATTCGGATCCGGTTGTCAAGAAACAGTGCGACAACTTCCAGCTCTGCTCCGTATGACACCGCTTTGAGTGCGGTCCCGTACTCACCGTCTGTCGCTACCATGTCATTTGTGCAGCCTGAAATTGCAGACCTCGCACTTGAACATTCGGATCTGCTCGAAGACGCCGCTTGGAGTGGCGTCCCGTAGACGCCGGCTGTAGGTGCCATGTCAGTCGTACATCCTTGATAGGTAGTCAGGTAGGATTACACCATTCCATAGTCCCACACAGTCGAGCACCCCTCTACCGGCGGCAGGTAATGCCGTAGCAGAACAGCCTCAAGAGTCTGTTGTTGCGAACTTTAATTCGATCCAACCGGTGATCGACTCTTTCGATATGCTTGGGGTTAATGACCAATTCAACTGGGATTTATTCCTTGGGAGTGGCGCGGCGTTAACGAACATACCGCAAGCGGCTGCTGGCGAGTTTCAGAACAATTTCCCACAGTTTCCCACAGTTTGAGATAGAATGTTCGTTTGGTCGCGGGCCGATTTGCCGCGGCAAAATATTCGCCGAGCCATCAAAGCTCCCCCAAATGGGGCGCCGCCTGATATGTTCCACTCGTGGGATGGTAGACTATACACACCAAATAAAGCAAAATTTCAATGCCCATGGAAACTCAAATAGATTTCCTAAGAATCTATGTGAAAATCAGTCCTACTGAGATTGTGAAACCAAGCTGCATGGAAACTCAAATAGAAAGCGGAAATTCAATACCAGAATCAGCTATAAAGAAACAAAGCATTTTGATTGCACTGAAAGGGTCTTTGAATCTTCTAAAATCAGTGCGCATTTCAGCAGCGCTGAAATTCTGAGCCATTTTTGCCATTGGCTGGCTTCCTCCAATGGCAAAAATCCCTCAGGATTTCAGCGCGGCTGAAATGCGTGCTGATTTTATGACTTTCAAAGAGCATTTCAATGCCACTGGAGTCCTTTGTTTCAATACAGCTGATGCTCATGCAGATTCTTACTATTTCTCTTTGAGAATCTATGTGCCTTGGTTTCACGATCTCAGTGGCACTGATATGCAAATAGATTCATCGGAAATCTATTTGAGTTTCCATGGGCATTGAAATTTTGCTTTATTTGGTGTGACATCCTACCGCACCACAAGGCGCAGGGCTAACACCATACCTTGCTGGCATACGAAAAACCTTTAAGGTGGCCGAATAGCCAGTTTTCGATAATATGTCGCATATTTTGATCTAAATTACGAGGGTGTAGGAGTTGGTTGGAAGTTTTGGTTCAGGGAATGGACTTATAGATGAATAAATGAGTAACTGAATTCCAATCCACATTGCCATTGTGTTTTTAACGGAAACATGCCTTGGTAAGGTCGTGGGGGTGCCTGCTTATTTTTCTATGCTTACCTGTTGCTTATTATGCTGATTCCATGCTCTATGCCGTGCCGTCGCACATACCATATGCTCTATGCACTGCCTCTGATTTGTAGTATAAATACCTGAGCTGTCTGTAGTTACGTTCTTCGGTCAATCCACCACCTAATAAGAGAACTCAGTTGAGAAGAAAGATCAACTATATATTATATGTACCTAATAAGAGAACTATGGTCTGTTAGTAAGGTACTAGGTTATAAGGAGCGTAGGGACATACCTCAGTCGAGAAGAAAGATCGACTGAGGTATGTTTGTACGGTAAACAAACTAATAAGGTAACGAACGAAATAGGAAGGAGCTGTATCTCATCACTCCCCCTCAGCGACATCCACATCCTCTCGCTCGCGCATCCCCAGCATCGCGTGGAACTTCTCAAAGTCTGGCCGAAACAAGACCTTGGTGAAGATTTCCATGACGTTCTCGACAGACGGGACGTGTTGCGTCGCGATGGTCTGGTCCCGGACAATACCTCGAATCCAGTGATATTGGATTTTAATATGCTTGGTACGGTTCGAGATTTGATCAGGTGTACCAATCATTGTGATTGCTGAGGTGTTGTCGATGTACAGAGGCGTCGGACCGTTGCACGCGTGTGCGAGCTCGTCTAGGACTTGGCGCAACCACACAATGACGCGACCGGCATAGGTAGCGGAGTAGTACTCGGCCTCACCGGTGGATAACGCCGTTGCAGTCTGCTTCTTGGAGGCCCACGCAAGCGCACCAGACACGAAGAACACCGCGTGCCCGGAGATGGAATTTCCGTGGTCAACTGCGTTTCCGTGGTCCGCGTCGCAGAACGAAAGGATGTCCAGGTCGTCTGACACTCCACCGAGGACAAGTAAGAGGTTCCGTGTTGTGTAAAGGTACTGAATGATGCGCTTTACAGCTGTCCAGTGCGCTTTCCCCGGATTGCTCGAAAATTGAGCTACTTGACCCACGGCGTGCGCGATGTCGAGACGACTCATAATGGCAGGATGGAGGCAGGCGCCAACGGCGGACTGGTAAGGTATGTTTGCCATGTACGCCTTCTGCTCATCGGTGACGGGACAGTCTGCTTTTGACAGCGGACTCTTCACCATTGGCGTGTAAACGGGATTCGAGGTCTCGAGGCGGAAACGACGTGCTAGGTCGATGATGTACCGACGGTGGGAAAGGGAAATGGTGCGTGCTTTCCGGTCGCGGATGATTTCGATGCCCAGTAACGTCGATACCTCCCCCAGATCCTTGAGAGGAACATGCTCGCGGATCTGCGACTTCAAGAGCTTTACCTCGGACACGGAGCTGCAGAAGAGGGCGAGATCGTCGACGTGCGTGGAGATGATGGAGAGAGTGCCCGGCCGGCGACGAACGAAGACGCAGGGGGTCGGAGACAAGAGCGCAGAAGCCGATGTCGAGGAGGATGGACCGAAGTTTTTCATACCAAAGGTACGCAGACTGCTTCAATCCATAAAGTGCCTTCCTCAATATCCACACCTTCTTTTCCTGTCCAGCTGTGATGTACCCGAGCGGCTGCTTGGCGTAGACCTCCTGACCAACGGGGATCTCGCTGTTTAGGAATGCAGTGTCGACGTCGACAACATGGATCTCGAGGTCGTAGTGCGCGGCCATGGCACAGAGGAGTCGGATCGACTCGATCTTTGCCACAGGCGCGAACGTATCCCCGTAGTCGATGCCATGTACCTGCGTGAAACCTTGGGCAATCAAGCGCGCTTTGTAACGCACAATGACACCGTTGTTGTCGCGCTTAATTGTGTACACCCACTTGGTGCCGATGGGCTTGCAGCCTGGAGGAGGATCCACGACGTCACGCGTACCGAGACGATGGATTGAATTGACTTTGTCATCCATCGCAGTACACCATTCCTCGGCGTCAGGACACGCGATGGCTTGCCAGTAAGTGTGAGGAGTCTCGCCGTGAATGAGGGCGGCAGACTCGTCTTCGAGATCTGTGAGAGGGTTGCCCTCGCGGTCGTCGACGTCGGGAACTGGGTCCACGTTGTCCGTCGGTGCTCCCCCTGCTACGGCAGGATTGGAGTTCGCGCCACCAGGTTTGTCCTTCAGCGCGGCTTGGCGTTCTGAATGACGAGTCGGCGGACCCCAATTCTTGCGCGGTCGCGAGATGCGAGGTTTCGGAGGAGGAGGAGCGTCAGAAGAAGCGGAAGGAAGAGTAGGAGGTTGAGATGGGAGGCTGGAAGGCGAGTCGTCAACATCGTCTTCGAGAGTGGAAGGATAAAATTGGAAAGACTCGGTGGGTATACTCTCCCCCTCAGCCAGACCATGTCCAACCGAATGGTCGTCGAATTTGACGTGAATTGAGAAGTAAACACCCATAGTATTAAGGCGCCACACCTTGTAGGCCTTTTGAGTATCGGAATAGCCCAAGAAAATTACAGGCTCCCCCCGCTCGGCGAATTTATGCTTCTTGGGGTCCGGATTGTAGAGGTACGCCCTGCAGCCGAAACGATGAAGGGTTTGGTATTCGGGTTTCCGTTTCTCGACGACTTCCAAGGGGGTAACTCCTTTCAGCGCGGAGGTGGGATTACGGTTAAGCAGAGAGACAGTATAGTTAACGGCGTCCGCCCAGAATCCAGAATGAAGGTGGAAGGCCCGCGTCGATGAGGACGGTACGAACGCGGTCAAATATGACACGGAATCCCACTTCGGCGAGTCCGTTCTGCTCGGGAGTATGAGGAGACGTGGTTTCGTGATGGATACCTTGTTCCTTCAAGAAATTCTTGAGAGCATTCAGGATGTATTCGCCGCCGTTGTCGGTCCGTAAAATCGCGAGTTTGACACCGAATTTAGTCTCCATCGCCACCACCCATAATTTAAAGGTAGTGAAAACCTCGTTTTTGCGCTTGAGGAAAAATACCCAGCGGTACCGTCCATGTTCGTCGGTGAGGGCAAAGAGGTAGCGAGCACCACCCTTCGACCGGACAGGAGCGGGACCCCACAGATCAGAGTGAACACGGCCAAGTACGCGTGTGGCTTTCGGCGTCTTCGATAGTGGAAAAGACGCTCTGGTCAGCTTTCCACGTTTACACGCGTCGCATACAGGAGGTTCCGCATTAAGGTCTGCTGTGGAAATGTGAACACCATCTACCATGTTTCTGCGAGCAAGAGCCCGAACAGCCGTATAATTGAGATGGCCAAGTCGGTAATGGAGAAGCTCGAGCGGCGAAAGATGGGAGGTTTTAATGGAAAATGATGATTCCGACCGGGGAAGAGTGTCGAGGTGATAAAGGCGATCTCCGCGTTTTGTGCCAGTGAAAGTTACGGCTTCCTTAGAAATAATATTCTTCAGGAAGGAGCCCTGGTCATCTTTGCGGAAAACGACACATCGGCCATTCCCGAATAACGTGTAATGCCCATGCTCGTCCAAACGCGATACTGAGATCAGTGTCGGCGAGGAGTTCGGGACATAAGCTGCATCACCAAATTCGAGTGCTGCAATTTTACCGTTCGGGAGTTTGGCCGGTAGACGTAGGGTGCCTCGAGCCTCGATCTTCACTTTGCCGTTGCCAAAACCCCGGACATCTGCGGAGGCAGGCTTAATCGACGAAGCGAGAAATTGGGATCGGTCAGAATGGATAGATGCGGATGTGCCGGAATCAATGATAATGGGTGGCGCGCCGGTCGTACGTGCACTGTACGCCTGGTCGTTAGCCATAGGGGAAACATTAGGGGGTGATGTCGATAATGAAGGCGAGCTGATGTCACTCTCCGAATAGAGGAAATGCGTCGTCACAGGAGCGGCGCTATAAGATTGCTCGAAACCGACAAAAGATGAATCGACATTTTCGTCCCCGTCCCCACCCTGAGTAGTGTTGGCTTTTTCTTTGCCCTTTTTCTTCCCTCTCTGCTGCTGCTTTTTCTGAGCTGGTCCCTGTCCCTCTTTTGCCCCACCCTTGGCCCAGCAGTTCGCCGCGTTGTGAGAATCGCGTTTGCAATTTGTGCAGAACATCTTACCCTTCCCACGAGCAAAACGCTCTAGCGTGGAGAGGGCAGTGGCGAGCGCCGCTTCGCTGGGTGGTACATCCGCGCCGGGTACACGCCGTTTCGCGTCAAGAGCCCCTTGGGCGACAGCGACAAGCGTGGTTTTGTCCTTCTCAATCTTGACGCCCTGGATTACCAGGACTCGGGATCGTGCGGATCGGAAGGAAGGGTGCAGAGGAGGATGGCCGCGGTGATGTGGTCAGGAATGTCGAAGGAAGCGATCTGGAGCTGCTTCACGGCCTCCTGAAAGCCCGTGATGTGCTTCGGAAGATCGTCGTCGTAAGTGTATGGCTTGACAAGCCGGCGGAACCATAACATGACAGATCCGGCGCCCGACTGACCGAATTCGGTCGCAAGCGAGTCCCACGCCTCTTTAGAGGATTTGGCAGAGGAGATCTTGACGACAAGGTTAGACGCGATGCAGCCCATAAGTACGTTGAGCGCAGAGAGGTCCTTCTTTTTCCAGAGTGGTTTGTCCGCAGCGTTGCTCTCTACTTCCAAGCCAGTGACAATGCCCTTCACTCCGCAACTGTCGTACGCGGAGAGCATGCGAATAGACCACGGGAGGTAGTTATTTTCGTCTCTAAGACGATCTCCATCACTCCGCGGGAACCAATTGGCCGCAGAGGTAGAAATCTCCCATGACGTGGCAGTTGCCATGATGGCGGAAGCAGGCACCGGCGTCGAAGTACGTGAGGTGTGAGATGATGAGGTAGGGGATGCAGGAGTATGCGCAGGGGAAGGATAAGTTGGAGGAGATTCCGGATCCAGAGTTGCTCAGCAATGGCGGGTCATAAAAGCCTATTGGCGGGTGCCCATAACCTAATAAGAGAACTCAGTCGAGAAGAAAGATCGACTATATATTATATGTACCTAATAAGAGAACTATGGTCTGTTAGTAAGGTACTAGGTTATAAGGAGCATAGGGACATACCTCAGTCGAGAAGAAAGATCGACTGAGGTATGTTTGTACGGTAAACAAACTAATAAGGTAACGAACGAAATAGGAAGGAGCTGTATCTCATCACCACCTACGTCAGTTCTCTTGTTGTCCGAACATGTGCCGGATCTCGACGTCTCTCGCATCCGTCACAGTGTTTAGGTCACAAAATATGAAGAATGCGGTGGAAATCACCCAATCCGCCACTCTGTCCAATTTCGGGTTTGGCATTCTTGCATCCAGTACAGGAAACATTGATCAGAACCCGATACAAAGCCTGGCAGTGAAAGTTGATGTAAGAAATTTAGTACAAGACAATATTAAATGGCCACGAATGGTGACGCAGATGCTGAGCATCCGTGGTCTATGAATGTTGCGACCTTTGAAAGGAAGGTAATTATTCCCATTCAGTCGCCATGGATGGATCACGGCCAACTTGAATGCACCAACATGAATTCTGCTGAATTGCGATAAGATTGCGACGGATAAGATAACCATAGCCCTCGAGATAAGATACCAAATTCCCAAATCGGGCCCACTTCTCCTCTTCCTCTCTCCTCGATCGCCCTCTTCAACCTTCCGTACGACGGTTGTGAGAAACTGAAACCACAGCCCAGAAAGCAAAATGCATTCGACAGGAGTGTGCAGATAATTGCGGTGCTACATCGTATGGTGAAGATACAGCGAGGCCGATACAATACAGGTCGTGGACGTTAGATGGATACTGGCGTGAGGTCCGTAGCCCGTAGCCGTGCGTACGCGCAGGAGGTCCAGGAGGGATATAAGATATGATATAAGCATAAGAGTCGAGAGGCGTGGGTGTGTGAAGTCCACGAGATAGCGAGGTAGTGTCCGTGCGATGCGTAAGGTCTGTGAGATTCGTGAGTAAAAGGCATGGATGGATAGTCGCGGCAGCGCCTCGCTTCATCGAATCTCGCGCGTGTGTGTGCGGGTGTGTGGAGTTCGTGATACAGAGAGGGAAGATGTGGTGGTTGATGCCGAGTCTGTGCTGAAGATACAGCGTGAGGTGACGCGAACGTCGAAGTGTCGCGTTACGCGGAGGGTTCGCAGTGCAGTGGTGGGATGCGAGCCGGAGCTTCGGTGGGCGCGTGGTGAGATACGGAGACGAGATGGGGGTGGCCCGATCAATGAAAGGGGTCGAGCAAGCAATCGAAGCAGAGGACCTGCTCCCGCGTGTCGTCCGTCTCACACCAGGAGCGCGCAGATCGATCAGGCCCACGCGGCTCGGTAGGGATGAGATGCGAGCTCGGGACCGAGGCTTGGCTCGACACCAACGTCATCGAGCTGAGCTCGACAGTGCAGCGAGGCGACGATGTCTCCCATCCCCAACTGGCGGGTAGAGACTACCTCGACACACGGAGCCTCGACACCCGTGGCACGAACGTCCGCCTCGGCCCCGCGCCCGTCCGCTTGCCGTCCCGCCGGCGCAGCAGCAGCGTCGCCACCAGCGCGGGCATCTCCAGCGCCGCGCCGCTGCTACCGGCGCTTTCGCGCGAGCTGGAACGTGCGCGCGTGATGGTGATGAGGGGCAGCGGAGCACGCGGCGCGGGCATCGATAGCGGCAGGAACATCAAAGGGTCCACGCCTTCGCTCCCCGGAAGACGGACCGACGGCACGCAAGTCGGGGGCACAATCCCCATCGACGTCCGCATCGGGGATGGCGCACGTAGATGGCGTGCATGAAGCGCAAGGGACGGCGGCAGGCGATCGCACAAGAGGAGATCCTGCTACTGCAAATCCGATAGCGACGAGTCGGGATCATCTGCGTGGTGGGACAGATTCGATGCGATGCTGGGCGGAGGTCGGCGACGGTTGACGCAGACGATGACGTAGATCCAGCAGAAGGCGTTCGTGGAGGAGTCCAGACACGCGTCACACACGGCTTCGGCGCGTAGGCACGACGCGACGGCTCGAGACTCGATGTGCGCGCGCGGGGGTGTCTCCATGCTTAGGGAGCAGGACTCGGGTCCCCGCAGCAGAAGGCGTCGCCGGTGTCGGTTGGGAAGGGCACACACAATAAGGGTGCAGCAGAGAGAGGAAATTTTGTCGTCGGAGGGAATGCCAAGGAGACGGTGAGATCAGTGGTAACGCTCGCAAGGGACAGAGTCCAGGTGGGAGGGATTTCCGGAGGGAAGGCGCTGGAGGGAAGGGGCGTAAACGAGTATGATGCTTCGGATTCGTCGTGAAGGATGTGCGGTTGGACGAGTCGACAAAGGGAGCCTTGAGTTGCTTCGTTCAAGACTCTGAGAGCATGGAGATCAAATAGAGATAGCCATCTGTGCGGGAACGAGATAAAATGCAAAAGCAAAGGAAGCCGGCCGAATTGATGACGATGATGCATCGGGGATGTCAGAATCGCGATCAGGTGACCGTTAGACCTTGGTTAGACCGTCGTGCGCATCGGCAAGTACTTGGAACAAGATAAAGTCATGTACCACTGAAGTCTTCAGGCAACTCATGCAAAAAATTGCCTTGCTGTTATGGGCACATCCTCTTCATTCCTTGGAGCCAGAGTCATTGTCCACCCAAGTTCGATACAAACACGACATGGACATGCCAACTCAAGGTCTGCATTCTTCCCGCATTCCGGGGACTCATTATTCTGTACATTTTTATTGCAGTTGGAGACGGACAGGAAAAGAAAATCTAGCCCAAAGTCCGCGCAGATTCAAATATTCATGGCCCACCCCCGAATCGAACGGGGCGCCGCGATACTCCGAATTATCAACAATGGGATGTGGAGGTACCAAGTGCTATGGCTCTATAGCTCTCCTCCGGAAACCTCGGTACCTATACCGCATTTTCTGGTTGTATTGTGTACGTGCAGGAAAAAATCTGCCATTGAACGGGGGTTCCACAATAGTTCAAAATATCTGAGGGATGGAACGTGAAGGCACCCAGCACTAGAGATCTTCAGCACTCTCATTTGAGTCTCGCGCTTGTTAATTGAATTTTCATAGTGTCGTCGAGACCAAAAATGTCATTTGAGTAATGGCCTGCCGCCGAATGGAACGGGCGTTCTGCTGTAATAGTTGGTGCCTTTGTTGGAACGAGATGTGAAGGGGCATAGTGTTATGATAACCTCTCTGTGAGACTTCCCTTCGAAGGAACCGTTTTGACGAAAAAAGGAAGAAAAAGCATCGATGATCTAAACAACCTACGACCTGCCCCCGAATCGAACAGGGTTCCACAGTATTCAAGATTCCATCACCACCGAATCAGATGTAGATGCACCCCGCGCAACAGATCTTGATAGCACGGATATTTGAGGTCTGCACTGCTTCACCCAATTTTGATTGTCATGTCAAGGCCAAAAAAAGACATCTGACACATACCGGTATTGGCGGCAGAAGAAGAACTGCATACACACATGGAAAATTGAGCGGTGATTAACAAATTGGAAAGATGCAATTTTCCTGACTTGCAACCTGAACAGAGGACACCAGTTAATACAATACTGTTAATAACAAGCGCTCGCCGGCGCTTCGTGCCGGCTCCCACTTTATAAATAAGCGATGCCTGTCAGATGACCACAGAAGTTTACAAATGGAGATACGGCTTCGGACAGACAGAGAGGCTTAATTTTATAAAGAGAGTGAAGTGAAGTGAAGTGAAGTGATGATCTCATTCAAGGGTGTGGGCTGCCCAGCCCGAACTGAGCCAGATATACCGATACTTGGGATCCTGTCCAACCATGGGTCTGTAATTGGTTGCCCGAGGCTCTGGCCTGAGTGTGGGAGCAGAATTTGATATCAAACCCAGAATAGCAGGGAGTCTGATGGGTGTTGGAAGCAGATCGGATGGTGGAACTTGCTGACAATCAACCAATAGAGATGCTGCTGAATTTCGGCCGGCCCAAGAATAGTAGGCAGCACATGAGCATGTCGTTTTAAATTTATTGGTATCAGCACAATGATAGCCATCTTGAACATGGAGTGGAATATCACGTTGGTGTTCCATTGCTGGCAGATTGATGAAGAAACAGTGACACTGGGAACTCACAGATAGGCACATAAAAGGTCAGCACTTCACAAGGCCACTGCACCCCCCAACATGTCCCCATCTACTGCCACTCAGAATTGATTGGAAAATGTGGTGACAGGCTTGAGTATGGCCACAAATACATTGGAAATCATTGCAGATAGCATCCAAACTCCATTCTTAGGGGCTATAATCAACACAACACAAGCTGTCCTGCAAAATATCCAGGTGAGTTTTGTAGAAGAAACTTGCATCAATGTGAAGCTCAGTCATCCCATAGACTGTTACCAAACACAGAGATGACTGTGTTCAGCTTCTGGAGCAAATCCACAAATTACTGAATGAAATTATGATTCTTCACATCAAGTCAGATACAGGTGGAGAAATGCCTCCAGAAGTGCTCAGCCATATGGGGAAATTCACAGAGTACTTTGTCAGCTGCAAAACCACTATATACTAACCACTGAAATCAGGATCCTTCACAAAATCTACACTTTTGTTAAGACTCAACAAAAGGGTAACAAAGTGAAAAGCTTCTTCCGGCAGGGCGAAGTTAGCACACTACTGAAAGCCTGCCAAGCTGGACTACAACAAAGCTTTGAGTTCTTTCAGGTTTGTTGTCAATTCTGTGTAACAGAAACTCATAGATTCATATCTTTCATAGATTGAGGGAACCAGGGCCCTACCAGAAATTGCAGAGATGAAGAATGATGCACAAAAGAGACATCAAGAAGTGCTTGATATGATTGAAAAACTCTCTCAAGCAACTGCTTCAGAAAGAGCATCCACAGTAAGTAATTCAACAGTGAGTGTCACCAGATGTACACCTACTCTTTCATAGATAAACAGACCTTATTCTTGGTCCTCCAATAGGTACAGTATTCATCTTCCATGGATAGTACTGATTCCATGGTTTTAAAGCTCTGACTCAATCTCAATGCTGCCATCAGAGCCGAAAATCTTCCATGGCCGGGAGTCTGAGCTCTTGGAAATCCTTCACCTTTTTAACACTGGAATTCCGAGGATAGCAATTTTGGGTGCAGGTGGTATGGGGAAAACTTCCCTAGCAAGAGCTGTCTTGCACCACCCAGATATTGCAGCCAGATATGTACAGAATAGGTTCTTTGTTGCTTGTAACTCTGCAACAACTGAACTTGAACTGGTGAGTCTCATTGGAGGCCATCTGGGACTGAAGCCTGCCCAAAACTGCACCCAAGCAGTACTGCAATATTTCTCAAACAATCCACAGAGTCTTTTGATTCTAGATGAACTTGAGACACTGTGGGAGCCAGCGAGTTCTTGTGATGACATTGAAGAATTACTCTCACTGCTCACAGGTGTAGAGAATCTTGTATTGATAGTAAGTTAAATGCCTTCTGAACTACTCTCAACTCACATCATCTAAGATTACCATGCGAGGAGCCGAACACCCTGCCAAAGTGAAATGGACTAGACCCTTTTTGAAAGCCTTGCAACCCTTGGATCAAGAGGCAGCTCAGCGTACATTTGTTGATATTGCGGATAGTGGACACAGCCTAGAGGAGGTTGACCAAATCCTCTCCCTGGCAGACAGCATGCCACTTGCAATCAGTCTGCTTGCCCATTTGGCTGATACTGAAGGCTGCTCCAATGTATTGTCCCGCTGGGACAAGGAAAAGACCTCTATGATTTCAGAAGGCTTTGACAAGAGATCAAACCTGGACATGTCCATTTCTCTGTCATTATCAAGTCCCCGGATCCAATCAATTCCTCATTCACAAGAACTCTTGAGTCTCATGGCAATGCTTCCAGATGGCCTTACAGATACAGATCTCATCCAAAGCAAACTACCACTTGAAAACATTCTTAAATGCAAAACAGCACTCAAGTCTACTGCTCTGGCATACAGTGATGAACAGAAAAGATTGAAGGTACTCATGCCCATCCGAGAATATCTCCACCAACACCAGCCTCCTTGTGATCATCTTGTTCTGAGCCTCTTCAAATACTTCCGGGAGATGCTTAGATTTTATATAGATTACATAGGAACCCAGTCGAGTTCCAGCACAATTCCCCGAATAAAATCAAATCTTACAAACATCCAGAATGTGCTGCAATGGGGTCTGAAGCAGAAACAGCCAACCCTATCAAATAGCATTAACTGTGCATGTTATCTCAGCCAATTCAGCCACCTCAACATGCAGGCGCAGACACCTTTGATGGGCCAAATCCAAGACCTCCTTCCACAGCTCAATGATCATCAACTCAAAGCTTACTTTTTGATCGAGTCAATCTTCCTGTGGCGATATTATCCAATCAGCAATCCTGAGGCTCTGGCTTCCCAAGTTGTGGAGCTTTTTGAGGACTTCAATGACCCAGATCTGAAATGTGTGCTCTCTGTCTGAACTTCATCTATGGGAACTGACACCTAGACTTTCTAGGCCGATTTTATCTCAGTATGTCAGATTACTATCGCCAGGTCAAAAATGATCTTGGTCAGGCTACAAATATGTGCAAAAAAATGATATCCCTGGCAACTGAAACTGGTAACAGCAAGAGACATAGTCACGGATTAAGTGAACTTGCATGGATTAACATTCGGCTTGGAACATACTGTAGCCCAAATGAATGCATGTGAATGCCAGAAGCTATCAAGGGTTTCCGGAGATTTATATGGAGAAGCAAATGCTGTCCATCTACAAGCTATTTGCTGGAGAAGCGTTGGGTGCTACAAAAAAAGTCTCTCTCTGTGCATTATGGCACAGAATCTCCTTAGTCTTTGTGGTATGGCTGATGGTGATACTAATTGTAGCATCATGATAAATCAGGCTGAGGTCCACAAATGTAAATCAGAATACAGTGAGGCCTGGAAAATTCAAACCAAGATACTCCAGATCTCCACAGATCAGCATCTCCATTGGTGTGCTTTTGCATTGCTGAATGTGGCTGAAATCGAGGTGTTAATAGGTGTTCAAAAATATGATGTGGAGAGAAATATTGATCTTGCTAGATCAATATTCACCACCCTAAATCTCAAGCCACGGATAATCTGTTGTGATGCTACACTTGCAGATCTGTACATCAGGGAAAGGGATCTACCAGCAGCAAAGAGACTATTCAAAAAGTGTTTGAAATTGGCCACAGAACACAGTGAAATCAAGTTATTCTGTCTTGAACGATTGGGCAATGCCAGCTACTGGGATGTAGATGAATCAACACCTGGCTGGACAATCATATTTCTCATACATTCTCTCAAATTAAAAGCAAAGCTACAACTCTATAAAGCTCTGCAGTTTCTGGGGCAGATATTCCTCACACACAAGGATGAGAACACTGCCATCAGCTTGTTCACTGTAGCCCTCATGGGGTTCACTTATATGGATGTCCATCAAAGCAGAGCAGAATGTATGATCAGACTTGGTGACATTTCCAGTAGGTGCGGTGATCTGTGGAAAGCAGTTGAACTTTGGGAGTCAGCAAGGCTGCTCTTTGAAAGATCATCTCAGATGAAGGAGGTTCAATATGTTGATGAAAGGCTTTCTCGTGTTGGCAGCAATGTTCTGGACCACCACAGAGAGAACATAGCTCATCTGGTGAGGCTTGATGTCCCTTCTGGCAATTTATCCCACATTGAAAACAAGGGGTGAGTGGAGTTCCTGGATGAACCCCTTCAGCAGTTGGCAATGTGAGCTTTCACCAGCTGTATCCAAAATTTGTAGCTCCGGAAGTAGATAAGATACCTACGGTGTTTTTGTTTTCTTTGTTTCTGTTATGTTATTACAATTATGCCCATCATGTTTGGTCTGGATTTCCAACTTTTCTCTGTTCCCACTTCCCTTCGACCCCTCCAGGATCTGAAAAGTAGTGCAGTCTATGTTCTCGGATTTCTAAATTACTTACTCACCATCGGTGTGACCTGGATTTCTACAATGCTACCCTCACAAACAGCCAAAATTCTCAAATCTAGAGACAGTCCAGTTTTTCCGCAAGAAATTTCAGATCTTAACAACGAACATTGGGCTCAAGACCTCATATTCAGCTTGATTTTCGTTGGGAAATTTCCATGCATCAAAGGTACTCATACACTCATTGTTCTTTACTTGGTGAGTGAAATATCTCGACCTCTATCTTGTGTCACAGTGGCACGACCTTGGCAGTGATGTCCAACTCCCCAGAGAGCCAGTTTTGTGGCTCTCCAAAGTCTTCACTTGCCTGTGTCCCTGTTTTTTCTGTTTTTTGGACTCTCTTCTTGCTTGGGCATCCATTGAAACAGTGCCCTTATTATATGAATAGAAATAGCGAGGTAAATAATCAGTGGTGCTAGTTGCTCCTGCACTCCCCTTTATACTACTAGGTTTAAGATACATGTGAAAGGTGCGCTGAATAATACAATGAATAAATATGAGGTGATTCGAGATTGATGTGCTCAGAACCTATATAAGAAATATGAAAGAATCAACCACATGACTCGTGATTGGTGTAGAAACAGTACAAGGACTGTAGAAAAAACCAATAAACAAATCAAGCAACCTTGTCTGCACGTTCTGAGATCCTGACAAGTTACAGTCCCTAGTACAGGGCCTTGTAAAGATTGTAGGAAGAGGTTTTTATATCTCAGCGAGAGATCAAGAGCAAGTTGTGATTAATACGTGTTTCTTGACACATTGGAAACATAGTCTCCATAAAAGATTTAGATTTACAGCTTCGCTACATTGTGTGTGTATACCAGTAGGTAGCCTGAGAGCAAGTTCAAAGTCCCGTAGACTCAAGTATGGCCCGAGTTTCGGTAGGCCCAATATGTTTCCAGATGTTTCCCAAGACAGTACTTTCCGAATCCCATACAACAGACAAGACAGATAGACCCGTAGTCACTGTTTCAGTCGGGCAGGACTCTCCTCTGCCTCCTCCACCGGCTTCTTGGAGGCGGGACACTCTTGGCGCACTCCTCCTTGTCTGTAGTAGGACAACATCAGTAAAGTGATTTCCATGTACAAAAAAAAATACCATTGTCCTCCCCTCCCAGCTCATCAGGCTCATCATCCTCCTGTGCCTCGGTGTTGTTCTCGTCCTCCGATTCCATGGTGGCCACCAACTCAACCAGTGGAACCGATGATCAATGTGCTCTGAACCTATCAAGAAAACACCAACCAAAACCAAACCCACACACAGAAGTGTGTTGGAATAGAACGGAAGTGCTCGAGACGTGCACAGACGAGTATCAGACCTTGGTACAGGGCCTTATAAAAGGTTGCAGGGAATGGTATAGACCTCAGAAACGAGGAGAGAGCGTTGTATTGTTTATAGAAGTCCTTGGAACGAAGTCCAAGTACTTGAGCCTTGATCTGAGTGAACTGGAATGGAACCGGAACAGACAGGAAAGCTAGTGGAACTAAGGCATACCACGAGTGCGAGTTACCCGTGGGTCAATATGAGTATACTCGTGGGAAAACTTGCGAGTATCCATACTCACAGATCCGAGTACCTGTGGCCGTGAGTTTCCCACGGATCTGAGTATCAATTTTGGTTGAAAGCTTTGCAAACTCATGAGTACTCAGACTCAGAACACCGCCTAATATATATTTCTACTGCCTGTACAGCATAATTAGGTGGTACCTCCAAGATTTTAGAGCAATAATACCACTCTACAGCACAAATAAGGTGTGTTTGAGCCACCAAATCACAAAAATACAGCCAAAACCCACAGGTACTCACAGGTACCTGCAGGTTTTCCAATACTCACGAGTACTCATATGATCTGTGGGTTTTATACTCACGGATCTGAGTATGGCCTTTTTCTTCATGAGTACTCGTTCCCACGGATCCGAGTTACCCACGGGTGCACTCGTGGTATGCCTTAAGTGGAACACAACGAGAGTGTCGATGCGAATGGAACCCTTGCTGTGCAAGTGTTCAGGCTAGATCTGAGTGAACAAGGATTGACCCGGACAGACAGGAAGCACAGAGCGCGATGTAAAGCTTCTCAGCTATGAAAACAAACGAGAACGGGGTGCTGGGGTTCTCCAAAGCGAGGTGGATGCTGATTCCAAGCGTGACACAGTAACAACAGTAGTGGGTTCCGATCACAAGCGCTCCAGACAGTGGTGGGTTCCAATCCCAAGCTCTTTAACAGTAGTGGGTTCCGATCCCAAGCTCTTTACAACACAACCCAAACAACCAAGTGCGTACTCAGCACAATCCCAACAGTTCCAGTCACTTTCAGACTATTCCAGACGAACGGCAAAGTCAGATCCCAAGGATACCGATCACAAAAGAAAAGATTCCAAGCCAAGATGAATTCTAAGAGACACCTTGTTCGAACTCCCCAGTATCTGCCCAATTCGCAAGCGTTTCCGCCTACTAGCCGTGGGGTGATTCTGTGAAGTCGCCCAAGATGCCCCTGCTACTAAATACAAAGCGCTGAAACACATGGAAACCTCCAGGAATAAGTAAGTATGAGTAAAATAGTCCGTTTATCCATCCGACTTCCATGTATCCATTGTAAGAATGGGTATCTGAGCCCTTCTATTGGCTGCCCATGTTGAGCACGCCATCCTGGTGCCATCCTGTGCACATGTACGATCGGTCAGACTGTGCCGGAGCCATCACAACCGATCCCCTATGTCGATCCTGACTATATATGCTGTTCCTCCCAATGCCCGTGCCTTTCCCTTCTACCGGAACGTCTGGAACATAAGCTCCCAGTCCGTAGCTCTCCAGGGATACCACATTCGAAGTACTTCCCAGTATGGGTACTTGCTCCAGGAGCCGACGAGTGTAGGTCCAAGTGATCGGACCCTCGCTTAGTGACCATCCCTTATCCGGAATGCCCGGGACGGCGTGGATCCATCAAGATATGATGTTCCCAGCCCCTTCCAGTGATCATATGATCAGAACGCGCTACGCGTCTCATGTCCAACACACCACAACAGGATTCCAGTCCGTCCCGTCTAGTTCCATGAGCGGGAATAGAGTAGACTTCACGTTCCACTTGATCGTTGGGCTACACATCTCCTACAGGTTTCGGAGCGAGCACATGCCAATGGTTCCAGAGTATTCCTCCCCATTCCCATCCGTTACTCAGTGGTTCCTGCCCTGCCAGCTACTTGGGAACCTCAGTACTGACACTTCTGGAGCATAGCCCGGCACATGTCTTGTCATGAAAACGCGAAAAAGCGAAGATTTCATGGGTGGAAAAATCCCGTGCTTATCATCTTCCCCTTTCTTAAATCTTGACCGCCCTCGGTCAACCAGATTAAGAAACAGACTCCAATCCTGTGTGTTCTCGTGTGCCTCCGTTCATTCCCATCAGGATCTGTCTCGGTTCCCGAGAATCACTTCGGTTAAACTCCGGGATCCTCGGTTCCTGTAACTGATCGCTGATCAGAACTCTTCGGAATGGCGATCATTCGTCACATCCGTCCATAAGTTGTGGGTCCCCTTTTCTTAAGACCCTATCTCCACTTCGTCAAGCCTCCTAACCAAGTACACCAATCCCTGGTTGATATTCCAGCCTCTTCTCGACTTGTTTTCTCTTTCCCATCGGTATGCCAACTCCCTCTGAAGCCAACTATATTTAGAATAAAGTTGTCTTTTAGAGTTTGTTTTGAAACACCTCATTCCTCTGTGGTCTAGCTGCGCAACATTAGAAGCCCCGCTTCTCTGATGGGTTGCCTGTGGCTACAACGGTGAAATTTTCACCGTTTCCCACACAGCGACTCTCTCTCTTCTACTACCACCACACAACAACCCCGCCGTCTCCTCAATGCAGAACTCCACCGACGACGAAGCTAGCGACACCCAGCCCACTAAGCGCATCGTTCCACGCTACCACTTCGACTACCCGGCTCTTTCAACCAATGACGTTCTGATTTTCTCCACCAAGGCGTTCTGGGAATGCTTTCATTCCAGCGAAGCCCGCGCGTTTGCGAAGCTCATCTGCCGTATCCGCCATCTGCGTTACAAGCCCGGCAGCGCGCAGGAACAACAGGCCCTACTTGAACAGGCCCTCCCCGAGTTGGTGAGTGGCATCCCACTTTTCTGCCTCCTAACACTGATTCCACCATCATTTCCACAGTGCCTAGCTTTGTCCCGTGTTGACGCCACCAAAGAGCTGCCCAAGGACATCACGGTAGCCCTTGCGGGACTTGACCGTATCATGGTCACACTTGCTCAACCCCCGGACGAGTACACCTATCTCCGCTTCCCGGAATTGGGTGCGGTAAGTACCCGTATCCTTCCTCCTTTCATCCGTATCCATTCCCCTTTCGTTTAGTCCCCTTACTTCGCCGAGACGACTTGTCCTCCCACATCCCAGACACAGGCAACTGATGACGAGCTCTGCAACACTCCTCATCTCTACCGCCAGTTGCCCAGTCCCATCAAAAAGGGCAAAGCTCCCGCCAAGGCTTCGAAGAAACGGACCCAGAATTCGACCGACAAGGAGTCTGTTCGTGCCCTTTCCGCCGACGCGATCCCGTACGTTTGTTGATTCGTTTCGCCTCCTCTTCTAACCAACCTTCTTTCTGTCCCCAGATCCACTAGCCCTGCTAAGAAGTCGTCGGGCAAGGTAGCGCCACCCGTGCAAAAGGTAATTCCATCACTTTTCGTGCCCGCGTGTCGTTCCCTCTAACCCACTCCCACAGAAGGTGAAGCTGGATCCCGTTGCCAGTACCTCCAAGGCTGCTCCCACGAAGGGACCCGCTCCCATCCTTTGTCCACTTCCGCCCGATGAGTCCGACGAGCAGACCATCTCATCAACCAAGCACCGCACTGGTCGCGCCTCCAAGAAGCAGGAGCGGCTTAAGCAGAAGGAACGGGACCACAAGGCGGTACATTCTTTCCAACTCCTCCTGACACAACCTAGACCGAGGCCATCGTCGACGCTCTCACTGCCCAACTGCGCGACTCCGCCATCACCCTGATCGAGGGACGCGACAATTTTAGTGAGTTCTCTTCCACTTCTTGCGACTCATCTAATTCCTCTCTAGCCCTCATCCCATTCAACAACCCGTCACTTGTCCTCACCCTCTCCTACTTGCAAGAGCACCAGGCCTACAACCCTCGCACCACACTCGGTCCCGGTGCCAATTACACCAAGTCCAAGGAGAACGAGAAGTTCACGCCGATATGTTCTGTTCCCATCCTCGCCGCCGACCAGATGGACCTCGAGAACGCCATCCGCATAAGCGTTCCATCCTGTTTCTCCCTCTCTTCTCATGGTTCCCATAGCCCGAATGGCTTTGCGCCTTGTGCAGCATGTTCCGCGTCATCTGCAAGCCGATGGGTGTTGGGATGGCTTGCACAAACTGCAACGTCAAGAAGCTGAATTCTCTCTGCGACCACCAGATGTCCGGGTCCCGCATCAACCGCCTGTACCATGACCTGGCCGAATCAGCCCAGGCTTTCGTCCCATCCAGTAAGTCTTATACTCGTCTCCTTTTCTGCCGTTCCTGACCCCATTGATAGTGGAAATCGACGTCCTGTGCCTTGTCAAGTCTGGAAGCACCGCAGCAGACGCCTCATCGCTGGCGTTCCACTTGCGCGAGGATTTCGTCAAGGGTTTCCGCCACTATCTCGAGGCCCTTTTGGAGCACCACTCGCGGGTCCGAGTCCTTCAACGAAGCCTTCGCCCCCAGCCTCACTGCGGACGCTCATGAGCTCCTCCAGGATCTGATCACCGAGTACAACTACCTCATGGATCCTGCTCCGTGCGTTGAGGGATCGACGAGCCCCCACGAGTCCCGTAAGGGTTCCACCGCGGCTCCATCTCCTCCATCTGACGAGAACGACCACGAGGGAAAGGGAGAGGGTACGAGCAAGTCCCAGGGCGGCGTTGGCGGTGGAGACTGAATGGAACATACTGGATTTTTAACTAGCGTAAGCTGGTCCCTTTTCTCCTCTCCGTTTCCCTTCTGACTTTTACTATCCAGACTACACACACACGATTTGCGCATTTTCTTGGTCGGATATCACGTATTCTTAGGGTAGAATAACATAGATATCCTGTATAATATTGTATCCTGGGCTATTGCCCTCAATTTACTGTGTTTCTCGAATTCTTCTTCATCACGTGACTTAGAAGTATTCTGAGCAACTTGAGTATTAAGAGAACCGACGAGAACGGGTTGAAAATGCTTCTGGAACCGAATATTAAGTTCTAGCCCTGAGGCTAGTACTTGCATTCCATGTTCCTACTGCGTTCCCATCGACTCCCGCCAGTTTTGGCCATATTCCCATTTGAGGAATGCCCGGATATACAGATCGACACCTAAGCGAAACCGATGGGGATCCCATCCGTCTTCTTGATGCATCATCAATATCATCCAGAACTGGAGGTACGTCCACATCCTACTCGTATACTGTTTTAGCACTGAGTGGCCCTTGACTTCCGACTGCTTTTCAAGGGAATATGCATCATCCGTCCTTATTCCAGCCTTCCACAAACAGTCCGATATCTCGCGCTTTGAGATTACCGATCATCCACGCGACGTTCAATAGGTTCTTCCGCGGTGGGTGCGTCTGAGCGAGGAGCGCGGCATCCCTCGAGCAATGCGTCCTGGCGGTAGATAATCGAGCGAGCGATCAGGCGGGACACGACGTCAATACCGGTGAACAACGAGAATGCAGCAAGAAGGCCGTCGGCATACATGTCCAGGAGCTCAGCGTTCACGACGGAAATAACATGGTCTACAACGAACCAGCACCAGAGTCAGTATCAAAGCTATGTGGGAGAGGACAACAACAAACCGGTCAAAGTGAAATCGAATTTGCCCTTGAACGTGACGCAGGTGTGGTTCTTCACGCGACAGCGCTGGCAGGACGCGACCAGCGGGGTACCGGCATTCTGGATACGCACACAGCCGGTCTGGGTTTCGTGGCACTCGACGCACCCCTAGAAACGAAGAACTGGTTAGTTTTTGCGGTCGGAGCATGCAAACGAACACCTACCGTGGCTCGGGTTACGACAACTATGGCGGGGACCTGCGTCCCGATAATACCGTATGGCGCCAAGCGCGCGAGGAAGCGTGGGTTCACTGGGTCGACGCGCCAGCCGTGCGAAACAACCGCCTTCGTTCTGTTCGTGTTCAGGACGACCTCAGTTTGGAACGGGTGCTTGTCGAAGGGGTTGTGGGCCGCATGCCAGGCCTCGGCGTCATAGGGTGTCTCGTCGCCGACTTGGGACGATCCGGCCTCAGGACCTTCGCCAACATGAGGCGCGCCTGACACGGCTCTTGATGACCCCCCAGCCAGAGCTGGCCCCGAATTCAACGGCTCGGGTCTCGCGGAGAGCGCGGCGCCGGGTGTGACCCGAGAGGAGTGGGTAGCGGCCCGCCCTTCACAAAACTCAAGACCCACCGACAAAGCAGCCCCCTTCATCTTCCCCTTCCCAGGCGGACCAACCCGCGTAACTTCCGAGGGACAATCTTCACCGGAACCCGAGTCACCGTCTGCAAACGCCGCAATGGGCGGCGTCGGCATGTCATCCACATTCGCTGGGACAGTGATCGAAGGAAAGGCCGCTGTGGGCGCCGAGGCGCTGGAAGTTCCTGAGATACGCGACGGACCCGGGCAAGGACGACCAGAGAGCGGTAGGGCGCGACTGGCGAGATGGTACGCGTATTCCCCCACCGTATTTCCCTCCCAATGGATTCGGTCGAGGATCTTCGTGCGCTCCGCTCGGTACAGCGCCAGGGTCTCGACTTGGCGAGCACGAACGATAGGGAGTTGACAGCGATACTCGTCCCCCCTGGAATCCCACGTCTTGAGCTTGGTGGTGTACTCGGCGGCAAGCTCTCGGAAATGCGCCGCCTCGTCTGCCTCGTGCTGCTGGCGGATTCTGGTGTTCCTAGCGGTCGCCTCCTGGTATTCTTTGAACGACGTGCACTCGTTCCCGGGCTTGGAAAGCTTAAGGACGCGAGCCTCGAAAACCTTGTGCTTGGGCCTGGGCTCAGTATATTCATAGAATGGGTCGTTGGGATCCGCGGGTAGCTCGGGAGGGTCGAGAGGAGCCAGGAACCGGTGGAGGAAGGTCAATAGACGAACGCGCATCCGGTTGTAGACGCGGCAGTACCGTTCGACGGAGTGGTCCCCGTCCGCGAGCCTCTGAAGCCAGTTCCCCCTCTCCGAAATCAGATACGCAGGATTATCGAACACTTCAGGAGGGGAATCCTCGAGACAGCACTCCACCAAATTTGGATCCTTGAAACTTTCCATGATCTCGACGTCCGACAAAAATTGGTACGACATGTGGCGATCCGGACGAGGGACAGTCGGGTCGCAGCGGATCGTGAAGTTGGGGATGTGCTCGGGAATCGCCCACCCCGGAAGCTGGCGCTCCCCGAGGTCCAGCATGACCGACTTGTTGGGGGTCGCAGTGCGCGACAGCGCCGCTGCAGAAGGCGACTTGGCGCAGCGGGCTGACTTCGAGGGCGACTTGGTCAGCGACATTTGCCCACGGGACAACGACGGTGCAGACGGGCGAAACCTACGAGGAGGCGTCGAATCTTCGTTGACGTCCATTTCTCCGGAACTCGCTGGGATTGGGAGGCTGGAGGGGAACTCGTCGTCCGAGTCAGGCGACGTAGTCTTCTCCTCAGGCACAAATTCGGATCCAGTGGCATCGTCGGTGTCCGTGTCGGCGCTACCACGCGAAACGTTAGCCTGGTCGTGGGATTGGGCGTAATCGTCGACATCGGTGGACTTACGCATGGCGACGGTTCCTCGACGATGTACGTTGGCACAAGCGCGACGCTGACCTTTGTGCTGGGGCCGATTCGAGCAACTGTTCTGAGTGGCAAGCGCGGGATCGAGTCTTGGGGGGCATCGTAAAAGAGGGGAAAAGAGAGTCAGACGAAGGTGGACAGGTGAGAGGGGGAAGAAAAGAGCGACGTGGCAAACCGCAGCCAGCGTCTGGGAAACAAGTCGTGACCGAAAACAAAACCATAATTCATAGAAGGAAGCAAAAACAGTTCAATGGACAAACCTAAAACCGGAATTATTTTGATGCGCTTCCTCGAAACGAAAATAGGCCAACCTTAACGGAACGAGGCACGACGTCACGGTGCTGAGCTACAACAACGCGTATTGGACGCGTCGAGGATTCGAACAATGGGAGGATGAAGGACGCGGATGCGTCAATCGAGATTGGTGTTCCAATCGGTTACGCCACCAATATATGAGCGTCGGAGGTCACGTGGCCTTCCCAAAAAGGAAAAGGAGGGAGACAATCCTTCTCGCCTGTTGGACCCACAATCGGAGCATGTTATCGGCATCCGAAAAGAGATGAAAAATGCACCAAAAAGGAGAATGCTGCTACGCAGAAACGAAATGATGAACAGCTCGGATACGACCAGGATCTACAAGAATTAGCGAACAATATCAATCGTCTCCAGCCACACGGGCCCACAGCACTTCGAATATAGGATATAGGAGGCCCGGCCGGCTAAGGAATTTCGACGACGGACAGGAACGAACAAACACTCGGCAAAGGAAAAGGCGCTCCGGAGGGCGGAAACCGGTTTTCTGCCCAGGTCGGACGAGACTGATCATCTCCCCAGCCAAATTATGTGGTTTCGAAACCCCACCTACGAAAGAAATAAGCGGAATGGATTCAACGGAAAAGATATGAGTATAACCAATGGACTTGAAGAAGGAGAACACGAAAACGAGACGCGCCCCACGTGCGATCAAAACACGGCCAAGCGAAGTAATAACACGCGGAGCTACGAGGCATGGACCCCAGCATTCTTACTCCGAAGCGACCCACTCCCCGTCCTTCCCTATCCCAAAGGTTCCCTCTTGCGGCCACGCCTCAACGGAGTAAAAATCGGGAATTAAAAGCTGCCCGTGCTTGCGGGATAATCCAGTTCGATCTGAAGGACGGCGCGCGTTTCGCGAGCACTCTCCACCAGGGGAATCAGGAGATTGAGGTTCAGAACCCAAGACTCTTGGTTGAACGGGTACCCAATCGAGCAACATACGCGATGCATAATTTCGAACATCGCTGTGGCCTCGCCCGGCATCCCGATCACAGGAGGGTAACGGATGCAGACGTCGTCCATATACACCGAACGAATGGCACACCGAGACGAGAGCACCAGTCTCTGCATCCAGGGTCAGCTACCTCGGAGTGGTACCGATGGGAAATTACCAACGCAATGGAGTAGAACCCGTCCCACCCAGTACTTGATATGGTCCAGTTCCACCAACGAGTACACGCCTTTCACTCCGACGAGGGTGAAATCGTGCGTGACTGCCGCATGGACAAAGTAGATCATGGGTCGCAGCCTGAACTCGAGGAAGGCCGCCCATCCCTCCGACGGACGCCAACGGACGAGTCGTAACATGTGGTCTTCGAGTGACAACACATTCAGCATATAGGGTCAGTTTAACCAGTTAAACCTGGGATTGATTCTAGGGGCTTAATACATTATCTCTGGGCAAGTATAACCAGGCTCTGGGCAAGTATAACCAGTTATCTCTGGGGTGCCTATATAGGGCAAGACATCCCGGCAAGAGGTCAGGTGATCTCCGGGCCTGCCGAGGAATGTAACCAGTTATAATAGAGAAATAAAAGAAAGGCGGTAGCAAGGTTTGAACTCAAAAGCCTCTAGGTGATCTTACTTAATAAGACCACCAGCACTCTAACCATTACACTAAAGCAGTTGTATAAGGTAGCTGGCATTGATCTTCATATATCTTGCTTCTCACCTCCCAATATTTATTGTTTCTGTTTATTCTGCCATACCTTATTCCTCTAGCTGCCTATGTCCCAAGCCTATGGCATGCAAGGGACATAGAAAATTGTTTGACACTAACCCCTACAATAGAGACGTTGTGCAAAGCTGCATGCGGCTTTTTTGGTGCGCAAACTTATCACATGCGGCTTTTTTTTTTCTTTGCTCTGGTGGTCAAAAGAGGCTATTTGAGAGTCCCAGTGATGCTCCGGAGCAAAAAAAGGATATTCCCGTGTGTGGCTTTGAAAGCCGCATGCGGCTTTTGCGCAACGTCCCTAATTTTTCAGGTAGTTCAGCACCAATCAATAAATATTGGGAGGTGAGAAGCAAGATATATGGAGATCAATGCCAGCTACCTTATACAACTGCTTTAGTGTAATGGTTAGAGTGCTGGTGGTCTTATTATGTAAGATCACCTAGAGGCTTTTGAGTTCAAACCTTGCTACCGCCTTTCTTTTATTTCTCTATTATAACCGGTTACATTCTTCGGCAGGCCCGGAGATCACCTGACCTCTTG
Organism: Mycena olivaceomarginata; assembly: GCA_029378375.1. Classification (NCBI taxonomy): domain Eukaryota; kingdom Fungi; phylum Basidiomycota; class Agaricomycetes; order Agaricales; family Mycenaceae; genus Mycena; species Mycena olivaceomarginata. The sequence continues at coordinate 174,517 of JARKIC010000692.1, read as the reverse complement.
CCGGGATGTCTTGCCCTATATAGGCACCCCAGAGATAACTGGTTATACTTGCCCAGAGCCTGGTTATACTTGCCCAGAGATAATGTATTAAGCCCCTAGAATCAATCCCAGGTTTAACTGGTTATTCTGACCATATGAGCTGACACATTAAGAAGCGGAAGTGATAGCGAAATCGAAGGGACATGGGCACCGGGCGCGCGAATGAGAAGCTGGCGGACTTGCATTTTTGCGATGCGCCCACTCCGTTCTCGACCTATATACCACGGGAATACCGCGGTCACGTGCAAACCCCCTCCCTAAGACTCGGACGATCAGAATAGTCCACGGAAGGATCATCGACGCGTACAACACTATGGATAAGAAGCCCGATGGAGACTATGCGTCTCGCCGCCTCCTGGAAATATCACACGATCTACGGGCTCTCGTTCTCCTTGTCCAATTCTTCCCCATCCTCCCTCATTCCACCGGGACTATCTGCGATCAATGAGGGCACCGGTGTATTTGGTCGCATCGCTGCGTACTCCTGGGACGGGTCTGGAAACGTATAACGAGCAGCCTCGCCCAGCTTCAGGTTATATCGCAGGAGATGGTCTCCGAATTGATGCTGAACTATCCTCGGGTCTTCAGCGTGAACGCGGGCGATTTGGCGAGGTTTTATGAACTCGTATATCCCGTATCGTTCCAGGTCCACTGTCGACAGTTCGAAATTTGGAAAATCCACTCCGCACTGGAGGTATTCTTCATCCAGAACCATCGCGCGGAAGAGGGTGTTCAGGTTATCGAACATGAGCGCTCGGTCGAACGGTGGACCATCCCCGTGATACCCATACAAGTCGACGAAGCGTTCGGCCATCCCAAATAGCATTGTACCCTCCGAAGGAACGAAGTACTCGGGAGTGTCTGCCCCTTCGATAGCACCGTATTTCAGGCTCGCCTTCCCGAGCGCCACCATGTTCTTCAGCAGCACGCTGACCGCATCATGAATGAGGCCCACGGTCTCATGTGGAGTTTCCTCCTCCGTCGCAATATTGGTGGTATGATGAAGGCCCTGCGCTAGATGACGGGCGCGATGGATCCAGAGGATGACAAGTTCGGGACGACTGAGCCGCTTGGCAGACCTGAGCTGAGCAGGCCTACTGGACGACAGCATGAAAGGGTACAACTAGCGTCAAACGAAAAATTTATGCGGGCTCGCCATAGAAGCCCATCTTTATATGCCCACGGAAGCGGTTTAAACGAACGGATAACACCGGTCTCCCGCTGACCCCCCGAGATACTATCGAGCTGCGTAAACAGCGCATCGCCCGTACTTGCAGGAAGGACTGCACTCGCAATGAGAACACATGAAAAAGTACAATTCACAAGGAAACCCAGGCCACTATATGAAAACTCAATTCGAAGAACCACACTATGAACGTTTCACCCTTGGAAATTATCGCCTAACGCCGGCGAGACCACTGGTCTCCCGCAAGCGCCTACACGAAGTATCGACTACTCGGGTTCGGAGCATATCCCATGTCTGCATGCGTCACGGATTTCTCCAGAGCCCGTCCAATGTTTTGTGTTTGCTCAATTCCATCCTCGAGAAGGGCATTCTCCCACGCCCAGCTGTTAATCAACTCCAGCGATTTGAGCGATGCAATTCGCGAACGACTCCACGACGGTACCTGTGGAAGGCTAGCGAAGTCCAGCGTCAGCGGGACATCCAACGTGGACGAGGGCCCTCTGGCTTTATTGGCCAAATTGGCCGCCATGCTTATGCAGGAGAGGAACGAGTCGCGAGCACCCGGAACGTAGCCATACGCACGGACGAGGGCACGACCGTGAATGGCGGCCTCTATGGCTTGACCTTCACGGAGATCGCGTATCGCAAAGTCTAAGCGTGGAGTTGGCCAAGAGTAGTTTTGTACGAAATTCAGTCCGCGTTTGTTTCAGACTCGGTCCAAGTTCCTGTTGATGTCTCGATGAATCGATTTGCTGCCATATTTACGATCTGATAAGGTTTTTGCGTGATATCGGGCGTTGCCAGCGGACGTTAAAGTGAGCCGGGCTCTGTTGGATATGTACCTTGAAGGTCGCGCGTGCCTGACCAAAGATGATTGGGAATTTCCGTGCTTTGACCATGTCCAGACCCATGTTTATACATGTGCTTTTCCAGAAGGACAAGCCGAAATCTCGCAGGAATCAACACAGGTCTTCATTTTGAACCGATTCATGGTAGCCATTTATGCCATTGCTTTCGGACGAGTCTCCATCTTCAGTCATGAATTCCGATATAGATTCTCGAGGATGATAACCCTTGACTGACTGTGTCCAGGATGTAGTTCGTAAAGTCTCTCTTTCAAGATCATAACGTGCTCCTCTTAATCGATCATTGATTTTCTTCTCAAGCAAGTAGGCAGTCAACGACCTGTCCTCATAGGGCATTTCTTCATCATGGATCACGATGTTCAACTGTGCTTGCCATACTGTACTTTTCGTTCAAATCGACAGGGGGTGTGTCCGACTTCCATTTCGCCCACAGCATCTGGATATTTTCCATCTCATCACGTGGAAAGTCCTTAAGAGGCTCAAGAGTCAAGGTCCTTCAACAATTGTACTTATTGCAGAGCACGAGCTTGAACATAGTTCATGATACCTCTAGGGATATAATCCTGGAAAAGCATGTGCTTTTCCTTTCCTTGGTTTTTAGCCAGAATTGGCCTTAAAAGAAGGAAAAGGGTGTCCCACTGGAAAAGGGTGTTGACTTTTGGGAGCAAGAAAATGGAAAAAGGTGTTTAAAGAAGGGAAAAGGGTGTTGTCACTGGAAAAGAGTGTCGGAAAAGGGTGTCCCACTGGAAAAGGGTGTTGGAAAAGGGTGTCCTATTTTATTTGCCGCCCGTTTTGTAGTACAAAATAGTGGCCGGTGCCGTGACTCAGCCACCTGTGCCACAGCCACACATGCCACAGCCCCGGCCACCGTTTTGAACTACCAAACGCAGCCAATCCTTGTGTAAAGGGGTGTTCTGTTCAATGCACACAAAGCGATCATCCTTCTCTGTGAGAGGAGCGATGGCTTCGATTTCGTACGCCCCCAGATTCAGGCATACGATGCACTGGATGCGCACATGTGAACAGAGCCTAGCATAGAGCACGTTGTTCGGCAGCTCGGAATTGAACACAACGTGGTGAGATGCTTCAGGCTGCCGATGTGCGCGCAGTGAGCTCAGGCACATCGGGATCGCCAGTGTATTGGAAATACGTAGTGGTATTGAGAAGCTGGAGCTGCGTGATGTTGTTGAGCAAAGCCGTGCCGTCGATGGCACAGACACTAACGAAGTCATGGACGTCGATTACGAGACGTCAGAGACACTGAAACCAAGCGAGCGGATTCAGCGCCTGTGTTGATGTGATGCAGGACGCGAATACATTCACAACCGGAGTGCAGCTGGAGAGAACTCTCTGAACTGCTTCCGCCCCCAATTCGAAGACAGATTCGTCGAGGAAAAGATGTTTGACGGACTGTTGAAGAAACACTGGGGGTTTGTCTTGATTAAGTGGAGTAGAATGTCGGGAATCTGTAGGGAACAGAAAGTCTGGCACGAACACCGCATGCAGACGAGAACGGCCCAATACAAAAGAGGCTCCACCCTGCGGATGATGAAGTCCAGTATTATTAGAGACATGGGGACCTGGAATGGATGTGGTCACATGCCAGTTTGTAACGTGTGAGGCCACCACAAGGCCACCAGCATAATTTTCGGGATGGTGATGGGATGTGAGAGAGCGCAAACTCGAAGACAATGTGTTCCAGTTCAGGAGGGAGTCGAGGATTTCGGCTATCCATCTCTCAACCAAAACGACGATAGAGGCAAGAAGGACAACGTGGCGCCCATCTGATGGATCAACACAGCCACAAAGTCGCTTCTTTCGTAACCGTCCACTGCCTATGCCATCCTCACACCAAATAAAGCAAAATTTCAGTCTGGACTGAAATGTAAATTTATTTGGTAAGAATCAATGCACATATCAGCCGCATCGGATTTGGCCCGTATCTGAGGCGGCTGATTCTCAGATTTATTTTGTAAGAATCAATAGACATATCAGCCGCAAATATGGTCCGTATCTGATGCAGCTGATTCTCATAAAGAAACTCAAAGAATCAAAGCGAGTTTCTGTACCGCTGAAATCCCTGAGCTATTTATGCTATTGGCTGCTATTTTTATCAACAAATAGCAAAATTTGCTCAAAGATTTCAGCCCAGCAGAAACTCACATTGATTCTTTGAGTTTCTTTATGAGAATCAGTGGCATCAGATATGGGCCGTATCTGATGCGGCTGATATGTGCATTGATTCTTACAAAATAACTATGAGAATCAGCCACAGTAGATACCAGCCAAATCTGATGTGGCTGATATGTATATTGATTCACATCAAATAAATTCGCATTTCAGTCCAGACTGAAATTTTGCTTTATTTGGTGTGCCTGCTCCAAGACTAGGCTGCGAAGAGCGTCACCAGTACTGCAACACAGGTCGCGAGCCCGTAAATGACTCGAGCAACGCTAACCTTTGCTGCACAGTTGCTCTGTGTCTCACCCAGCTCTTGTCTCGTGTACACTGTAAAAAGCCCGAGGAACCCATGGACTGCCACCTCACCGCGATCCGACTAGGCAACAGAATTTTCGGAGACCATTAACAGCACTGAGGAAAAGCTGAAGGAACAGACGACGCGCTATGGGTGGTCTTTCTCACGCTGCCACTGAAAAATAGAACGCACCACAAAAATCATCATTCAACGTCGCCAGATATATGCCGTCTCTGGATAAACAGATTCAAAAACATCCAGATCCCCCACCGATGCTCGTTCTACGCATCTTCCTACCATGTCCATCTTGAAACACCGAAACGGGCGCGCAAAGCCAGACGATCTGGAGTCTGGACCATTAACTCCTACTTCTCCAACCCACAAGGACGAAGCCCCGAGCTATGACGGCGAGGAGTATGACACCCTCCTGCAGTATGCTTGGGACCAGGCTGTGCTAGCGAGCAAAGGCGACAACGACGACGATGACGAGGGCGATCGGCAGCAGAAACACCTCTGATACATGCAACTTGATGAAAATGGGACAAGTCGTGCCACCGCTTCGCTCCGGCAATCGAAGGCGAACGGACAATTGTGGATGCATTACATGTAAGAAATACAATGCTGGAACGAAAAACAATCTAAATGGTCAATTACCGGCGCCCGAAATATGAACCTTGGATGAATCTTTTCCAGGGAATTAGTTGCGAAAAGAAAATATTTAACCCACACACATACAAAATCAGGCCGTGAATTGTGCGGTCCGGGAGCAAAGCAGCAAATGGAAATCTGTGAGTAGTCAAGTCGGTGAAAAGCAGCCTGAACATGAGCATTTCCAAGGACTGGTCACGATGGGATCGATCTAGAGAATTCTCAGCCAATAAATTGTGTCTCCGAGGACGTTAAATACGAATAACGGCGGTATTGAACCAGTCCGATGCCAGGAGAGGAGGGGGGGCAAGATGGGCAGCTTTTCAATCCATTTTACATTGCATCCGGTGAGATAGCATCGACCCAAGAGCACCAGGACGCGCCGTAAATCCAGAAAGAAGGAATTCGTTTGTGCCTGTGGAGCGAATTAAATAAATTGTTGTCCAGGATGCTTGTGTGCAGATTGGGGATTACCGGGTGAGCAAAGATGTTGCATAATGTGGGAATTGCTTGAGCACAAAGCAAGCCGACAGTGGAAAGCCCATCCAGACGTTGCAATGGAACAACACATGCAGAAACTGTTGAACTCAAGAGGGCAAGAGCAAAATGGTCAAATTGGGACCGAAGAATTGAGCTAGACGTTTCAGGTCAAATCAAAAGGGGAGGGGGAAATGGCAGGGATGGGGAGCGAGGATGCTGGCCTTTTATTCATGCCACGGTGATTCGGCTGCAGTGAGAAGATTTTGCGGTACAGTGGGGGAATAACCGCGGCGCAGCGAGAGATGTGCTGCGAGTCTACTAAATGGAGTTGGGTATGGTCAGCTGAGGAATCGTCACAAATGGAGCGCCTGCAGAATAAGAGAGGCAAAACGAACGGAGATAGAGCTATATGGGGCAATTGCACTGCCAAGCGAGCAAATCTTAAAGGACAGTTAATAATTTCAACATGGATATTCCATACGATGAACCTTTAAACATTTGTATGAGCGTCATTCATTGCATATTGAATTGTCCTTGAGATCTTGGGTACCGGAGCGAAGCGCCGGTCAATCTTGTCTACTATAATGGAAATGAGCTGTGGTACAGGCAGCAGTTGCTGCGATGAACTGCGACTTGCCAAAACCTGCCAAAAGAGAACTGCGGGCTGGTCTGCAGAGTGAGTTTGGACTGTGCATACTGCGGCACAGTTTGGGCAGTGAACAGTTGAGGAAACAAGACGTGCCTGCGCTTCGCTCCGGCGCTAATTCACATATTTTCGTGACGGGAAATGTATTAAGCGCCGACTCGTACTGAACTAAGGATCATATTCCCCTTAGGAAGTTCAGGGTGCGAGTTGCAGTAAGCACTCATTTGAAAAGAAAAGCAGAAAGTAAACACACGACAATCCACTGCCATGGTCTCGGCGTATGGAGAAATATCGAGTCTGTTTAACACGCTCGCTCGATTGGCTAGTCATGATTTATTTGAATGAAGACATACCGAATCTCCATCTCAAAAGACCGGGGTTTCGTGTGAATATTGATGGAACTCTGGAGTGAACGAAGCAAGCGCGGCCTTGAACGTACCGAAAGGCAGATCTCAAATCCTCGGACCTCCAAGCCATAAGACAGACAGATCCTTTGAGAGCAACTTGCATTTATAAAAACATTGATCCCCAAACCGATGACACAATGGAGTAAACTTGCGCGAAGGAATGAGATAGTTTGGCAGTTCGATATTAGGTATTGGACAACAGAGAACGGCAGCTTGAGTATCCAGCTTCCTTTAATTGCTGCGCATTCTTGAAGAATTTGGAGACAGCAAGAGAGCATGTTTGAAGTTCGAGAGCAGATAACAACGGGCGAGATCAGGTTGCTTTGAACAGGAAGGCATGTGGCACCGGCAGGCCATGGTGGAAGGCGGAAGAAGGAGAGAAGCAAAGAGCCTGGCCTTTTATGTGAAAAATGTCAACGTGGCCACAGCGTGAAGCTCCGAATCCTGTGGGCTCATGAGATGTGCCTCCACCGCTGAAACCCCCGATTCAGGTTTAAGTGCACAGTTCAAGTGCTGTGCTCTGAGCATCAGTGGGATTGATCACACAAATCTGGTTAGCCGAATCTGACGCCGTTGACAGACTTGATTGGACAAAGGCCCAGTACTCCCAACCAGTCCGAATTTGTGTCTGATTCCATGGAGATCTGAAAAAAGCGTGGTTATCCTGCGGTGCAGTGGGATTTGGGTCCGGATCCGGTGTTCTCTGGGTGACCGTCAATTCACGAGCCCCGTCTCAATGGCTACTCTGTCCCAATTGGGATTGGGTTTGACAGTTCGCAGTTCTTCCGGAGCTCGGAAATGAAGTGCGTAGTTTGTCATGGGGCAGGAAGTGTAAGAAATACCGTGGACCTATGGAGTAAAAGTGTAAGAACAACAGACGAACCTTAAATGGGTGTGAATATATGGGGAAATAGCACAGGTTTCGCAGGATTTCGTTAAAGAACGGTTAATGAGCTGTGGCCCAGGCAGCAGTTGCTGCGATGAACTGCGACTCGCCAAAAGAGAACTGTGGGCTGGTCTGCTGAGTGAATTTGGACTGTGCATACTGCAGCACAGTTCGGGCAGTGAACAGTTGAAGAAATGGGGAAGTTGAACGGACCTAATGGGGTCCAGAAACACGTTGGGGATGGAAATACAACGGTGACTTGGCCAGATGGAGCAACAAAGGTCAGTGGGGCAGTGGTAAAAGCACGGGAAATCGAGGACAGATGGAGCTAAGCAGAGACGAAGAGCAGAGGAAGAGAGAAAGAGCATGGATATATGGGGAAAGAGCACAGCCGAGGAGCCATTTCGTTAAAGAACGGTTAATGGGGAAGTTGAATGGACCTAATGGGGTCCAGAAACACGTTGGGGATGGAAATACAACGGTGACTTGGCCAGATGGAGCAACAAAGGTCAGTGGGGCAGCGGTAAAAGCACGGGAAATCGAGGACAGATGGAGCTAAGCAGAGATGAAGAGCAGAGGAAGAGAGAAAGAGCATGGATATATGGGGAAAGAGCACAGCCGAGGAGCCATTTCGTTAAAGAACGGTTAATGGGGAAGTTGAACGGACCTAATGGGGTCCAGGAACACGGTGGGGATGGAAATACAACGGTGACTTGGCCGGGTGGAGCAACAAAGGTCGGTGGGGCAGTGGTAAAGCACGGGAAATTGAGGACAGATGGAGCTGAGCAGAGACGAAGAGCAGAGGAAGAGAGGAAGAGCATGGATATATGGGGCAGGAGCACAGCTGAGGAGCCATTTTGTTAAAGAACGGTTAATGCCGAATTGATGCCGCAGCTTCGGCATCTGCCGGATCCAAGCCAGTGCTCTCAGATTTGGCCCACACCTCCCCCACTGTGACATTGCCTTAAAAGGCATATCTCATCTTATCTGCTCACATGTGTCTCTACATGGCGCTCTGGCCGTGTCTACACACATCGCAAGCCGTTGCTGCTGTCGGTTCCCTGACATAGTGGTTATGATGCGTGTTTTACAGTCGACATTGATAGCGCTGGGTTCAAACCCCGGTGCACGTGTTTTTGTGATCGTAGTTTTTTTTGTCTCTACTGTCCGGACCCCTGCGGCGGGCGTGCTCTGCGCAGGCCCAGCGGCGAGCGCTCGCAGGGTCTACACCGCTGTTTGGGAAAAATGTTTGACAGATGTCGGGGGTGTCGGGAATCAGCGGATGTTGCCCCAAACATTGCTCAAACAAAAAATTGTCATAACCCATGAGGCTCCCACAACATGAACATTCTGTGGATGTTGTAGCGGACATTCTCCGAAGGTTTTTTTACATACCTGACCAAGACGCCAGAGGATATAAAATTGCCAGTGCAAACAACCATAAAATTATATCGGAAAAGAGATTAAATTCACATTATTATCGTACTACAGGATACAAATTGAGAGCTAAGTTTGAATCAAGTGTGCTAGGGACATGCGAGCGGGGAGATGGAAGGATGCAGAACTCAATGGTACTGGGTGTCTATCAGATAGAGCTATATTGAAGCAGGTGTTGCAGAGACGGTCATTGTGACTTGATCTTGTATCCCAGGTTTGTGCAGTCTACGCGCCGGCCTTGGAGATAAATCAGACACATTTGATGTATTGCGAGGCCAGTTGTGGCACGACATTGAGGAGGTTTAACAGCTTGATAGGGACTTGAGAGCATTGCACAAATGAGCATTGAGATGGTTTGAAGGCAAATTTAATGGCTGGGGCACGAGACGCTTGAAAACGGTAAAAAACAAGTATTGATTTGACGGTGTGAAGGGCTGGGAAAGAAACTTGGCAGCCGGCCGCTGAGGATGAGGAAGGTTCGGCGGAGTGTCGACGACCAAGCAGACCTAGACATGATAGCTTGAATACTGGTGATCAGAGTTGAGGAAGACAGCTGTGAAGGTGTCCGTTGTGGAGGGATGGGCAAATCAGGACGAGTGTCTGAGGGACGGGCAGGCACATACACATGGCGGACTTGGCTCTCCAGGCCCTGCTTGTCACTGCCAGCCCATAGCGGTGCCCTGAAGCACCCATTTGGCGCGAGCTTGAAGGCCCCATGCGAGGGGACAATTTGAATATCCATGCTGTTGGCTTGCCGGATGCCAGGGGCCTGCGGAGGAAGGGCAGGTGCGCGGATGCCTGGGTGCATGGGCATCGACGGCGGTGGAAGGGAGTGGGAGAAAGAAAAAGGCGCGCTTCACGGGCAACATGCACGTGATGATGTGATACCGTGCCAAACAAACGCACGGACCAGGACCTTTTGTCACTCGCATTGGATCTACTTATGCCTCTCATTATCAGCATTGGCATGGAAGACCATTCTTCTGGCTATGGTTGGACTACACTCTGCCGTGACCGATCAAAGTAGTTAGCTGGTCCGCTTGCAGCCGCTGCCTCAGCCTCGCCCTGCTTGTAGTTCTCGCTGCGGCACGGCGCAATGCGCATTTGCCGTCTGCGGAGCTGTGCAACCCGGGCGATGACAGCACCAGATTCCTTGCGCAGATGCCAGATGGGCCATATAGTATGTGGCAAGCTGCGGAATGAAGATGTTACCGACGCAAAATATGCCACAGACCATTGAACTTCAAGGCAGGAGTACGCAAACCGTGAATGGAATTGGGTGGTCTTATTGGACTCGGGAAAAGCAGGAAATTTGCAAAGAAGATCTAGCATAAAATGTACTGAGATTGGAATTTGTAGGCATAATGCCCTCCATACATTTCGGCATATGTTTGCTGGAGCTTTGACTAACAATGAATCAACATTGTGATAGGGTTTCCCTGATGTTTCTGTCTAGACATCCTCAAAATGTTTACCTGATATATATCAAATGTTTCAATGAATGTTTTGAGATTGTCGAGCCTCTACATTTGAGAAATAAAATCTTCGATTGGGGGTGTATGGGAGTCTCCCCAGCGCTGGATAATCCTCACTCCAAATAAGTATTAAATATTAAAATACACACGAAAAAAATGTTTCAAAGCTCCATGCAGTGGGCCCCCGCAGCGAGCGGTTGCATCACACAGTGGGCCGTGCGGCAAGCACCAGGTACGTCCGAGGGGGTCTCCCCTGCACCAGATTCCAAAATATACTGAGAGCAAGCTCAAAATCAAGGAAAATTAAATTATCCCTTCACTTGGATATGCCGTCAGGCAAAAGGAGGGGTCTGGGGGGAACACTGTTGCCCCCCAGCAATAAATATGTCTCAAAACACCCTCCCACATCGACTCTGACAGACGCGTCGCACAAACACGTGCTGGGAAAGGAGCACGTGACTGTCAGAGTGGGGGAGGCGAAGGGGGTTTAGTGCTCTCAGCAGCGTGTCAACCCCTCGCATCCTTGAACCAAGGCACTCGGCAGTCTTTTGGATGGATTCCCTCAGGCACGTGATGCGCAGAAAAAAAAAACATGTTTTCACGGATTTATGCAAACGACTGTATAATAGTACTGCATCTCTTATTCGAGATTTAAACAACGAGGGACGGTTTAGTTGATTGCTACGCCCGCACCGCACCGCCGACTGGGGCGGGGGACTGTGTGTTGGTGTTAGTGTTCGTGTTGGAGCCCGGTTCCCTCACACCGAACTGGGCAGCGCATCCGCCGCACGCGGTGGGCTGCAAAAGAACATCAGCGCGAATGTTGGTATTTTAAACCAGAAGAACTCACGAAGGGGGCGGTGCCCTTGGCAGCCGCAACCAGGCAGTTACCGTTGAACGAGGTGTCTATGGAAAAAACAGTGAGAATAAATTCAGCGAGAACAAGAATGATGCGTACTGGCTCCCAGCTGCATGACGGCCGGCGTGCATAGAGGGAACGACGGCTCGAGGGCGATAACACAGGCTGGATATGAGTCAGATAGGTTGAGCTGATGATGGTAAATATATGTACCCTGGATGTCGCAAACGCTGGCACGGGGACGAGCCGGAGCAGGGGCTTTGCCGTTCTTGGCCTTCTTCGGTGCGGGGGGGGCTGGAGCCCCTGGCGCTGGTGCTGGCGCGGTGGGAGCAGGGGCGGGCGCAGCGAATGCGGGTGCAGCCTTGTTCGCACGGGCAGCGGGCTTTCCTTTCTTAGGAGCGGCGGGAACCGGTGCCGGCGGTGCAGGTGCAGGTGCAGGGCGTGCGGGTGCAGGGGGAGCGAGGGAAGCCTTTTTACCGTTCGCACGGGGAGCAGGCCTGGTGTTCGCGGCTGCACCGTTCGCAGGAGTGCCATTCCTGAAGGCACCGTTAGTGTTCGCGCCCTGCGCAGTCGGGGCATTTGTATTAGGGCCATTGGTATTCGGTGCATTCGCTGTCGCGCCACCGTTTGTGGTTCCCGGCGTTTTGTTGCCAGGGTCGGTGACGCCAAACTGCGCGGCGCATGGCGCACACGAGGTAGGCTGCAAGAAATATATTCAAGATGATTGTTCCTTGTGTTCGGAAAATACACTCACCAAGGCGGCGGTGCCTTTCGCTGCGGCAGTGAGGCACGCGGTGTTGAATGGGGTGTCTGAATTATGTGTCAGTCGATTCGTGCGAAGAGGATAAGCAGAGGGACATACTGGCCCCAAGCTGCGCGGCAGCAGGGTCGCACGCGGTGGGGAAGGATGGCGCGAGCGCCACGACACAATCTGCGGGAGCGGTACATTGAGTAAGGACGAGATAGAAAATCCTCAGCGACGTACTTTTCACATCACATGTGGCCCGGCCGAAAAGTGGGTTGAGCGGACCGGCACAGACGCCGGTGGCGAGGACGGCGAGAACCGCGACAAGAGAGGATTGCATTTTGCGGAAGTTTATGGGAGCAGGAGAGTAATGGGGGGAGATGATGTGAATAAAACGTCGAGTTATTTAGCAAAACCGATTAAAAGACAAGGAAGAATGTAGAAGGCGAGTGGGAGTGGAGATTGGTGAGCTACCTCTGTCGCGGGCTCCCCTTTATATAGTCGGACGGGTAGCGTACCTTTGTCCCAAACCTGATGAGTTTCGTGAGATTCAACCCTATGCGAGAAAAAGCGAGGTCGAAACGGTTGCCTCGAAATATTGCTGCGCCGCAGTCGAGGGCGCGAACGCTCGGTCTGATCATTAAACCGTCAAAGTTCGCACTCGGCGGCCGTGTTGACTTGCGATCAGCGCACGGTTGCGATGTCATATGACATGTCCAGGTTAGTTCTCTGCCGCGGCGCTTCTTGGGCACTTTTTTCTTCTTTCGTACCGGCAGTTGGACTGGATTTGAGCTGGGTACATCGTCTGGCCCACCGCGGTACACCGTTGTCCAAGTCACTGCCGAAGAATATCGCCCTTGAACCGAGTCGACCTTTCTCGAAAAATTGTTAACATCATCTTTACGCCCTCTTGAATCCACTCACCCTCTCACACGCGGAAGCGGCTGATCGCACTCCACAGCATGTTCGCAGGGCGACAACTCAATATCGCAGCGCCGCATCGTAATACTTCAATCGCCTTTTTGGGAACTCGGTGGAGACGATCAAAATCTGTTACCGCGGGACTTACTTATTAGCTGCAAACTTCTGGCTTATTGGCCGCAGCTTCCCAGAAGTTATTGGCAGCCAAACAAAGGCAGTGCTTCGCAATACACTGGTTCTGCGTGCGCGTGTTTGACAACAAATTCAGTCAGCTGGAATTTAGGTCGTACTGACCGACAGCTGCCTACATGCGCAGTTCACATCGAAAGCACATAACGGTGAATTATTGCGGAATCCTCACGCGCTTCGCGGAGTGGAATCGAGGGCAGAATGCATGCGAGAGAAGGACATGATTTCCGGCGTGTATAGGGTGAAAGTAGAGCACCCTATAAAAACCCTTACCTAACGGTAGCGGGGATTCCACCCAATGTGTCCTTTCTCTTGGACCATTGGGGTGCGAGACCTACAGTCCGTGAGACAGGAGGTGGCACACCCCTCGAACGAACATCAACGAAAGGTAAAAAAATGACATACAGCATGAAGGTAAGATGCCGAAACCATCCCAACAAGAAGAACTTCGTTTGGAGCCTCTTGCAAGCTCAGAGTGGAGCCTGCACGAAAGAACAAGGAATATAAACTTATAGCTAGGACGAAATAGTGGCTGTAAATAAAGCAAGTGTAGAAACTGGGGAATGAAGAAGAATGAAGATTGATCCTGTCATGCTGCCTGCCAGTACAGATGCCGAGAAACTTGGCATGTAGAACAATTCCACACGCCGGCCCTCTGCCCCTGCCACGGCGCCTCTGCCAGTTCCTCCACGGACACCCATGCCAGTCACACCTCCATCGCCTCTGCTAGCTTACTCCTGTTCTGACAGTCATTGACTACCTGGCTGTTCCCCCGCATCAATGCCATCTCATGGCCAATTCCTTGTTAGGTATCCGTCGCCGTCTCTCGCTTCGTTAATGGCTGATTCTCGCTCATTCCGACGTCCTCAAACCCCACGGATCCGATTCCAGGAGGGCGAAACTACTCACAGGGGACGCGGATGTGGAAATGAAGGTGTATGCCTGTCGCACCTCCCGTTACAACTCCCGCTTACTTGTCCTTCCCCGTGCAGCCAAGCCTTTCTTCAATGCTTCGCACACCATGCCTACCTCTCGACGACCCTGCTGCACTACCGATGCCGGCTATTGTAGCAAGATTCACGGGCGCACTTATGACCCTAGACCGGTGCGTCGTATTTTACAACTGAATTTGTGTCCTTCTGAGACGCGCCGCGTTCGAGCATGGCGCGCCGATATTCTCCCCTTGCTTCCCCACACTATGCGGCCTCCAGCACGCACGTCCCGCCCACATTTCCTCGATGGGTTACCTCGCCGACCCCGGTCACTAACGATGACCTTCGGTACCCCCGCATTCTCCCACAATCTCAAAATTCACTTGTCCTCATCTGGTCCAAAGTTGTCCTACGCACCTCCCCTGCGCCATCCACAGGCAGCGCGCGTGCAAGACGCAACACATCAGGTATGTCGCTTTAACACTCTGCATTCCTTTTTTCCCTCTCCCTCCGCCCACGCACAGATAATTTTAATCATCGCTCCGATCCCGATTCCGCCCCGAGCCACGGTCCACATCATATCGCGTGGGATTTTCTCACTGTCCGCGTCGCGCTCACTGTAACAGCAAATGAGGACCACCGCCCCTCATTTGAAGCGCGTTCGTCTCGTTTACTCTTCTGTGAGCGCGTGCCCGACACCCCCCGTTTTCTTCATTCCGCAAACTCATCGTCTCGGGGGCATTTCCTTTTCGCCGACTCTCGCAGGCCCCAAACAAAAACTTCTTCGTTCAAAAGAACTCGCTCAGCCTTGTGAATTACACACTTCTACTATCTTGCGAGCATTTGTACTGACCAACGTCTTTTCTCATGGTTGTTCCCTCCAAAGGTGCATTTCGCATCCGACTGCCTGTTCCTTCTTCATCTATTCCATTCACCAGAATATTCCCCATCCATTTTCCTCGCACATTAAACCATCGTGCTTTTCTTAGATCCGTGCACAAGGTCTACAGGTGAGTCTCATATACGCGAGCGGATACGTCAAATCATATCAAGGCAGCTTCACGTATCTGTACTGATGGCATTTCTTCATCATGTTGTGCTTTTCTCTGGCGTCGTTGGTACACTTCAGGTACGTTACCTTTAGCTGCCGTCCAACATTGGTTTGTTGACTGGTATTCTACTCCAATCTCACACCGTGATACAGCGTGTTCCCGGGGCGTCCTTACTTCAGCATCTTACTTATCAATCTCACCTGCGGTATCTATTTGACACAGAACAATGTGTCAGCTCCGCTCAATGTTCAACCCGAGTCGGACTTCAGTCTCCTCTGCCGATTCCTCCCCCTCCTTCCTTCACTAACGGCATGTTGAAGCGAACAACTAGTTCGTTTGGCTTTCCTCAAGCCAACCATTGCCTGTACTCTCTACGCATTTTTTAATCACTCATCTCTTTGATAGCGCGCATCGTTTGTGTTGTTCATTCTGCCAACAATTTGTTCATTTCGCGCCAATCAAGGTACAGTGTTCCACCGGTCAATGAAACAGCTAAATTGTAGACCTGATATCTATGATTTCGTCCCCTTTCTGAAAACTCTGAGGAGGTAGAACATGTTGTATATCACGTAACTACGTCCACCCAAATTTTCAGATCAATTCAGCCAGGCATGAGTCAAAATCGACTGTTTCAGTGGCCAGTGGATCAAATCTTCTGCCAAATCAAGATTTGATCTCAAGCTATTTATCCTCTCCCAGACCCGTTATCAACTATCGGAATTGGCAGAAGGTACTTTTATGTATTGTACTTGAGTATGATCTACAATTGAGCCAGGGACCACCAGGGAATGGCTCACAATGGAGTGTTTCATTGACTGGTGGTGTTTCATTGGCCGGTGGAACACTGTATGCAGACTCTTTCTCCACTTTATATCCCCAGCCCATCCTAATTGATTGTTTGCAGATCTCACTCCAAGCTTGCAAACTTCACACCGCAGTCCGTGAGTACCATAACTTTTTAATGAAGCTCCTTCAAACGTGTTGGCCATGGAACAAACCAGTACGGATTGGCTCCCTTTCTCCCACCGATATCCCGCCAGGCAGCCGCAGAAACTGTACGTACATACGTATGTCTCTGGATTTTGCCTGAATTTAAAATTTGCACCGAGGTTCGAACTGATTATCGAACCGAACCCTCCCGGCACTGGTAACGAAGGGAGAAAAGCGGTATGGATGCTGAGGAAATAGAAAGGAACCATCCGCCAGAACGCCTGGCGAGTGGACAAAGCTGGCGTATTGTTCAGCACGTAGAAGAGGTGGAGGGACTTAAACGGATAAGAATCGTCGGAACCGGCCCCCAGATGTGCCTATGTTTGATGCCACTTTTCTCTTCTTCCGCTCATGTCTGACTCCTCAATTGGCCCAGGACTGACGCGATGGGACGCTAGACCGTTTCCATCTACGCCGTTTTTTGCCCCAAGTCTTCCGAATCCCGCAAGCCGCCCTATCTTCCACTGCTCTTCTTAGCGCTGCCTTGAACGTCCGTTACGTCCCTCCCCGCCTCTCCATGTCCAACTCGCCCTGGGGACGCATCTTTTACGTCACTCGTGGATCTACCAGCGCACCCGGTAACCACCTCCACAAAGTCACCTTGATGTGCGCGCCTCCCACTGACGCCTACGCCGCCTATCAGGCTGGCGTCCCCGCGGCGTCGGATCAGGGCTATACCACACTTGGCTCTTCTTGCGAGGGCTCCCTGACTCTTCGGAGGATCTGACTGAATGCGGACTTTCGGTGTGTCTGCATTTACCTTCCGTTTTCTGTCTCCTTCCCCAAGTCGAACGCGTAGCGTTCACTTGCCTCCTTTCCTTCATTTATTTGTATCGTCGCACGACTCCACCGATACTGACTATTGCCTGCGGACACGTCGCCTCCCGATGTCATTCCGTGCCCAGACAGGAACTCCTTTACTGTGCAGCATCGCCCATGGCGCAAGCATCGCTCCCTCTGCACCAGCTTCCTTGCCCGACCTGCGTCTGCGCTGCCCACGGCTACAATTCCCGAGTCGAGTCCTCAGTTCATTACTGATCCGTTTATGGAACTTTTTTTCCTCCGAGCCAAATTCCTCCAACTCGGCGCTGCGTCAAGCAGCGACGAATAAGTTCTCGACGTCATCTACGCTCAATATGGAAGCGTTGAGCCTGCCGAGCTGAATACTCCCGTTCCACATTATCCTGCAGATTCATTTCCCGAGGCTAATCCTATCACTGATTCGCGGAGTTACATCGAGCAGATTGCCTTTGAACCCAGTGCTTCATACGACGATGAAAATCAACTCTTTTCATCTGAACCTGACCTCCGGGAGTTTGCCAGAACTGCGTCCCATCAGCCACGCCACTCCTTCCGTGCGCATAAGGTCATTCTGATCAAGCTTCGCGCACTGCGTTGACATTCTATTTGAAGCTTTCTCCAACTGCGTATCCTGTAACCATCGAACAACGCTGGCCCGATATTGACTCGGCGTTCACTTCACAGTGTATGCATCGATCTCTGCCATGCAGGACCCTCGACTGACTTTCCTCTACTAGATTGTCGGCTACGCGAGCAAAAAGAGGCCCGACTTCCCATTGTTTTCATGTGCGTGCCCATTCCGTCTTTCTTTCCCTGCCCGGCCCATTTGCCTATCTATAGATATTTGAATTACCGCCTTGGATATTACACCAGTGAACCTCATTCCTCTTTGTCATTCTCCTCACTTGTGGTCTTTCACGAACTGCCTGCCGAGAAATCACGCACATAGGCCAATTGATATCCATTTCGCCTTGCTTCGTCCCCATCCAGACGCAAACCGATCGATATTCTCGTCAGTAAGCTGGCATTCCAGCCCTTGAGACCGACTTTTTCGACGATTGCCCTGTGCGTGCCAATGTTGTCCATTTGCACTTGTCCATCTTGTCCCAACAGAACCCACATTACCTTCACCGGCGATGGCGACCGGTTGCCTGAAATCAGCGCTAACGCTTGGTGACCTTCTATTCTCCATCTTCTCTTTTTCCGGCACTCTCACCCTCCCAATTTGCACATTTATCAGACCTTCTGGAACACCGCAATAGTCACGGTATCGACAGGCGGGTCCTCTGCGCTCTATAATGAGCGCTCTCACTCCAAGTTTGAAGCGGAAAACCATGGCAGATGCATCCCAACGCGTGGGGCCGCCTGTTGGAGGGGGTACGTATCATGCTCTTCAATATATCGAACCACATTGACAATCACTTCAGATCTATTGCTATCCTAGCCGTTGGGTGCGTCTGTATTCCTCCTCGTCCTTTCATTGTTTCTTGAACTGACTGGACTGTCGGCCCAACTATCTATCGACTAGGGGTCGAACTATGGCTTGCAGTTGATGCGCCATGGAACGCTGCCCTCGTTCAATATCTTTTCCTGCCTCGTTTTTGAAGTTCTATTCACCCATTGAAACATTGCCGTGATGCCGCACTTCTGCTCGCCAAAGCTCTCGCTGTCCCGTTTGACGCGTTATGGGAGAGATTTCTATTCGAAGTATCGTACTTGGACTTTGAACTCGGGATCCTACGAAGTGACTTTATTATCCTACTGACACATTGTTCTGTTAATTCTATCCATTTATCCGAAATCAAACCAAGCTTGAGGGCTCGGTGTAACGATATTATGGGTCTACCTGTCCACTTCCCGGTGTAAGCCCGTCCTATCCTATTAATTCCCTGCCCACTGACTCTAATTCCAGCGCATTCGAATGTCATTGTGAACACTACTGTTAAATTCGCAGGTTCCTGTTGAAGCCCAGCCTCACACACCACGCCATGACGCCGAAATTATGCTTGGTGGAAACTATGTTTTGGTTCTTCTGTTTACTTACTTATTCTAAGATTTATCCGTTGATATGAAAGCAGGCCGAGCTTGCGCTCGGTGAACTATGCTTGTACATTTCGGGTATACCCTAGCTATCCTACCTCTTCAACGTCTAAACAACCCTCTAGTTGAAGCCCAGCAGAACGAAGGTGCACTTCAATTTGTTTACTGTGTACAGACTTTAATCCCTTCCATCACCTTCCTCTCTCACTCCGACTCCGTATGTCCTGATTTAAATTTCTGGATTCATTCGGAAGCTGGCCTCCACCAATCATCCTCAACTAACATTCACCATTCTCGCATTACAGGCATTTTCATTCATCGCTCAAGAGCATATCCAATATCGCCGAGTCATCCAAAGTTTATGTTCAACAATGAATATCAACCTTGGACCCCCCCCTTGTCCTCGACTGTATTCCCACCTCGGTCGATACTAGGTGAGTTTCCATTCTCATCGAACGGACTTTTCATCAGTTATCTTCCAGCTCGGAGTCAAATCTCACTATTTTTGCCGGAGTCGAGTGAAACTCGACCTAGGTGTGTCTGTTTCCGCTAAGTACAATTCTACCTGACTCTCGTACCTATCAGCTCCAAGTCTCATTCTTGATACCCACAAAGTTCCAGGCAGGGTGAACCTGTATTTGTCGGTCAACGCTTACTTGGACTATATATACATTATCCGGCTACCACCAGCCCCAACCCGGACTCGAGGTCTGCTCGACGTATTCAAATCCACTTTAACAACTTCAACCTTGAGCTCAACTACTCCAAGGTGCATGTTGAATCTTCCTTCATTCCCTACTGCTTTTCTCCTCCACATTCCTCTCTCCTCAAAGCCTTCCCTTGTTTTATCTGTCTTTTCTTTGTCTCGAGTTTTGGTATTTTTAGCTCAAACTTGACATGCCAGGGACTCGATTGATAACGTCTCTAGTCATGCTCAACTATCATACCGTGCGTCTCAAGTCCATTTAACACATTGTTCTTTCCCTCCCGCACTATATCTCCCAAAATTGGTCCTTCCCTCTTTTTTCTTTGCGTGCGTCGCCTTTGCTGTTCGCATTGCATTGGCCTTTTCGTTGCACTTTGCTCATTCTTTTTAGATCCTTTCTCTTTGCTTGCCCCTTGCCTTTCTCTGTCCCAGCACCCGATTATGTTGAACGCTGAAATGTCCACAGCATTTTAATGCCACACTACTGGAACCATTCCTTTCGTTCCAACCTTTACTCGGTAGGTGTTGTGTTTTGATTTTTCTGTTTAACAGTCACAGTTCTTCCTGGCTCTTTTGGCCTCGTTCTCTTGTTTCACTGACCCTCAAGCTCGCGTCTATCACTTCTCGATTCCTGGAGTCCTCGCAGTCAAGGCCTGGTTCATACTAGAGTATTCTTTCTCGAACATCCCTTCCTTCAGTCGTACCTGTATTAATACTTTCCGTGACGACCTGCTCCGATTGCAATATGCCTACCCTCCCCATTATTTTGGCTCTCTTAGCCCCGAACCAGGCAGGACTATCTAGGTCGGGTTTTACTGACACCAAAGTTCCCGTCCATTTACTGACTTATACCTAGCTCATCTATACTTTGAAAACGACTTTCATCCGGTACGTCACCTATCATTTTGTTCATTCATTGGCTGACTTTGAAGGCTCAAAGACCGATCATATGGCACGATAACCCAAAAGTTGTCTCACCTGACAGGAACATATTCTCATTCAGAGACACCGTTGACTTCGAATTCACATCCGGTGTCGAGTTGGCACAAGGTACACTACGTTATTTATTGCGCCCATTGGTTCACTCGCTAGCTTCCTTTCCAAACTGTTTCCGCAGCTCGGAAGACCGAATTCATTGCCGCCTGATTTCACGTATGGTCTTCACACTGATACTTATTTCATCAGTTCAATGTCCACCATCGTCGAAGTGGTAAGTTATTAACCTTCCTTCACTTATACTTCTACTATCTGTTCATTAGTTAAATATATACTGTTACAACAGTTCCTATATTTCCTAGCGCCGATTTCATGTGAGAAACCTTCAAACAATAACAACCGGGCACAGATATCAGTTTTTATTCGCTATCGGGCATCTCGGTGATGAAAACTTCGAGTCTGGGCCCTGCCTCTCTTGTAGGCTCGAAGGAAACACGCAAAGTACGTCCTTAATATTCACTGCAGGCAAAGACCGGCGCATGTGGAACCCGAGTGCGTTACACGCATGTGTTCCACATGTGGTTGACACATGGAACAAAGGTCTCAATCATCTTTATGGCACCTTTGTTTCTGGGGCAGATTCAAAGCCAAAAACAAAGGTGCCAAAGAGGTGATTGACACCTTTGTTCTTCACTGATCCCAGTCGCCGGCCATATGCATGTAACGCACCTGGTTTTCAGGTGCCTTGGTCTTTGCCCCCAGGGTTAATCTAGTATTTTCGGGCTATAAACACCGGCCTAATATCGCTTCCGAAACGTTCTCGAAGCGAGTGAATTCATATTTGACGACAAGTCAACAACCGGTACATATTGTTTTACTTGCGCTCTCATTCCAGTTCACCTACCAGAACGCAGGCGAATCATTCTCACACAAAGACCTCAATCATCCCATGGCTGCCTCGATGACATTGGACCATTCTTCCTAGGGGAAACCCTGCCATAATATATTCGCCAAACTGTCCTCGACAGTCCTCGTTCACGCGTTGAATTCCGCAAGTTGTGCTGGTCCTTTCTGATTATCTGTCCACCTCAGCACCGATTGAAATTCCTCCCCCTAAAGCAGAAACTGTGGCTAGCCGTACGTCCGCTCCCATAGCTCAGTGAAGCTGCAGGCATGTCCACTACCCCTGTATTTGCTTTCGGTTGGACCGAGGACTTGCAATATTTGACTTCAATCATGCGCCCGCTGCGTCTGATATTCCACCAGCAGCGCTTCACAATTAAAATGGCCCAAGTCTTATACATCTCGGTTCCGCTCACTCACAGGACTTGACCAATGAAAACTGATCTAATCATCGAGGGCTAGGGCGCCCCAGGGTTTACCAAAATACAGAGAGATACCCTATCTGTCACATCCGAAAATAGGGTGCCCTATTCTCGGATGAGATAGATAGGCCGCATCCGCTCCAGGATAGAATGAATCCCTGGCCACTGCCTCACTTGTGCTATGCAAAGGCACGGGAGCTCCTAGACTCGTTGCAAAATAAGTGGGACCCGAGGGGTATGCAGCCGGAAGACTATGAAGAATACCAGGCACCGAAGACCAGAGAGAAAGATACCCCGCTGGAAGAAGGGGAAGAGGCCCCAGTGGAATTTGATTCTAGGGTGAGTACAAAAGGCACACTACCGGATGCATTTAGAATATTTACAGACGGAAATGAAACTCGGTCACACACCGCGCCATTCATAATGTTCACGTATGTAAAGCACGGCCCCAGAACAGATGTGTACACAGACGAATCAGCAATAGACAACGACACGGATGATGTGAGAGCGGGCGCCGGAGTGTACTTCGGGGATGGGGACCCTAGAAACCGGAGCATCAGAGTGCCGGACGAGATGTGGCCCTCAAATCAGGTGGGCGAGGTTCTGGCCATAAAAGAGGCGGTGGAAACGGCGCCACTGAATGTGCCACTACGAATATATAGTGACTCAAAATATGCGATAGATGGATTCACTAAAAACTTACAAAAGTGGCAGGACGATGGTTTTTACACCGTCGCGAATGGAACCCTTTTCGAGCTGACCGTTGCAAAAATTAGAGAGCGGACCGCCCCCAACGGAATTTGTATGGGTGAAGGGACACACCGGGGTGGCCGGAAATGAGGCGGCAGACGCGCTGGCGGGCGAGGGCAGCCTAAAACCAGATGAAGATGTAATAAATTCAAGCGCCCAAATGTCGCTGATCCTCCCGGGAGCAAAGCTGAAAGCTATGACACAGTCGAAAGCTTATAAGATAATAAGGAAACTCAGGATGGAGAAACCGGGGACTCAAGACCTACTGAGGAGAACAGCAACCAAGGTGAATATGGCACTTGCCCAGGCCGCGGCAGCGGGAATGAACGGAGGCCCCCCCACCAGCGAGGAGAGTTTGGCGATCAACATTTGACAAAGACATCTCACGGAGTATCAGATACTTCCTTTGGATGGTGTTACACGGAGCTTACAGAGTCGGGGCGTTCTGGGACAGCATACCGAACCACCAATGGAAAGGAAGATGCCGGGGCTGCGACACACCGGAAACAATGGAACACATCCTGACCGAATGCGGGGAACCAGGCCAGAAGGAAGTATGGGACCTGGCAACACAAATGTGGCAAAAAAAAACAGGACAGAATATGAAACCTATCTTCGGGCAAATATTGGCTGGTGGAGCGACAAAGTTTAAGGACCCCGGTGAAAAACGGCTGTACAAAATCTTAATTACGGAATCTGCGCACTTGATATGGAAACTTAGAAATGAGAGAGTAATCGGAGGGGATGGGCTGGCACCGTTGGCAAAGATCACGAATAGATGGCTAAAGACGGTGAATAATAGGTTAGCAATTGACTGTGCAATGACGAATACCAAAAAATACGGCAGAAAGGCCCTCAAATCCTCTCTTGTCAAGAAGACTTGGAAGAAAACTTTGCGGAACGAAAGAACACTGGTCAAAGATTGGCCAAGTACAGTCGGGGTTTTAGTGGGTGTCGGATAGCCTCTTGCGATGACGGTGTAATGGTGACTGAGGTTGCCAGAACACCAGAGCTTGAGGGAATTCTGAAGACTCGAAGACGAGTAGTACCCGTGTTCGTCACTTCGTTACTTCGCTTAGAAATGAGAAAGTTCGTGAGTTTGATGGAAAACCGTGAAAGTTCGTCATTTCGACAGATATCCGAGAAAGCTCGTCACTTCAATGAAATTTTGGTGAAAGCTCGTCACTTCCGAGCGCGCGCGTGGTAAGTCTAATGTTTGATCACCGGAATTACGGAACAACGCAAACGGAATCCCGTTCTTTGTTACCTACCACCATCCACACCCCGCTGCCGGTGCTTCGCGGTCGTCTCATCGGTATTCAAGTCGCAATGCACACCGGGTGCAAACCAGCGGGTGGGAACGCGAGCAAAGTCGCCGGCGCGGAGGAGGAGACTGACATGAATGGGGAGATCCAGGGGAACCTGTCCGTCAGCGAGGTAGCGTGATCGTACCAAATTTGCGGGGACTGCGGGCGTGAGTGCTGATGATTCTTTCTGACACAGACAACTCTGACATAGAGAGCCCGCATCGTGTGCGACACCAACAGCAAAGTAATGGTAAGTGACTGATGAACCCCTTCAGTTCGCTAATACATAGATGTCTAGGCCCCGGTCATGAGAGTACTGGGGACTCAACCAACACGGGGGTTGTGTGCCGTCAGGCGAAGTTGATCTTGTCAAGGTGATTTACACCACTCGGCGTCGCAAAGCTCTACGGCGTGCAGAATAGATCTAGAAAAAACTATCTACAATTTAGCAGTTCATATCTCTCACTCTTGTTAACTGAATATCCATACACAATTTTGATTATCACTTCTCTTTCGTGTTGACGTCGTTATCTACTAAGACTAATTGTAATTTTTTTACATTATAGGCGCCCACCCTGCCAGCCGACCTAGATTTTCAAACTAAATTTCTACAGTCATCATACAGTGCGAGATACCTCTTCTTGAGAGAGTATTGCCCAGTCTCGGGGAGTTGCCGGGGTATGTTGCGCTCCGGCAAAGTGTGCTTGAAGGTGCCGCAAATGATGTGCCACTCTTGGCCGCAATGTTCCGTAATGGACACGGTCATGTGGTGATCGTCGGTAGCCAAAGTAACGAGCTTTCACGGTGTCTAGAGGAAGTGACGAAGTTTCATTACATTCAGCTGAAGTCACGAACTTTCGCGGGAAGCAATCAAACTCACGAACTTTCTCGACACTAAGCGAAGTTAAGCGAAGTTAAGCGAAGTAACGAAGTGACGAAGATGGCGCGGACTCTCTGCCACATACCACGTTATAGACGTGAATGCTTATGCAGCATTTCCTCGAGAGATTGGTTCAAATTCGTCTGGCCGGGTTCCAAGTCCATGGCCTCAACCTACCGAGCGCAGGGCAAACGACTATGTCGGCCCGGAAATCTCGGATGTGTCGCCTCAGGACCGTCGAGATGGAAGGGGAAGAGGAAGGCAGTGTACGACCTAACCCTCTCTTGCTCGTGCCATGTCAAGATAAAACACTCCTCAAAAAAAAAAAAAAAAAAAAAAGGATGAATCCCTGGCCACTGGTTGTTATACTGTACTATTTCGATCATGATCTGTGACCGCGGGATACGAAATTTAGATTTCGTACTTCGGTCGGAGCGTGACACTTGTTTTTTTTTGTAAATCGGTCGCAAATTCAAGTCAAGCCCTCATATATGCCTAATTTGTCGACCACGCGCTGGGGAGTTCTGGCAGCATGCAAACGACAAGGATGAGGATCTCGATGTTCCTAGGTTGTAGCAGTGTTGAATAGTGATTAATCCTGTGTGTTGGCTCGACTGGACGTCTGTCAAAAACTGTGGTCAACGCAGAGCCGTGAGGGAGGGGAAAGGCGGAAGAACCCAATCAGCGGTTTACTTCCGCTCACGTCAAAATTGACAGTTGGTACGAACACCGCGGCGTCGCTGGCTAACTGCACATGCGCAGAGGCGAAAAATCGGTTTTTTGAGCCCTTTTCAAGCATTTCTGTGACTTGTTTGAGGGTTTCATATATGCCCCCGGTGACCTGTGACATGTACGAAAAAATTCGTAAATTTTGGGCCCTGTGATGCGTGACATACGAATTGATCGAAATAGTACAGTAACCCCCAATAAATTCGCCACTCATGCCACACAGGTAAGCATAAAATCACCATCCAGAATCCGTTCCACAGGTGATAATGGACACGCAACCGTCCCTCCCGCAGACGGCCTTTCGTTGCCTTACCCTGCCAAGCGACCGCTTGCCTAGTATGCCCCATGGAGTTGGCCCGGGCACGTGGATGTCAAACAAAAGGCGATTGCCACGAAGCCGCTCGCCCCTACACCGCCGCCATCCGCCCTTGAAGGTATGTTTCGACTGCTTTTCGCGCCCTATTCGCTATAGACGCGCCTGGACTTTCCAGTTTGCGATGTTGTGGCTGGCACACACCAAGCCTGACCCTGGGATTTGCGTGCTGGCCACAACATCGAGAGCGTCCGAGGCATAGGAGGGTCGGGTCGGGTCGGACCCGACCCGACTTTCTGGGGCAGTGCTGGGCGGTGCAGATAAGATTAATTAGATAATAATGACAGGGGCCCATCAGATGGCGGCCCTTTTGTCTTGCTGTAAAATCTTTGCCGCGCCGCGCCGCCGTTCACTAATACACTAGCCTTTTGTCTCTTCAATGTCCCTGCACGACATCAAGGAACTGGTCCTCAGTGAACCCGAGCTCCACGAGGATGCCGCTCTTGGAGAGGAAAGTGAATGTTGGGTCTGGCTATTTGTAGAGTTGTTTCCCTGTAAATTGGAAGAAGACAAGGTAGACTGGGAGGTGGAGAGGGTCAAGCGAGATGACAAGCTTGTCTACCAAAGAATTTAATAGAAATGTAATTTACCTTTTAATAACAGTGTTAGAAAGGTGGTGTTCCTGGGACCGGTTTAGGTTCCAGGTCTCCGTAAAAAATAATGCATATGTTTAACCTTATATGGACGACCCATCAGTCATATGACCCGGCAACTCCCGCCTGTCCTGACCTTCAAAACCATTGAAACACATTTCCCGATCATGGATTACCAATACGGCAGCGCCCACGGCACTTCCCTCCTCAAACCTTTAAAATGTGTTTTCCGATTGTGGATTACTAAGTCGGCAGCTCCCGTCGCTCCCTACTCAAACCTTTAAAATGTGTTTTCCGATCGTGGATTACTAAGTCGGCAGCCCCCGCACTTGCCTCCTCGAAACCACTCCAGCAGATATGCTCGCTCTCCTGCCTTTTGAATATGCCCCTGCTATCTCTGGCGCCCAAGTTCCAGTGTTGTTTCAACCCAGCGTCGAAGAAGTCGACGAAGAAGATGAACCTCGCAGTGCTCCACCACTTCATTTGTCCAGCAACATATTGCAGGACTCCGCTGACCCCGATTTGCCCCCCACCTCTGCCTATGCCGCCTGGGCCAGCTCCCACCCGCCCTACCACCGCATCCATGGCCGTGGGTCCATCCTCCTCCCTCCCCCTCAGTATGTCTAACCCCTGTTTCTCTCACACTTGTTGCCTCTGATACATACAGGTCTCGTCCCAGAACTATACCCTGCCTTCTGCTGCCTGCACCACTCCGCCGTCAAACACCCACCCCCGGCCGCCCTTCTTCCGGCATGGCGTGGTATCACCTGCCATTATGACCTTTAATGCTGACGGTGATCATCACGGCCCCGTTACCGCGGTGGCTAATCCTCACCACGCCTCTCCAGAGACTGCTGTCTCCGACCCGCTGTGTGCTGACATTGCACTACCAAGTGACCCCTGGGTTGCACCACCGTCCCACGTGATCGGCCTCGCCTTCGCTGGTATCCACGGCAACCCGCGAGGATTCGAGTAGGGATTACGCCATGGAACCTCAGTCCCCTCTCGATACCAATTTTTCAGGCGGTGTTCAACGTACGTGTTCTGAATTTATTCGTATTATGAACTACTCTAACTAACATTTGTCGGCACAACCAACAGCTGCTTCAGCTACTTCTCTCGGCAAAAGGCCCCGACACGAGGATTCAAATAGGAATTACGCTGTGGAACCTCAGTCACGGCTCGATACCCATTTTTCAGGCGGTGTTCAAAGTACGTATTCTGAAATTAGTCGTTTTTTGAATTGCTCTAACTAACATTCGTTAGCGCAGATGTCCAGGGTTATTCTGTTGAGGGTGTGCTCGGGTCCCACACAAGTACTCAGTTCAACGGTCAATTCTCGTACAACCCGCATGTAAATAGTTCAACGTTCAATGCAGCGCACATTTTACGACCTCCGTGCAATGTTCATCAGTCCCACGGCGGCGGTGCCGACCCTGCCCTGACTTACATGTCGGGTTATTGGGTGTTTGTTACTCCAGAATCCGTTGAGCCCATGCAAATCAAGCTGCAAGACAGCCCGGCCGCGGAACCCGGCGAGGTGACCAAGTTCATGACTGTCTATACCCTGAATAAACAGTACATATTCTCCAGGACTCAGACTGTCCGGGCAGCAGTTCCCATCAACTCCGTTGCACTGAAATACGCCGACATACCGAAGCTCATCCAATTATACCGTTATTTTACAGTTCCTACTTTGTCTGATCTTGTGGCCAGGCATCGTCTGCAAACCTCTATCAGGATATCTTCTCTGGCTTCCATCATCGCGGGTCGGGCGGGTGGAGGAGGAGAGGATGACGGGAACTGCTTACGAGTGGACTGGAATTAAGTTTAATTCTGCGTAACAGAGGCGATTATAGGGGGGGTCGTATTGTCTCCGGACCTTATGTGTACTGGTGTCTGAGTATGTAAAATTGAGCGGTTGGGTGTCGGAGAGGTGAACACTCGGTCCCAGGGCTGCACGGAGCGCCGTTTGAATTATTTATCATTGACTTTCTTACACAGCGCTAGACTGACAAGCGGCTCGTAGCGGCACCAGTTTGTTGGCATCAATGCCTTGCCGAGATCAAACTACTTGAGCCGCAAGCGAGTCGGGTCGGGTCACCACAGCATTGGTCAGCGGGTCGGATCGCAGACCCGACCCGACCCTCCCATGGATCCGACGATCTGACAACATCGCGAACTGGGATCTTCAATCGCGTCTTCTGGACGTGAATCCTACGTGCATCAGGCCCTATCGCTGAGCGCGCGCAGCATTCGCGTCTGAGTGAACCTATGAGCGCGTCCTCTGCCGCCTATGCTCAACAATTCAATACAACGAGGCACGAGTTTAAAATTTCAATATGTATTGAAGCGTCTGGCTGCGAGAGACTAGTTCAACAATGACCTCGCCCACACAATCAAGATACCTGGAATCCACTCAAGCTACCTTCTAGATGAACACGCTGACGAACTTTAACCCTAGATCTGACATCGAGGCTGAGGCGCCGAAATTATGCTCGGTGGAATATATGCTTTGGTTCTATTTGAAAGTATGCATGCGTGCGGAGTAGGCGTCTCTTTGTATAGTATTTCATTCTGTTTACTTGCTTTTATCCGTTGATATGAGAGCAAACCGAGCTTGCACTCGGTGAGCCATGGTTGTACATTCTGGGGTATGCCCAAGCTATGCTACCTCTTCAATGTCTGAAAAACCTTCCAGTTGAAGCCCAGCGGAACGAAGGTGCCCTTCAATTTGCTGGGTACATAGACTTGAATCCCTTCCATTACCTTCCTCTCTCACTCCGACTCCGTATGTCCTAATTTGAATTTCTGCATTCATTCGGAAACTGGCTTCCGCCAATCATCCACAACTAACATTCACCATTCTCGCATTACAGGCATTTTCATTCATCGCTGAACAGCATATTCAACATCGCCGAGTTGTCCAAAGTTCGTGTTCGGCGATCAATATCAACCTCGGACTCCCCTTGTGCTCGACTGTATTCCCACCTCGGTCGATACTAGGTGAGTTTCCATTCTCATCGAACGGACTTTTCATCAGTTATCTTCCAGCTCGGAGTCAAATCTCACTATTTTTGCCGGAGTCGAGTGAAACTCGACCTAGGTGTGTCTGTTTCCGCTAAGTACAATTCTACCTGACTCTCGCATAGAGAATACCACGAATATATATTCGCGAATATGAATATTCGCCAAAACCTCAAAACTGATATTCGCATTCGTACGAATATTGATGGCAAATATTCGTTGCTTAGTCAGCTATATTCGCGAATATTCATGAATATGAATACTCAGCAAATACATTGAGAATTTGGGGGTTTAGCAGCCACCAATGAGTTGCTGAGAGCAATTTTATGCTATTTTGTGAGTTTAAACATTGTCAAAGACTCATACAAGCCCTTGTCTTGCATGTTCAACCATTTGATTGGCCATCACACTTGCCGTGTTCAACCTGTCAAGCAGTTGTCAAAGTAAAGATGTCTCTAAAGTGGTTGTTTTGCATCTGAAATACAGATCTAGTTGGTGTAAATGAAGTATGTTCTGGTTCCAGAGAGAAGATGTGTTAAACAAACTCAAATTTACCATGCTTGATTGAAACTTTGGCTGTGTATTACAGCTGCGAATATTCGCGAATATCAACTTTCCTGAAAACTGATATTCGCATTCGCGCGAATAGCACAGCCACAGCCATTCGCGAATATGAGTATTTGTTATTCGCGAATGTATACTCGCGAATATTCGTGATATCCGATATTCGTGGTATTCTCTACTCTCGCACCTATCAGCTCCAAGTCTCATTCTTGATACCCACAAAGTTCCAGGTAGGGTGAACCTGTATTTGTCGGTCAACGCTTACTTGGACTATATATACATTATCCGGCTACCACCAGCCCCAATCCGGACTTGAGGTCTGCTCAACCCATTCAAGTCCACTTTAACAACTTCAACCTTGAGCTCAACTACTCCGAGGTGCATGTTGAATTTTCCTTCATTCCCTAGTGCTTTTCTCCTCCACATTCCTTTCTCTCCTGGAAGCCTTCCCTTCTTTCATCTGTCTTTTCTTTGTCTCAAACTTGACGTGCAAAGGACTCGATTGATAGCGTCCCAAGTCATGCTCAACCATTATACCGTGCGTCTCAAGTCCATTTAACACATTGTTCTTTCCCTCCCGCACTGTGTCTCTCTAAATTGGCCCTTCCCACTTTCTCTTTGCGTGCGTCGCCTTTACTGATCAATTTCTTCGTGTTGCATTGCCTTTTCCTTCCCACTGCATTCCGAGGGTCCATAGACAAAGGGTTAGTCTACCCCTGTAGGTAGACATGGACAGACTTTGAACTAGACCAACCTTGTCTACATGTGTCAACACCCCTCGCTGGCGGGTCGTGTTTCTCAGCCTTGTTTGTGGAACGGTGGGTTGACTGAAATGTAGACTCGCAAGCCAGTCGACGTCCACTCGGTTACAAGACAGAGCGGGTGGGAACGGCGACAGATTAGGATAGAGAACAAATAGCTAAAACATCGGAGCAAATAATGATGGGACGTCAAACAACAGGTAACCTTGTGGACGGACTGGGCCCGCATGTCACCTGTTTCAGTGATGGATTTCCGCCCCGCCATTTCAGACCCTCGACTTAGAACAAACACGCCGAATACCTTAAAAAAAAAGTACCTTAGGCAAAGATGGATAACTTTGGATTCTCTATCCATTGATACTGACATGTTTTTGGATGGCAGAAAAAATGAAGGGGGTATCAATGGATAGAGAATGAAAAGTTATCCATCTTTGCCTCAGACACCCCCTGGCTCTGCTGCATAGTTCGTGAGTTGCAAAAGTGTCGTTTCCATTTCATTTCTAAGTCAAGTGTCTGAAATGGCGGAGAGATCTGCCATCTGCCAAACAGGCGACATGGGGGCCCAGCCTGTCCCGGTGAATGCCTGAGTTTACGATGGCATCAATTTCACCGGGCTGGGCTGGTTTCACGAGCCTAACTGAAATGTTGCTGATGCTTCAAGCTTGACAGTTGATCGACGTGATCGGCATTACCATCAGCGGACCGTGATCACCGCTGTCTCTGCTTAGCCTCTCATGGGTGACTCACAGCCAAAACACCCTCTAACTGGCCCAATCAGCCCTCCGATAGTACACCAACCACGGACCTCTTCAGCTGCGCGGCACGGTGGTGCTTCAAATGCATCAAGACTCCATCCCATGCAACTGAAATTGAGAAATCATGGCAGGGATGATATTACATAATAGTATTAATGAGTAGCAACGCACAGCCCAAGATCAACCGGGACGCCAGAGCAGGCGGCAGAGGGCAGTGGGGAATCCCTGAGTGTAGGGGCAGTGGTAGACAGGCATGGTCTACCCGGGGTCAACAGACGTAGACCAGCCATAGGCCCAGGTAGACCAAAAATAGTCTACGTGGGATAGACTCACTATGTTTACACAGTTGACTGATGTAGACTGACGTAGGCTCACGTAAACCGGGTCTGTCTACGGGACCTCGGAATGTAGTGTCCACCCTGCCAGTGCTCATTCTTTCCAGATCCTTTCTCTTTGCTCACCCCTCGCCTTTCTCTGTCCCAGTGCCCGATTATGTTGAACACCGAAATGTCAACAGCTGTTTAATGCTGCACCTAATCGCTGGAACTATCCTTTTGTGCCAACCTTTACTCGGTAGGAAGTTTTTGAAGAAAGTGCGTGCCTGTTTGTATAATGCTCGCGAAATCATCAACATATCAATACCATAGTATAACATCCCGTGCTTGAAGGTGGTCATCATGACCAAGGTCGACCTTCATCGTGTTCTTGTTTTCGAACCCTTCACCTAACTAATGAAGGTCCACCACCTTGTCGTCCACAACTACCCCTCCAAATTCGGCTTCATGCATCTCGCGCTACGCAACACCCGTGACTACGTCAACCAAGACGGCCTCTTGCGCTCGGGGATCTTTAACACTGTCGAATCATCTCTGAAGCTCCTGGACACGCCGTACATCGACGTCTTGCAGATTCATCGCTTTGACCTGAGGGCGGAAGTGAAGGAGATGATGTGCGTGTTAAATGATCTAGTTGTGAACGGAAGGTATGTCGCACTGGTCTTTCCAAGCCAGACGCTCTCACCATATCTAATCTCTCACTCCAGGTGGGCTATATCGACGCGAGCTCAATGAAGATGTGGAGGTTTTTCGCAGATGAACCACGTCGCGGAGTTGAATGGATGGACGCAGTTTTTGAGCATGTAGAATGAGTATAATCACCTACAGTGCGAGGAGGCGAGTGCTTCCTACCTCTCACTTCCGCGCCTTCATCAAATCCTCACCTCGAACTCAGGAACACGAAATGATCCCCTCCTGCCGCGCGCACGGTATCACCCTCATCCCCTACTTCGCCCTCGCCACTGACACCCTCTCTCGCCCCCTCTCGTCCCACATCAGGGAAACCCCCCACAGAAATTTTTCACAATTTCTTCTGAAATTGCGAGAAAATTGCTTGAATTTCACAGTTGTTCACAATTTTGAGAAAATATGTTACCCCCAGCAAAAATATGTAAATTATGCGTACTTTTCGACAAATTTCAGCCAAGGTTGCATGAGAACTTTCGCAGGAATTGGCAGAAACTATTTGATATATCTCATTATATTGGCTCAGAATACCGCAGGATAGCACAAGCAAGTTCAATTATGGTACCAAATGCAATAGATATGATACGATGAAGAATACAACAGAAACATCAACATCAATCACTATCAATGGCCAGAGAGATCACATTGTTCACCGAGCCAGACGCCGCCGATGGGCCAGAAGGTGATTTGCTAGTGCACGAGGAATTAGTCGGTGTAACTCGGCAAATAAAGGTTAAAAATGTACGCCACAGCCAAGTAAAGATTGTGCATCAGCTTGTTAAAAATCTTCGGCGACTTGCTGCGTTGCTCATCCATGACAGTGATCAAACTTTTGTAGGTGCTCTCAAGACGACCCTGGCTGAACTCAGGGGCGGGGATGTAAACACCGGTTTGCCAGGCTTGAAGAGCGGCGAAAGCCTACTTCCAAGATGAGGATCAGTGGAATGACGACATTGAAATTCACGCCTACGCACATTGGCACCAGCCAGGCATATCATGGCATCCGGCAGTACAACCTCAGTTGGACGGTCCTTCCTATTTGACTCGAGGTCGTTCACATGCTTGAAGCCCAGCACTTTGTGACTGCTCCACCAGATCTCACGGATGAGCTCGATGATTATTGGGGCTAAGAACGGTTTATCTGTCTTGAAAACCTGGCGCAAATGGGTCAGTCATCATATGCGTGGATATAGTACAGACAAACCTTAAGAACTTTGAACTTTGGGTGGTGGCTTAGAAACTGTGACGTTGTCGGCGGTGACAGCGTCAGCGGCTATGTCGCCCGCGTCAATGCCAGGGGCCGATGATTCAGCTGTGTAGGGAAGGATATAGCATTGATCAGTGAACAGCTGCTTCACGATGGACCAAATCTGCGACGAGGTGATACCGGCTTTGTTGAGCTTGTAAAGAGTTGCGACCTTCGAGATGGCCGCGTTTCGAAGGTCATTCCTAACGTTGCTGACTCGAGTCAAGACCTAGGAAATAAATTAGCAGCCCTGAGACAACGCGACACCACGTACGATGGGGCTTAGACGTTAACAGAATTCCATGTCCTTCTTGGCATGCTTCTCGATGTGCACTGCACCAGCCTTTTTCTTGGCAACACGACAAATGATTCTTGACATGAAGGTGTCCCGAGCTGGCATCGCCTGATATCCGTCCTTGTAGGCGAGCTCGTAAGTTGCCAGCGTTATACAGTCCGTGAGTACAGCCTTGAGCAAAGGTGTCTGCTCGAGGAGCTTGATTCCACCACCAGTGGTGGGCAGTGTTGGCCCTAAGACCCAAGGCCTTAGCTTGAACCTAAGGCCTTAGGCCTTAAATAAGGTCTTAGGTTAAGCCCTAGGTTGAGGCCCAGTTTTCATCTAAGGCCTTAGGCATCACGTGTGCCAATGGTTTTTATTCAATTTAAATTGATTTTTATGCTGAATTAGCGGTTATACCACTTAATCTGGCCACAACATCAGGAAAACACAAAGTTGCCGCATAGCTCTAGATAGCACCACATAGAAGCCATAGTGGCCATAGCAGATGGGCCAACTTTATAGAAAGGTGGGAGGGGGGGGGGTCAAATCTATAGACACCCATAGACCCCCATAGCTCTCATGTTGTCTATCATAGTAGCCATAGTAGCCATAGCCATAAGGCTCACAGCACCCATATTTCAGCCAAAAAGTAATTTTTTTTTGTTCACCCTACTACCCTGTTGACGTATTGTTTCTAATGATATTAGATCTAATTAAAGGAAGTCCGATTTATCTTATGTTGTAAATGCAACTTGAGTATTCTAAATAAATGCTAGTACGGGGAATTGAACTCTGGACCCTCGCGCGAACTAAGAAAATCTTAAAGCGACAAAATAACCTCTACACTAAAGTAACCATAGAAAGCTGTGGTGCTTTATGTGATACTACATTTGTTCTGCCTCCCAGCACCATTGAGGTCCTCACTCATCTCAACTATTCTTTAAATTAGTGGTAGGCAACATAAACCATAAACCATGATTGTGGTTGATGTAAACCCATCCTTGCAGGTCACCAATCTAAAAATAGACCCAAAATGAAACTTATAGAGCCGAATGAGAGCTACAAGACTCATTAACATTATTTTTCAAGAACTAGCTTTGTTCAACCATGAATTGTGAGATACTTTCCTGGAAGCAGTGCCTTCTCAGGAATTGGATCCTCCTAATCAGGTCTGAATATGCAAGGTTGGCAAATCGTGTTCAACCCAGTTGAGTTGAGTTATCTCATAAGTGATGATAAGATTAACTACATTAAAAGCTACAGATACTCATAGACCATGATAGTAGGCAATAAAAAATTGATGGACTGGCATAGTTCACCATAGATCAACATAACAACCCAAGACACTTTCATAGACTCCCATAGATCCCTCTGATGTTCATAGCTCATTATAGCTCATCATAGCTCACCATAGCCCACTATAGTGCTCGGGGTATCTCATAGACACTCATAGCACCCCCCATAGTTGCCCTTTCGTCTATGGGCAACTTTGGATTTTCCTGATGTCAAGGACACCAAGAGTGCTTTCGACATACACCTAGAGGCAATAGAGACAGAAGAAGCATATCCACAGTGCTGGGAGACAGTGGGAGTCAAGGTAGCTAATGTGCCTAGAGCTGGGAAGCACCTTCCCTTTTAGGAAATTAAGGCCTAAGACCACCTAAGGCCTATAGCCTTAACCTAAGCCCTAAGGCCTTAGAAATTCTGGAGGTTGATTTCTAAGGCCTTAGGGCTATCACTGGTGGTGGGAAACACGATGCGCGCGGAGGGGTCCCAGTCAGACTCGGGCGATACCTTCGGCTTGATAACCGACTGGGCATGAATAATCCTAGACACGCCGATTTTTGGTTGCTGCATGTAAAATCAGGAAGTGGATTGATAGTATACGACTGAAATTACGTACCTCCTTGAATTTACGCGTTCGGAGGTCGTCGTTGGCGGCGAGGCCTTCAAACTGTACTCGCGTAATATTATTGAATGTGTTTGGGCGTTATTTGGGGACACAGATTTTGCCCCATATCTCTTTGTGGTCCCCGAGCGACATTATGCAGATCAGGACAAGACCATCCGACTCTACCATAACATGCATACCGGGAAATGGTGGTGGAGCACACAGGTAAAAGCCATTCTACTGTGGCGAAAAATGTGACACTAAATATTCTATAGAAACACGTTGAAGAAGAGATATCTAGTCTCTAGGAGGACTGAGGGAGGCCAAGGTCGTGCTAGTAGCGTGGCCGAGTCGGACAGCACGAATGTGATGTCAACAGGGACAGGATGGATCTAGATGTGAAATTATAATGAAAACAGATAGAATGAAAACTCAGCTTGGTGGTAGACTCAGTTCAGCTCAAGATTGCTCGGAGGTACTCAGAACAGCGAGTGTATTCGGTATGTGGGTGGTGGCGAGAAGGCGGAAGTAAAGAACAAAGAGAAAGGTGCCGTAAGATGTCGACATATATAGTACGCTGAGTCAAAACCAGGTATGTAAGAGTCTCCGTAGTAGCAAAGCAAAGCCGCAGCTAAAATCGAACCTCGCCCAGCAGTCCAGGTACTACGCAAAGACGTATAGGGAGATATTCGCTGTCCCGCTCAGCGCCAAATGTGGGTGACCAGACCACTTCGGAATCGATCCCCGGCGTAGCCCGAGATGCCCGAGATCCGGTTCGCCTCTTCGCGTTGGCAGTATGTAGTGAAAAAAAATGAAATATCAGCTGTAGATCGTATGAGTGGATGTAAGAGTATGAAAATCCAGTCCAGATATAGAATGTATAACATTGTTCTTGTGGAACTGTATCCGGAATAATGCTGGAATTCTTGTGGCATGTGTCCAATCGGCTCGGGATGGGAAAGCGACGTGCGAGGCATGTCGCACTTCCACAACGTCGAAGCTGACAATCCAGGCACCACAATCATTCCTATCCTTCTCCTCGTCGGACAAGACCCAGCTCACCATGTTTGGTAACAAGGCGGTGTACCCCGTTTATATGAGCATTGAGAACATCCCGAAGGAAATACGGCGCAAACCTTTGCGTCGTGCCTATATCCTGCTTGCGTACCTTCCAACTTCTCGCCTGAGCCATATAAAAAATAAAGCAGCGCGTCGCCGTACACTCGTCAACCTCTTTCACACGTGCCTGTCCTTTATAACAGCTCCCTTGCGCGATGCTGGAGTCACCGGAATTCCTATTGCCAGCGGGGACGGTGTCCTGCGCCGCGGCCATCCCATTTTGGCGTGCTACATTGGGGATTATCCCGAGCAATTTCTCGTCACCTGCGTAAAGACCGGGTGGTGCCCGAACGGCGAGGTCGAGCACGAAAATCTCGGCGATGGGGACTCGACGTGCACGCTCCGAAATCTAGCAAAAATCCTGGATGCTCTGGACAAGCTGGATGAGGGTGGTACCGTGTATGCTCAGGCGTGCAAAGATGCGGGCATCAAACCCGTTGTCCATCCTTTCTGGCAGGATCTTCCTTACACCAACATTTTCCTTTCCATCACGTCGGACGTCTTGCATCAGCTCTACCAAGGGATTATCAAGCACCTGATAGAATGGCTGAAGGAGGCTTGCAGGGAAGCGGAACTTGATGCTCGCTGCCGTCGTCTTCCCCCGAATCACAATATTCGCCTTTTTATGAAAGGGATTTCGAACTTGAACCGCGTAACGGGTCGGGAGCATGACCAGATATCTCGCTTCCTTCTCGGCATAATCATCGACGTGAAGCTTCCCGGGGGGCTTTCCCCTGTTCGCCTCGTGCAGGTGCGGGGGATCCTCGATTTCGTATTTTCTGCTCAATATCCCATGCATACAACGGAAACCCTGGAGCGCCTCGAGGATGCACGAATGCGGTTTCATCAAAACAAGGGCATCTTCGTGGATCTTGGCATTCGGGACAGTTTTAACCTTCCCAAACTCCATTCGTGCGAGCATTATGTCCCAAACATTAAACTCTTTGGCACCTCGGACAATTACAACACCGAAAACACAGAACGGCTGCATATCGATCTCGCCAAGGACGCCTACCGTTCCACAAATCGCAAAGACGAGTTCTCTCCAATGACGCTTTGGCTCGAGCGTAAGGAGAAATTCAACGGCACGATAAATTCATCGAGTGGAAACGGAGTGGTTGTCCTCCTCCTCCAATCGTCGAGAACCTCCATCCCGGAATTATATACGAGCGCAAACTCACCATGCCCAAGCATCCCACCCAAAAAGCTGTGAAATTCACAACCCTGGAGACCGAATACGGTGCCCCCTTTTTTCGCGATGCACTCTCCCGTTATATTGTGCAACTCACCGAGCCAGCCCTGACTGCCACCCAGATTGAGCGCGAGGCAATCAGCTTCGACGTTCCATTCACTGTTGTGCCGGTATTCCAAAGAATTAAATTCAGCACATCCGACCCGTATGCAAACGATGGGCCAACCGACTCGATTGTGGATTCCATCCATGTTCAGCCCCAAAAAACCTTGAAGAATGGGGATCACATTCCAGCGCGGTTCGACACCGCATTAATCAATACCGGCGCTGGAGGGAAAGTTAGCATTGAAGGTATGTTTAAAATAGAGTCCGTCCACACGCAGCACCAATTACTCACATATTTGGTCAGGATACCGAATTGCACAAGTTATAGTTGTCTTTACTCTTCCACCTCGTTTGGCCAAGAGCATCCTCCCGCCGACTATCGTTCCACCAAAGTATTTGGCGTATGTTGAGTGGTTTTCGTCATTCAAACCTCAGCCAGAGCGATATCACTTGATGTACAAGGTGGC
The DNA here is from genome assembly GCA_029378375.1 of Mycena olivaceomarginata. Lineage (NCBI taxonomy): Eukaryota > Fungi > Basidiomycota > Agaricomycetes > Agaricales > Mycenaceae > Mycena > Mycena olivaceomarginata. The sequence goes on along the minus strand of JARKIC010000692.1, from coordinate 135,417 downwards.
ACGGACAATTAAAAAAGGCGACCGCCTCGCGAGTATAATTCCAGTGAACAATATCCGACGCAGTATCCATCTCCTACCCAAATTTGGTCCAGTCGCCCCGCCAGATTGGAAGTCTCATAATGTTTTGGACAAGTGCCCGGCATTCTTTGCCAATCCATGGACTGACCGCCATATCTACGCAACTCTGTACTAGCACAGTAGTGTTGTAATGCAGTTACCTTGTCTCTGGATTGAACTCAAAACAAAACTCAAACTATGAGGTTCGCCAAATTTCCACAACTAATATCTGCGGTTTTCAAAATTTGCGACATTTGGGGAAACTTTGCAAGGATTACGAGTACTTTATGTACTCGTTGTTTTCATCAATCGGGAACCAGATTTTTGAGATGGCGAAACATTTATCAGTGCGTTTGAATGATGTAATGAAACTAGTGGCTGTGTTCATTAGGTTTTTGAAGTCTTTTTAACAGATTAATCTAATGAATTTAGTGATTATATATTCCATCAAGATGCGGCCGGTTCAAATCCGCTGTGTCAATTCCATTTTACATTTTTCCTCAAACACGTATATAGCTTATTTGTTGGCGACTCTGGGGCATCCTTGATGTGTAGCCTCTTTATATGTATTTTTGGTAATGTAAACTATAGTGCTTGCTGTTTAGGAAATGCAATTTTCTTATATTCGTGATGTTCATTGTCACGTGTTCCACATACGTTTACATCGACCAACCACCTCTTTTGTTTGGAGCGTCTAGTTGCTATTTTGTCCAGTTGTCAGTGTTTGGGGGTGGTGGGAAGCCGGACACGTGGTAGGTAGGTAGGTAGGTAGCATTACATGGCCAGTCCGAATCACAAACACCGGTTCCAGAGATTCTCCCGGATTTGTTTAATTCTCATCAGCCATCAACCGCATGTAATGGCCTCATTCTCTGTCAATTCATGCTCAATTTACAAGGTTTGGTAAGTGTTCTCCTCAGCGAGGCTCCAGCAACAACATGGGCCCTCAAATAAGCCTCAAATCCCGCCAAGAACTGCTCTATCACACCCAAGATTCAGAATTGGAAGAAATTGCCGTGAATGCTGTGTGATGGCCATTTATATAACACAAGAACTCGAATCTAGTGGTTCCGGCGATCATTGGAATCCACTGGGCATCCAATGGATTCCAATGAATATAAGCCTCTTTGGATCCCAATGGTTCAACCTTGGATTCCGATAGTTCAGCCTAAGATTCCAGAAAAGTGTCCCTTCTACTGCCTTCAAGGGCACTAGCGGCATTCGGTTCTTCATCCCAGACTCAAAAGACTGCAAATTACCAAAAAAGGAAATTCTAGCATTGAAGGGCATCAATAATAATTAGTACACTAGAGGCACACATGTACTGTAGGAGGTAAATATGGAATTGTGGGATGTAACTACACAATAGAACAGAAAACAGGGCTGGTAGCAAGTGCTGCAAGATCACCGAGACCCGAGATATGTACCTCACGATCCTTGTGGGTACTGAGATGCAGTGTTGTAAATTAAGGCCTTATTAAGGGTCTCAGCTGAATTTAAGCCCTTAATGGAAGTAAAGGGTTAATTAAGGGTACAAAGTTAAGGGTAGATTAAGGGTTAACATCGCGAAGAAGAGTATCGAAAACCAGAGACGTTATGTCAAATGTGGGGGAAGAATATCAAGTCCAACCTTCAAATTCATTGCCTGAGTTGTTGCTCAACACTCAGCAAGAAACTTCATGACTTGCTTCTACGACTTAATACAAGGCTGTGCCGACGGATACAAACGGGGAATGATCCCAACATGAAAAGTCTATCAGCCAGGCAGTAACAACTCAAGGACCAGAGTTTTTGTGTTTTGAACTTTTGGTGCAGACTGTCTGGCAGGAGACACTAGCTTTGCCTTGAGCTGAAAGATCATCTGTCCATGGTTGTGCTATGTTAAGGCCTAAGTAAGGGCTTAATTTCAACCTGACTGAAGTTAAGGCCTTAGCTTAACTTCATGTTAAGCCCTTAATTCGTTAAGGCCTTAGCCTTAACTTACAACACTGCTGAGATGGTGGCCATCTTCAGAAGCACCGGCATCAGCGATGTTATTTGGGGGCGCGGGGTCAGACAGAACCACATCAATCTCTTGCAGTGGCAAGACCGGCCATGCATGTACAAGAAAGTTGGTAATTTCATAAAAAAATGTGGGGAGATCAAACTTCGGTAATGTCCGAAGTGTGTCATGTGCACAGCCACCACTCTGAACAATGAAATATAGTCAGGATAAGCACAATGAAATTCGAAATGTATCAACCAATTGGTGAACATAACGAGGGACCACGTTTCCATCCAAACTCTCGGCCGGTAGAATAACTCCCGGCATGAATTGGTTTTGGAAACATGTGCACAACAGGGCAACAAACACATATGCGAAGCAAATCTTCAACTGATTGCGAACATAACAAGGGTCTATGGTTCCCTTGAAACCCTCGGCAAAACTCCTGGCCTGTATTGGTTTACTATAAATGTGCACAACAGGGCAACACACGCATTTCCAAAACAAATCTACCAACATCTAGGTATCAAATGGCATATCAGTACCTCAGAAGAGCGGAAATATTTACAGGAGTATCGGTGATCGACTCGGGGGGGGTGAACCGCGGGGGAGGACAATCGCGATCGACCGAGATTTTATTGGAAACACAATACAGCACGATTGACACAGATTTTGGCTGAACAACCGATAAATTGGGACAAATAAAGATCAACTATGTACCCTCCAGGATTGAATGTATCAGATCAGTACAAGACTATATAGGCCGTTTTATTATCCAAACTTCTAATCAGGATCTAGCAATCCCGAGGGGGATGAGTTTTGAGGACATAAGCGACGCACAGGAACAAACAGCCAAGGTCCGGTAGCATATTGAGCGAACAGCTACGAGTCATGGCTATTGTGGAGCCAGTTCAAAGCAACAAGCTGCGCATCTCTGTGCTGGAGGCTGAGATTTCTGGCCTCCGCAAACAGATCATCGTCAACCAGCAGACCACGCAGCACATCATCCAAGAGCTGCAGCGGGACTGGCAGACAATGCGGCAGGATTGTATTGACTGCCAGGTTCGAGTGCAAGGGTTGAGAGTTCACATGGACCGAGTTGAAGGTCACATCAATGAGATTGTTGTGCATCTTCCCACTCATCACGGTTGGAAGTCGGAAGTCGGCTCGGACTATGATCCTGATATCACGCTTGCAGAAGTCGAAGTGGAGGATGGCTCCCAGCCTGAGTGGATTGAATCACAAAACTGGTTACACAAATCAGATGGGGAGGAGAAGGAGAGTTGTGTGCATGTTTGGATGATGTCATCTTGTTTACCAGTATCAACATACCGGGGTTTTTCATTCAAATCGACAGTCACGTGTCATGCACCCCCTGTCGAGGACGAATTTTGGTCGCGGTCACGCGTCACGGAGGGGTTTGTCGAACCCTCTAAGGCATGTCACCTCCCCCGCCCCCACCCCAGTGGCAAAAAAAAGGTAATTTTCCATGGAGCTGTCGAAATTTTGGAGGTGTCACGCGAAAATTCGGCTGCTGTCGAAATGTCGAACTGGTAAATCGGGGTCACGCGTCACACCCCCCTGTCGATTTGAATGAAAAACCCCAGTACATAGATTAAAATCTACTCCTGACCTCCGCGCGATTTTGAGGGCCGCAGTCGATATTCCAGCTCTTCTCCACCCTCAGCATAGTCCCAATCGACTTCCATGCGTGCACACGTTTTCGTGACTGCTCGCCTTTGTACCACCACTCGAGCCTTTGGACGTGTTATCCCGTCGCTTTCCAAGCTCTTTCTGTGCCGCCTTCGCCTCTTTTTCAGCTGCCTTTTTCCCGCCGCTCGAGATCCGTGGCCTCCTCGGCCGCTTTGGCTTCACGTTCCAATTGTTCCGGTTCTGGATTGATTGTTCAACTGCCTCGACAAGTGAAAGACCAGGGTATCGAACACCATTGCGCAGGTTTTGCACTTCTGTCGCACTTCGTAGTTGAGCCAGGTTCACAAAACAGTCATTCGGCTCGACTGTGTGGGTGACCTAGTTCTCAAAGCGATCTGTCCTCTTTCATTCTTGAAGTACCTGACGCGTGCGTGTAATTCGACACTGGTGAGCTGCACAGTTATGATTAACGTTGATTGCGCAGACAAGTTCCTATGGCTACGATGAGCCGGAATTCAGAGGAAGGAGAAATCACTGACCTTGAATGCAAACCATCTTGTGCTGATCCAACTGCACGATGCACGACGGCATTCTGTATGGCAGAATATCTGGGCCAATTACACAGGGTGAAAACCAGTATTCCAAGCACCGTTTCAGTGTCCACTTTGATCACAATTTCTTCGACCCGCCCAACGCAAGACTTGTGGTTTTTGTGATAGATCACAAACCTTGAAATCTTGGCCAGATCACCGTTAAGAAGAACGATGCAGCGGCATCTTTGGACCTTGTCTCCTTTTCAAAGAAGGGTGGTGATACCAAGTTTCCCAGCAGTTGTATCGCCCCAGCAACTGGGCACAGAGCCCACTATTGGCATATGGATACCTATAATACTTCAGGTTCAATATTAGCCGCCAAATTGAACACATACCGCTTTGTGAAACATCCCATAATCTACCCATTGACATGAATGCCAGGAACTCGTCGTCCTTCAAAAGAGCGAGTACCTCGGGGCCTGCCTGACGAGGGGCAATGCAGTTTCCGATCATGTCAGAGTGGACATAACGACCGCTAACCAGGTGCCAAACCGCGTGTAGATGGCTAAATGCTGACCCGATATCCAAACTCGGGGCATGCTTTGTTGAATGGATACTGTGAAGCCGGATGACAAGGTTTAAAGGATTCAGAACTCTCTGTTGCGTAGAGTATCAGGGGCCCAAAATGTCGTATATGTTCAGGAATATGAACGAAGAGATGAAATTTTGGCTTGTTGAACCACTGGGTGTTCCAGAGTGCAGTCGCAGTTAGAAAGTCGAAATCTGTGTCGTTCAGCCTGGCCTGAAATATATGTTAGCATATACCACAGACTGCACAGCAGCGTATATGCACAAGATAAGTTGGCATGCGTATAAAAAAATCTATCTTAAAGTACGAGTTATGCCGTGCAAAGCATCGGCCTCCCCCCAAGTTTTGGTTAAGGTTGCTAGAATATCAGGAAAAATAGCTGGAATTCTCAAAAAATTGCAAGTGGTAAAAAACTTTCAGAAAGAATTCCAAAAAAATTGCAAAGGAGGTTTTCCCTGATGCAGGAAACCGAGCGGATGCCGGCGCACAAAGCCACCGGGTGGGAGAAGAAGCTCACTGATGCAGATAAGGAGATTATTCGCCGTGTGGAGGAGGTGGCGGGGAGAAAGGGGTGTACAATGACGCAGGTTGCGTTGGCGGTGCGTCTCCCGAAAATTTTCCTTTCCCCTCGTCGTTGCGCTCGTCCTTCATGATGATCGATAGCTGATGTACGCACGACACAGTGGATCCAACTAAAGGTCCGACCCCCTCACCATCAGGCTCGGTTCGGTCGAAACGCGTGGAACAGGCTGCGCAGAAGGGGGTTGAGTTGACGGAGGAGGCGAAGTATCTTGAGGAGCGGTGGGTTTCCTCAGTCATCCAATTAAAAATGGAATCCGGCGCTAACATTGCTTTGACATTGAAGATACGTTCCCAAGGCCGATCGCGGATATGCATGAAGAGGTATCAGACACAGCCCGAGGACAAGCCCCCGCGAGTCATCCACCACCCTTCTGGGACGGAATGGGAGACTAATTAAGAAGAAGTAGGGAGTAGGGGCCGACGAGAGCGCGCATAGGCTCAAGCGATATCAATGTGTAAACTGGAATATGGAATCTGGGTTGAACTTACCAGCGCGACCGGCCCGCCAGCAAGCGAAAACAATTGTGCAAAAGGCTGCTGCACCCTATTCCCTTGACCTGTCATTCACAATTGTCAGTGCTCGAGATCGTCGAGGACGCCAGAGACTGGTGCAACCAAATATCCCCACTCGTATTCGATATTCTGTGGACTACTCAAAACACTAGTTGGGCAGGAGTCATGCCTTCTCGCAACGCTCACTGCCCTTCTGAAGTTTTGCATCCTGGCCCAGAGATCTTCTTCCCCAATTTGTCCAGCTGCCTTTCTTTTCTTTCTGCCTTCTGTTCACCTCGCCCGGAGAAGGTGTCTCCTCTCCGCAACACCTTTATTATCCCGAGGACGTCACTCGCCAGGGGCAGAGTCCGTAGTGCACTGATAGGGTTGCGATCATTCCGCAAAGACTAAATGGCCACCTGCCATCGCCGTCAAGTCCTCATTAGGCAGACCGTCGTTCAGCCGCGCGCTCGAACATATGTAAAATCCTCCAGCCCGCAATAGTGACCGCGCCTCTCGCCAAGATCTCTTTCTTCCAAGCTACAAGTTATCTTGGATTTTACTTGAACTTGGGTACTGGAAGGAAAAAGTAAATGTCCCGGCAGGTACAGATCAACTTTGTTGAAAGTGCTGAACGGCCGCACTTCAGATCACTGCAGTAAACACAGTAGGCTCTCAAAACATTCATGTACGCCGAACACAGACTGCGAGGGATAGAGTATTGCAGGAAGCCCCGTAAATTGGTTTTTTCAACATTCTATATATGCGCCCGCTTACCGTTCGGCGCCAAGCCCAAGGGTAAAAGCACGGCATCATCGGCAAGGGTGTTTCTCGGCCTCTCTCACAAAAATACAATATCTCCTGAGAGGTTCTAATCTGGCCACGGCATAGCATTTGAGTTGTGCAGGAGCCGCTTGAGGAGCCGAACACCGGGCTAACCTCCGGAAACGGAAATGAGATTTGATCGGAGTTTACACATCCATTCAACACTGCCGGGGGCAATCACCGGGGTAGGTGAAAGTTCGCGGCAGGTAGGGTACGCGGCACGGTTAGGTATCAAGCAGGTGTCAGCCCACTAGGCTCTGCAAGTACATAGATAGACACCACTTAGGTTTCGAGAAGGTTGAATTAATGGACCATTGACCCATGAAGGTTACAAAAAGATAGTCATATTTCCGAGGCTACGGGATAGTTCTATTGAGAAACCCCGGTTGCAGGCAGAAACTTCCACCTTTCTGGATGAATATCTGGCAGTTCTCAGGGTTCGGTGTGTGAATAGGCATGATTCGACACACGGCACTTTGATGTTGCTATGGTGCCCCGCAACCTTGGCAGATCCCCGATTGTCATCGCTTACCGCCGACTGTCATCGCATACTGTCGCCGTTGAGCGGTGAGTGGCTCCTGTTGCGTCCTCATCTGGTTCCCTCCCCGCAAGTGTCTTTTGTTTTCCCACGGATCTTCCCTTTACCGACGAGGCCTTGATATCGATCATATTCATTGAATTTAGTGAAGTGATTTGCTGTCCTATACAACGTAGAACGGAAAGACCGTGTTCGGCGGAAACACAAAACCCGAACACGTCCATCACAACCTTTCTGCTGACAATAGGATCTCCCGTTGATTTTCGCCAGTGTTAAATCAAATGTAAACCACATCCATTGAGCACCACAAGCTCCCCCGATTCTGTTTTGTTGAATCACTAATAATTTTCTGTTTCCACCGCATCGGTCAGTGAGCAGTTCAAACCGTCTGAAAAATGGGTCAACTTACGAGGGCAATCCCCTGCCATAATTGTTGCCCTCAACGTCGCCGCCAACCCTGGGAATACAGACTCATGAAACGTGTACCACCCGCTATACGCCAAGGTCTGGTGATCGGAGCATGTGTACGTGATGATATCGATATAGGTCGCCTTGCCCCCGCAGATGCTCTCGAAACGCATCGTCTCCGCGTAGCCGTTGAAATTTATGGTGGGCTGGCCTGGCACTGCAAGTATGTACGGGTCCCCGTGGTACGAGTACTCTAGCACATCCGAGCGGAGCTTGTACGCGGTCAGCGTCTCGTAGTATGCTCCGCCTGCCAGAGTTCCCGAGCGCGTGGCGCCGGGGACGTTGTCCGTGCCCGTAGTGTTCGTGACGGGGACACCACCCTAAATTAGAGTACGTTAGTTTGAGGGAGAATTCGAATGCGGGTGGGCAGCAAAGTCGAAGAACGACTTGGTTATGTTGGTGAACTCGTCCAAGGGTGCGTTGTATGCGTAGCTATTGTGGACAAAGCTCGTGTACGATCAGGACAATGGATATCGTTATTCGTTGAGGAGGAGGGACTGTTTGCACGACCAACAGGGGTCAAGCAGAGGATGGCGAGGCTGAGTGTTGCTGCGAGATGGGAGTGCATCGGTTAGCTTGCGGAATGCCTGACGTCGCCTTACTTATAAGTACCGCCGAGATGAAGGATGATGGGATGGTTAAGCGAAGATAAATACCGGCTGTCGGCATATGGGAGTTACGGCGGAACTCGAGATAAATACAGACGGGGCAAAATAAAAGTGGGGGCGACCGCTGGCGACCGTAACGACAACTCTCCTTCAAGTCTTGTTCTCGCAGGAGAGGACCCAAGCACTGGGAAAAAATCGCCATCAGCTGGCGGAAGACTGACATGGCTTAATGTCCTGAAATATGTTCACAATTATTTTGAGGGGTGCCAACAATGCCGGCATCATGGCTTATTGCAAGCGGTTGCGCGGCCGCTTCGTGGCCTCGCACAGTGTTCGCCCTTAAGGCCTTAAGCGAGGTTTCCAGGAGCTCTAAGGCTTAATAAGAGTTAAGCCTTAAGCTTAAGGCCTCATTTAAGGCCTTAAGCCTGATTTTTCTCACGCTTCCCCAGCCTATTTCGCACCTTCAGAAACTGAGACAAAACTCAAATTTTACATATGTAAGCTACTCAACATACTCTTCCTCCGAAGGAATCTCCACCGCTCCATCATCTGGTTGCGCGTCCTCGAGCTCGTCTTCGTCAGCCTGCCGCTCTGCTTCCGCCAAAGCCATCATCAGCTCTGCTTCCGCCTCAATCTCCTTTTGCGAGAGACGCTGAACATGCTTCTTGTAACGGTGCGGGTTGATGCGAAGCTTAAGCGAGATAAAAAACGAGAGTGGGGCACAATTACTGGCGTTGGAAAGACAAAGAGAGGTAAGTACATGGTGCTATATATATACCTCCAACCGAACCCCATAAGTATTCTTTCTAGAACTAACCGATCCATCGAGGCGGCCGCCCTTCACATACCTGCGCACACGGAATCGCAGGGTTAGGCGACACTTAGGGGATGTCAACTAACACCGCTGGACCAGCGCCGCTACACCAGCGCCGCTACAATTGCGTGCTTTTTTTTTTGGCTTTTGATTGCCGCTTAGATGTCGGAAAACTCGGCCCGGGCTCTTAAGGCCTTAAAGGCTTAAGGGAAAGAACGGGTCGGACTCTAAGGCTTAACTTAAGGCCTTACTAAGTCTTAAGACACTTAAGGCCTTAACCCTTAGGGTGAACACTGGGGCCCTCGCATCCCCTATCCCTCTAATCCCAGAATGTGGCACGACATTCTGAGATTAGACGGATAGGATTCCGTGCCTCGAGGTGGATACTTCTATCGGACAATGTCTAGTGCCCTACCGGATCCTCCTAGCTCATCGTCTTCAAGCTCTTCTGACTCGTCCTCAACCAAGAGTTCCGACTCTGGGTCTTCGTCTGCAAATGAATCTCCCAACGATTCACCTCCCTCTGGTGCTTCCGGTCCCTGGCGTGCCTCTCCTGGAAACAAGGTGTTTAAGGAACACGATGGAAAACGTTCCAAGCACCTGGAAAAGCTTCTGCGCTCGGTTAAGATGAAAGCTCCTTTTGTCTACGACGGCACAACTAACTTCGATAAATTCGAGCAATGGACTTATGAAGTAGACACTTGGATGGACTTCAACTCCATCCGACTCGCTGGGCTGTCCGTCTTATTTCTGGATTTGTTTCTGGGCCTGCGTCTGAGTATTTCATGGATTTTGTCAAGATTTTGTAGCCACGGACCACCGCTCTTACAAGATGAAACAAATATATGCTGGTCTTTTTGAATACTGCTTCCCTGTCGAAATTCGACGCAACATGCGTTGTGATCTTCTGTCTGCACGCCAACGCGATGACGAGAAGATTCGCAACTTCATTCGTCGCGTCACTCGGCTTTTCAAGCGCCTGGGTGATGTCTCTGCTCGTCAAATGGTTCAGATCATTTGGGATGGTGCTTTGAGTTACCTCCGTGTCAAATGGGCTGATGCAGGCTTCGACTTCGAGAGCTGCTCGCTGTCTGCATTAGAAACCGCGGCTAAAAGTTATGAAGTAGCCGAAACCATTCGACGAATTGAAGCGGTTAAGCGCGCAACCGAAGCTGCTAAGTCCTCTGGTTCTCAGCCCTCTTCCGTGAAAACTTCGACTTCTGGTGTCTCTTCTAGCTCTGGCACCCAGAGAACTCGTTTAACCGAGGCAGTACGCGAATAGTTCCGTGCAGAGAACCGACGCTTTTACTGCCGTGAAATTGGACACATCAAAACCAATTGTCCGGCACTTCACGAAATTCCCGCACCGAAGGTTCGCACTAGTGCAGCAAGCGTGTTAGCAGAACGCTATGCCTATCTGGACAGTCTCTCCCTCGACGAGCTGTCCAGAGAAAAAGAGGCGTGCCGGCACCGGTGATAGTTTTTTTTTCTTTTCGTATCTGTTTCTATGAATTTCTTGCTTCCCGTTTTCTCTCTTTCTGTAGTTAGTAGATAATTGTGGCCAATCATCGGAGGGCGACTGTAAGGTTCCGGATACTCGGACCGCCGCAGCCGTCCTTCGCCTCCGTCTACTTACGCTTCCGAGTCTCTCGACTCATCCCGACTCATCTTGACTCCCATATTGACTTATTCCGTAGTTTCTCATAGTCTATTTAAACTCCTGTACAAAGTAGACTACGGTAGAATACTTACCCTTGAACAAGGAGCACTTACCTCCGTTCTCTTTGTTCCCATCATCTGAGTTCTTGATTATTTGTGTGCTTCACTCCGAAAGGACTCGAAGCTTCACACTGACACAGCCTCGGCGACGCCGTTTTGTCGAAAACTTCCTCAATGTCAGTGGAGTGCGGGGCGTTAACCGTGGGCGATGGCACAAAGTGGCTGAAAGTGGCCGGCCTTGGCCGCTGTTTGAGAGGTCAGAAGCAGCGCGGCAAAAAGGTAGGTCTTACGAAGAAGAACACACACTTCCCAGCAATGTGTCTGAACAGCAGAATTCATTGTTTCCACACTCTTTACCTCTCTAGTACACATGGCCGCCAAATTAAACACGAAAATATAGGATATTAAGTTCGACAATCGATCAATGTCCCCAGGAACATGGGACCTGAGCACACATAAAATCACCCAGTGACCAGATGTTTTCTTGACGCCAACTCTATTTCCACCGGGGAACTATCATCACCGGGCTGCATCAGGGCATTAGCGGCACACCAAAGGGCACATATCTTACTGCGTTGTGTACAGCTTCCGCATGTCCCGGTGGTTGTCGTTGTCGAAGTGGACCTGAAAAGCTCCGCGCACATCAGCGACCCAAATAAGACGTAGATGTGCTTCTTACGCTGCTGTAGTCCTTTCGGTCGTCAGTGTGCACCTGCGGAGAGGAAAAGATAAGCGGTTATATTCACAGAATGGCTTATAGTTCGTACGAGGGCTGTGCGGTGGACATCTACATGAGGAACGGTGGCAGTCAGCCGACTGCATGGGGATAAAGTCAACCAAGCAACGCACGGATCCCGCTGAGGTTCTGGGTGTCATCCCGAGCAAAGACTACAGAGGTGTGCTCTCCGGATGTCCGAACGTTCGATGAAGTGTCCCTAGAGGAACCAGGCTTGGTTGGGCTGCGGACATTGAGGTTAAATAGCTGCGGTCTTATTAGGTACGTCCACATTGCTGTAGAGAAGCGAACCATGCTGAGTGTGTAGACGCGACCACCGCAGAACATGATGCCAACAGGAACTGCGATTGAAGTGAGATGGGGTTCCAATCTCATCGACCAGAAAAAACCCACTATTGCTTTCATCGTCTATCAGAAACCTGCATATAGTCGGTAAGTCTGATAAGTGCTGAGGCTCAGCACGCACGCGATCAGAGTTACGATGGCGATTGCCGCGGTTGCTGAGCCAGTCTGGAGAGTTCGCACTACCAACCGGCTGAGGGTGTTCTTGGTTCTACAGCGCTTTAATCAGCTTCCTCGACAACATGGCAAACACGATATGCGTTCACCGAGTCTGCAAATCTACCAACGACTCCTTCGCCCTCCAGAGCTCCCAGATGAGCAACGCCGCGATTGAGACGTCCACGAAAACCTGGAAAATGAGAGAGATTCTGACGAATATCCAACGAATTAATCGCAAACGTCTGGAGTTCCAAAAGGCGGACGTACGTTCCGGAGACCAGGACCTTCCGGCGGTCCTCGAGCGCGGGGAACAGCACGATAATAAACCCTGATGCGAGTGCGACGCCTAGCTGCACAGGGGGAAATGGGCATCAGCCGATATACAGAAGCAATAGCAAGCGTACAGCGGCAATGATCAAAACAAATAGAAAAAGTGAGAGGGCTGTATTGTGGGTACTGAACGTTTGCAGAATTGGATTTAGTATCGAGAACGAAGCCATTGGAGCCGAAGGATGAAGCACGTACAACCGCCAGTATCGGTAGACCAGGAAGCTTTGGACAAGGAAAGCGATGATGTAGGTGGAGAAGATGTACAGCGGCACAGTCTGAAAAATGGCAATTAGATATTAATATATATACCGGTGGGAAATGATGCACCCAGTTCTGTTTAGAAATATACCCCAGATCGCCTGCGAATTCCATGGGGCGGTGAATCACACTTTTCTGAGCGATGAGACGTACCAGCATGACTTATCGTGTACTGTTGATCGCTTCAGCGTAGTCATGGAAGGTGCAGAAGGTGAATACTCACCAGATATACACCGATATCATCGCCTATAGCGGATATCGTGTCGATGGAAAAGGTCACTGCTACTAGCGTCTGCCAAAGGTCAGCAGCAAAGCCACAAGTCAAAAGGACATACCTTCAGCTTCCAATCATCTTTGAAATTGCGGAAGTAGTACACAGCCTGAATCAACTCGGCCATGTACAATAGCTGCTGCCAGTTTCAGGCTGCGTCGGGAAAACGAAGAAAGCAAAAAATCTGCTAACGGAGCTCGCCCAGGTGCCAATGAGAAGTGCTCTATAAATCAAGACTGAATAGCGGGCGAAGAAACGCGGAGGAAGCTAACCCGGTGATCTTGTCCAGGGCTGGGAGAGACATAATGAAAGAGTGGGGAAGACCTGAACCAAGTGTGATTTCCGAGTTAAATACTTCTGGTATGCACCGGAATCTATCCTTTCGGTCCATTCCACTAGCCGCTGGCTAACCATTACAGCATGCATTCTGAACGAATCAGACCCTGCAAGTCCGTTCAAATTCTGTCGGGAATATTTCAACCGAGGACGGCAACCATAGGCAACCATGCGAAGCTGTGAACCTGAAACGATGACATTGATGGACCAGGTAATTGGTAACAAACAACGCCGATCACGGTTATGTCTGCTGACTAAGCGTAAACAGACAGAGCTGACACTTACTGGACCACTCTGTAGGTATCGAAACTCATTCAGGGTGCTAGTGATTTCGGGTTTTCTCAGAATAATTTCTATTCAGATGGTGATATCCCCAAGGGGGTTCGGATCCGTCAAAAAATGGACTGATGCCGCTTTTCTTGAAAATGACCCTCTCGAGGACCCTACCTACCACGTGATGTCCAAATCGGGTAATTTTCCGCGTGACTGGTTGCGTTGGCAAGAAAATGGCCTTGAACTCGGTGGAATACACGTCTGGTAGTGAATCTAAAGCTATAAATACTCCAAGGCCTGCCAATTAATAAACCGAGAAAAACAGGTGCAATTACAGGCTACCAGAGTAAGCCACCAATGACAAGGAAATTGAGGGCAAGATAGATGTCCCAGGATAGAGCCGGTGTTACCATACATGGAAGCCGAGTGGGTACCCCGTTCTGGGTCAAGTCGGGGACAAGCACAATCGAAAAGGACTCAGTATAGTGTAGATCAGGTGGAGATGGAGACGGGGATCAGCAGGTGCTAACGGCAAGTTCCGCACGACGCAGTCACATTCTTACCGGTCAATTGCAGTGAGTCAAGTTTAATTGCCGAACAAAAGCACTCTGAAAACACATTGGCACAGGCTTGAAAGATGTTGATTCGTTGATTCGAGATAGAGAGGGCCTTGTGAAGTCTCTAGAGCTATCTGGGCCCATTTCTGACCACCTTAGTCAAGGGTGCACTTTTTTTTTTTTCGGCCTCACGGCCGACCCTACCTCCCTGCACCCGGTGCCCAGCTTGACCGGCCCGAGCCCCCTTGGATATCCCTAGTCTCTGTAACAGATACCCTATATTGATGACGAACAAGTAAGTATCAATATAGGTGATATCCCGCAGTACGGCAAAAAATGCCTTAGTGTCCGAACCGATCGGCGCTGATCTGCCAAACCAAATGGGATCAGATTTAGGGCTCCAACCGTTTCCGTTTGAAACCGGTTTCAAACGGTTTTAACTGTTTTTATTTTCGTTTGATTTGCTGGCTGGGCCAAACGGTAAACGGTTAGCAAACAAACGGTTCAAACGGTTTTGAACAACCGACCAACTGAACACAGTTATTAGAATTTGTTTGGGTCTCAACGAGATTCAAAACGGCGAGAAATGTTGGTCTCATTGAATTTTGGGCCAAAATACAAGGTTGCGAGGTCAATGGCGGCGCTGGGCGGTATCCTAATTGGGAATGATCGCCGCGATTGATGGCGGGAGCGCACCTTTGCACAAGGGAAGAAAACAAGGAAGGCTCTCGTACACTTTTGAATCTATAAAATTGGAGCATACCACTGTGGAGAAGAGCTGGGGGGATTTTCAGGTGAAATCGGGTTCGTTCAACCCGTTTGTTCATTTTCCCTGCCAAAAAACCGTTTGAAAACCGGTTTGAAACGGTTTTAAAACGGTTTGGCAACCGTTTCCGTTTGATTTGCCCCAAACTTCAAACGGAAACTAAATGGTTGGAGCCCTAATCAGATTACGAACTTGGGTCCAATTAAGTACCAATGCAGAGTACGAAACTGACACCCCACGCCCGTCCAACCCCGCCGCGTATACAAGCCCCGCCACACTCGTGCACACTGAAATGTTAGCGCAAAATTCTGTTCGTAGTCGAGAGAACAGCAAGCGCTAGATATCCAGGGATCACGTCTGTTGGTTATAACGTCGTGAGGCTAGTACCCGCCTCACGCTACCTGTTTTATACATTTTACTGTCCATTCTAGCTTTCCACCTTGCTCCAACTCACTCCAACCCAGCTCCGCACTCTCCACATCCGCAGTTCCGCAGTCGCGCGCCGCGCTTGTAACCCGAACACCGGACCCGAACAACGAATTCTAACATGAAATGCTGCCACAAAGGCTCTACTTGTCCCTGTCTGCCTGCGCCCGGTGCACCCGGTCCGCCTCTGGGATACCGTGAGAACGTTAGTGGGGATTCAAGTCAGTGACGACGATGTAGAAACAATGTAGAAAGCTCGGGGTAGGAGTGAGTGAAGCGGAGCTCCACGGACCACTCTTGAGATGTCAAGTAAGCAACAGAAAGTGAGAGCGTTGTACATTTTGATCCATACTTCCCAATGGAACGCTGGAAACGATAAATCGAGGAATCAGATTCAATCAGGATAAGAATGGGTAATAATGAGTCAACGCACCTGGATTCCGCAGTGAGGCGGCAATGAATCGAGGATTGCGAGCAAGGAAAGCTGGTACTCAGAGGTAACATCAAGTATAAAATGAATAAAAATACACCTCCAACGCAAGCGCTCAGCGTGGAGTCGTCGACCAATCAAAAACGAATCTGAGTTGGATTATTATTTACCTTTAGCAGAAAATGAGACGGGCGAGAGAACTTGAGAGGGACAAAATTATCACCTTGCACCCTGGTCCTCCACCCGATCTCCTCCGCCTCCATCCAACTTCCATCGTGTTCACAGGATAGCCTTCGATAGGTTAGCTTAGAGATAGCACGCGTCAGATCTGATCAACAAAGACTTTAGATCAGCCACACCACGCTCCCAGCGTCGACTATGCCATATCGCAGGCCAGATTCAAGACATATCCTGGATGGAACTTCGCGCGTAAGTACGGACGGGAAATGCTCACCGCGGACTCAACAATTTCCTAAGACAATTGATCCGCATCTGTGTTTCAAACCGCGCCGACTAGACGGCCTCCGTTCGACATACTGAAAACTCCGCTCGAGATAATGAAAACTAGAAGGAGAGCGAAGTCAGTATAGTGATAACGACTTTGGGGGAACGCACCCATTCTAGAAGGCAGTTCAAGTTGAGGCAGGGTCGTGGATGATAGATCGTCGCCGGCAGACCGGGTGGTGGGGATGGGTTGTGCTTGGACGGTTCATCTCAGCAATACGGGAGGAAGAGGTTAAAATATTGTTTTCATTACCGCAAAAATATAAAAAAACAGCGTAAACTACGTGCGGGGAAAGGTAGCCCGAATGCAAGGCAAAGGTGGGAGAAGGAAGCCGCCGGCGAGGAAACCAACGTGGGGAGCTCTTGATGAACCGCCACAGCACGAGGGCTAGGGCGCTGTCCGGCTGGAGGTACGAGGCATTCCGCTTATGGGCCGTAACCGCGCCGCCTGGTGCGATGCGGATGCAGGGTAATTTCAAACAACCCCAAGCGTTGGAAATAGGTCGGCGTGGGATGAGGAGATTGGCGAGGTACAAATGGCCGAAGCGGAAGCGTCAGCTTATGCGGAAGGGGGGAAGACGTACCGAGGATGGTGGTGCCGAATTGAAGGTCGGACCCATCAGCGATCACCGCCGCCCAGGGGGACACCACGCCGCCGTTGCTCGGTTTGCTGCAATGGCACAACAGCGCGAATCAGCCTCCACATCGTAATGACGGAAAGAATGATCGCGTTGTCCCTCGGTGGAGATGTTCAGAGTCGAGCAGCGCAAGACAGGTATTTAGACGGGAGGGGGGAAGGTGGAAGACGAGGGCTTGTGTGTGCCTGGTGGATTGCGACATGGGGCGCAGAGCGCGTACAAGGATGCGGTGGAAAGAAA
The DNA here is from genome assembly GCA_029378375.1 of Mycena olivaceomarginata. Taxonomy (NCBI): domain Eukaryota; kingdom Fungi; phylum Basidiomycota; class Agaricomycetes; order Agaricales; family Mycenaceae; genus Mycena; species Mycena olivaceomarginata. The sequence goes on along the minus strand of JARKIC010000692.1, from coordinate 118,289 downwards.
AGTGAAGATGGAGGGGATGGGAGATGAAGCAAGCGCGGGGTGGGGGGTCTGCACACGGCGGAAATAGAGAGATGGGCGGGCGAGGAGGGGAACGATGTGGGATGCGGTGGTAAGAACACCAGCGGGGTTGATCGGATTGACCAGGGCAGTGCCGTGTTGGATGCGAGCGCGGGCTGCACGCGGAATGGGGAGGGATGCGCAGCAACTACAGCGCGGTGGGGAGGGAGAACGTACGGAGCGGCGTTGGATGCGATCCGGAAGCGCGTGCAGGAAGACGGCTTCGTCGCGGGGACGTGGCGTGCAGGGATTGGGGTCGCGTTGATATCCACCAGATGCGCGGGGACGGGACAGCAGCGAGGCGAGACGGAGGCGAGGTGGTGTGCGCGCAGCAGCAGGGGCGGGTAGGGCAGCAGGAGAGGGATGCGGACATCGTGTGGTAGCCATCGAAGCGGCGGCGGGTGCAGACAGACGGCGCAGAAGTGGAAGCGGGACTCGATGAGTGTGTCGCCGCAGAAGGAACGCAGGTGTGGGTGCTGTGGCGCCGTGCTCCTGAAGGAGAACTGGCACCCGTGCCGACGCGGAAGTTGGCGCGAGTATGGGTGCGGGAAAGGGGCTCGGCCGCGGGGCAAATAACATGAAAAAAAATGAAGACAGACAGGCGCAACACAAACCTTGATAGCAACCAACGGGTTCAACGCCCTTACTGCAGCCTCGAAGCGGACGAGGTACGGGTTCTCGTAGGGGAAGACGCGGAAGTGGCCCAGCTTGACGCGGAGACAGAGATGTTCTCCTCCGAGGGCTTCAACCAGGCGTCGTTTTGCGTCTACACGGTGCGAACGAGTAAGTATTGTGATAGCACAACAACGGAGAGACCAACCTTTTTGAAGAGGTGCTGCACGAGCGCATCCCAGCTGTCGTAGTCTGTGCCTGGTGATCAAGGAAGCACACGGGGCGAGATGACATGCAAGAAGCTTTATGAGGGCCGCAGCTCCTTGACAGAAGCTGACTGGAGCTGAGTTTCTTGAAGGCTTCCTTTTTCCCCTGCGATGACAGCGCGAGTATTAGGTTAGGGCGAAGAAAGGGAGGATAGGGACAAAGAAAGAGAGGAAGGATAAATGCACCGATATCTCCCGCTCACAAGCATCTAATTCAAAGGCACCACACGTACACGATACTCGCGATCTGGAGGCGCAGCCCGGGCTCCAAGTCGCACCCGCGATGAGATGCGTATTCGCATCTGCGCAGAACAGGTACGGCTAGGGCGCTCGGGGACCAAGTCGTCGGTCGGCAGCGAAAGAGATGCCACTGCGCGACGGCAAAGGGAAGCTGCAATGAGAACCAATGTGGACGAGCGCATCAGGCGCGTTGGGACCGAAATGAGAACGGCGAGATCAGGAGGAGAGGAGATCTGGTAATAGGTGCCGCACTGTGAATGAGGGATGACGAAAAGGGTGTGACTCAGCCACTCGCACTGTCGCCAAATTGGCAGTGCGACTCAGCGCCATCAGTGCGACTGGGACCATGTAACAGTGCGACTCGGCATCAAACAGTGCGACTCGCGTAATTCGCTTAAGCACGGCCATCGGTGTGTGACTGCTGTTCCGCCATCGATCATCAGGCGGGAGCGAGCGGCCGGGCGATTTCTTTTGGATTTCTTTCTCTTCTTTTACCAATCTTTCCCCTGATGTTCCTCGTGTCCCGCTGTACCCGCATCTCCGAGATCACCGAGTACGCCCCCGCTCGCTTTGACATCCGTTGTCCGCCACCATCGGCCCTTGAATTAGTGTCGGGTTTTAAATGTTGTAGTATAATACAATCACTTACAGTGTACATTTCGTAGTACACCGTGTATTTAATGTGTATTGAATGCTATAACTGTTCAGAACCAGCTCCCGAGTCCCGGCCTGACATCCGCGGCATTTTCGGTCAATACAATGAGCTTATTGACGGCCGTCTTTTTCGACTTTGTTTCCCCCCCCCTCATCGTAATTGCTGTCAGACGACAGGCCTTGCACAGTTGAGCCGTAATTTACTTGCTATAAGTTCACCACTAGTAGCCTTCAAAACACGATTTGTTTCCCCTTGAACCACGTCCCTCGTCGTTCTGAGCAGCGTTGGTCCAACTCACACACACACATTTCCTTCCGCTCCCTTCAAAACACGATTTGTTTCCCCTTGAACCACGTCCCTCGTCGTTCTGAGCAGCGTTGGTCCAACTCACACACACACATTTCCTTCCGCTCCCTTGTCACTCATCTATTACATTTTGGCTCAGCCGATGTTTGAGCCTCAGTGAAATCAAGGCATATCGAAAATTTATGAGTGCTTTCCGCCTTCAGATTTCTTGCTTCACTGTTTAATGCAAACTGATAATGTAGGCATTCACGGATGCCCTCAGCAATCCTGGAAACGATCCTGTCTTCTCTGTGGAAAATGCGGCTTTCTGGATCAGTTCTCTCGGATATCAACTATACCTGTTACACGACGAATCTGTGATCTCAGGCACCCGTTGGTTTCCCGAGGATGCATTCGCAAAACAACTAATCGCGTATCAGAGCTATGTGCGCTTTTCTCCCGGCCTTGTTAACTGGCACAATCCTGACCATAGCTATATGGATTCGACTAGGAATTCGATGCCCGCCACTTCGCGAGCACCCTCTCGTGCTACATCTTCGATTTCCAGGGCTGAATCCCGGGCCAGTAGCCGTGTTTTATTTATCTCATCCTCTGGGGCTAGCTCTGAGGTATCCGATGGGTCATCTGACATGCTCTCTCGTCCCCCAAGTTCCATGTTCATAGAGTTCATCGAAATTCATGACTCTGATTCGGACGATCCGGGATCGGTAGCAATCCCTGCCGCACGTTCCACTGCTTTATTGGGCAATCCCTTTGCTCCGCCAGTTCCCAAATTGAGATTGCCGACGTCTCCATTTCCCATCTCTCCTCCTTCAGTAACGGTTCCGGATACGAAACCCAAACCAAAGACAAAGGGTAAAGGAAAAGGGAAGACTGCAGCCGCCGCAGGAAATTGTAATTACTTGGCAGGGGAATGTTGATTGTATTGTTCATTCAACAAGTGTACCAACGACTAATAACATCACCCGAACCCTACCGCTCTCTTGGCGGACCTTTCGAGGTCGGTGGAGTTGTTGAGGGCCCCGGACGGTCGCATTGTACCGCTCGACACATTCATACAAGCATGGGTAAGGCCCATCATTTATCTCGCCCTAATTGGGCTTATCAACCACTTCCCAGAATCCTGGGACGGAGGGCTGGCCATACTGCTGGGGATGTTAATGTTGTCGGCTTTACTTCGAACCTCAGTGAAAAGATCTGCTGTCGCCGTTGCCATCTTAAATGCAACGGTATCGACACATGTGAATTTTTCGAGGAAGAGATATTGAACATTATGAAGCGGATGAACAAGGGATGCAAGAACTCTGGGACCGTGCATTGGACCAAAACGAGGAAGAAGCAGTGTCAGCTCCAGGAATTATATATACTTATGTCGGTATGCACCCTGCCCAGCCCTCTATCTCACCTCACAGTCCCTGATCTACCTGTTCAGCTTCTATGTTCGCATTATGCAATCGAAGTGCAAGGTTAAATGCAACGGGGTTCCAACAATGATTCGTTTTCGTGTTCATGGCTTTATTATTTATTTATCAGTTTTGGTCTCTACTGATACGTCTACAGGTGCCCTCCACACACGGAAAGCAATTTTTCGTCGGATGCTCCGACTGGAAGAAGTCTGAGCACGGCTCCGATAGAGGCCTTGCATGGGATTTGACTTCCTTGCAGAATAGCCGTACATTATATGTCCAGCGAACTCAACTTCTGGGCGCCCAGAATACTTATTTAGATATTAAGTGTGCTACTTAGAATACATGCTCAGGTTGACCTTGAATTTCACCGCACCACCCAATGGTGTGATAAATTCAAATTTATCAATGGTTTAGGGGCTACGGCAATAAACGGCATGGCTGTTCGCATCATTTCGTCATGTGTTCCGCCTGTGACTGTCACCATCAACGGCTTGAAGCGAGTCGCACTGACAGCCTCCGAGTCACACTGCTGACTGCCTCGTCAGTGCGACTCCGGCGCTGACAGTGCGACTGGACGAGTCGCACTCGCACCCTCCCCGTATATACTCACTGTGAATACTACCGGGGGCAACTGCACATCTCCCTTGATCCTTTCAGCTTCCAGGTGCAGTGTGACCGGCAATGGGGTAGTGTGCGGGTGCGGGCAGATGGCGTGCTGCCAATGTGAGGGACTCGGCGATGTGGAAGCAGAGCGGGTGCAGTGCGTTGAGACGGCCACGGAGCAGACCTTTGGTACATCATTTGAGGGTGTAAGTGGTTCCACTCCATAAGTTTAGTACTACATTTGAGTTAGTTTGGGGCTACAGAAATCCGCAATAAATCTTAGGGAGTTCAGCTTCAGGTTGTGGCGGTGCAGACGACACGTACACAAGACTTCGGATAATCCCGAACATTTGATGGTCGGCATCAACGGTACAAGTTCCACCCGGATGCCGTGATCGGACATCATCGAAATCATGTCTGCAATCATGGCAATCAATGAAAGCCAAGATAAGTAAGATGTCTCTATTTACATAAAAGCAGTTTGTGATTTAACACCAATCAACCAGATTATGAGGTGGTGGTCCAGTGCATCCAGTGAGGAAACAAGACCTCACAACAATGCTAGTGCTTCACAGTCAGAGGAACTCTCCAACAAATGTGTCCCCAAATTTTACAATTCTCAGGTTGACAACCAAAGATCACAATGTGAGGTTAGAGGACAGAAGAACCAAATAGACATCAAGTAGGTAATTTAGGAATCCAAGAACACCCCATACTACTATATGTTCAAACCCCAGAGGAGTCAGAGGGAATTGGGAACAGTGAAAAATTGGAAATCCAATTGTGATGAGCATAATAGTAATAACACAACACAGACAACAAAACAAGATCACTGTAGGTGTACTCCTTCCAGAGCTACAACTGGTGGAACCTCACATTGTGAGTTGATTAAGGGATTCACCAATGGATTCCACCTGCTCCCCATCTTCAATGTGGGATGAATTGCCAGAAGGGATATCAAGCCTCATCGGATGAGCAATGTTGTCTCTGTGACAGTCTAGAACATTGCTGCCAACACAAGAAAGCCTTTCATCAACACATTGAACCTCCTTTGCCTGAGATGATCTTTCAAAGAGTGGCCTCGCTGACTCTCAAAGTTCGGTCGCTTTCAGCAGATCACCATGACTATGGGAAATGTCCCCAAGTCTGAGCATACATTCTGCTCTGCTTTGATGGACATCCATGTAGGTAAACGCCTCAAGGGCAACAGTGAACAAGCTAATAGCAGTGGCATCATCCTTCTGTGCAAGGAACATCTGCCCAAAAACTGCAGAGCTTTATAGACTTGTAGCTTTGCTTTTAACTTGAGAGAATGTACGAGAAACACAGCTGTCCAACCAGGTGTTGATTCATTTGCACCCCAGGAGCTGGCATTGCTCAATCGTTCAAGACAGAACAACTTGATTTCACTGTGTTCTAGGGCCGATTTCAAACAGTTTTTGAATAGTCTCTTTGCTGCTGTTAGATCCTGCTCCCTAAGATACAGATCTGCAAGTATAGCATCACAACAGAGTATCCATGGCTTGAGATTTAGGGTGGTGAATATTGACCTAGCAAGATCAATACTTCTCTGCACATCCTGTTTTTGGACACCCATTGACACCTCAATTTCAGCCCTGTTCAGCAATGAAACAGCATGCCGAATGGCACTTCGGTTTGTAGAGACCTGAAGTATCTTGGTCTGAATTGTCCAGGCCTCACTATATTCTGATTTACACTCATGGACCTCAGCCTGAGTGTTCATGATGTCAAGATTGAAAATACTATGGGACATACCACAAAGACTGAGGAGACTCTGTGCTCTGATGCTCAAGGAGATACTTTTTTTGTAGTCACCAAGCTCTTTCCAGCACGCAGCTTCTGTGCGGGCAGCATCTGCTTCTCCAAGCAAATCTCCAGAAACCCTCCACAGCTTCTGGGATTCATGTGCATCCATTTGTGCTACAGAGTATGCCCCAAGCTCCAAGTTGAACCATGCAAGCCTACCTAATCCTTGACTGTGTCTCCTGATGTTACCAGTTTGAGTTGCCAAGGATATAACTTTTTTGCACGTATTCACAGCACCAACGAGATCATTTTTGACGTCATGATAGTAGCCTGTCATACAGAGATAAAAACCGCCTAGAAAGTCCAGGTGTCAGTTCTCATAGATGAAGTTCAGAGAGAGAGCACACATTTCAGATCTGGATCATTGAAGTCCTTGAAAAGATCCACAACTTGGGAAGCCAGAGTCTCAGCATCGATTGGATAATATCGCCACAGGCGGATTGACTCAATCAAAAAGTAAGCTTTGAGTTGATGATCATTGAGCTGTGGAAGGAGGTCTTGGATTTGGCCCATCAAAGGAGTCTGCACTTGCATGCTGAGAATGCTGAATTGGCTGAAATAACATACACAGTAAATGCTATTCGATAGGGTAGGTTGTTTCTGCTCCAGACCCCATTGCAGCACATTCTGGATATTTGTGTGATTTGATTTTAATTGGGGGACTGTGCTGGAAATTGACTCGGTTCCCTTGTACTCTGCATAGAATGCAAGCATCTCCTGGAAGTATTTGAAGAGGCTCTGAACAAGACAATCTCCAGGGGGTTGGTGCTGTTGCAGATATTCCCGGATGGGTGTTAGTACCTTCAGTCTTTTATGCTCATCACTGTAGGCCAGAGCAGTAGACTTGAGGGTTGTTTTGCATTTAAGGATATTTTCCAATGGTAATTTGCTTTGGATGAGATCTACATCTGTCAGGCCATCTGGGAGCATTGCCAAGAGGCTCAAGAGTTCTCATGAATGAGGAATTGATTGGATCCGAGGGCTTGATAATGACAGAGAAATGGACATGTCCAGGTTTGATCTTTTGTCAAAGCCTTCTGAAATCACAGAGGTCTTTTCCTTGTCCCAGCGGGATAATACATTGGAGCAGCCTTCAGTGTCAACCAAATGGGCAAGCAGACTGATTGCAAGTGGCATGTTGTCTGCCAGGGAGAGGATTCGGTCAACCTCCTCCATGCTGTGTCCACTATCTGCAATATCAACAAATGTACGCCGAGCCGCCTCTTGATCCAAGGGTTGCAAGACTTGTAAAAAGGGTCTAGTCCATTGCACTTTGGTAGGGTGTTCAGCTCCTCGCATGGTAATCTGAGATGAAGTGAGTTGAGAGGACCATCTAAAACCCATTTAACTTGCCATTAACGCAGGATCCTCCACACCTGTGAGCAGTGAGAGCAATTCTTCAATGTTGGCATGAGAACTTGCTGGCTCCCACAAGGTCTCAAGTTCGTCTAAAATCAAGAGACCCGGTGGATTGTTTGAGAAATGCTGCAGCACTGCTTGGGTAAGGTCTTTGCCAGGCTTGAGTCCCAGATGACTCCCAATCAAGTTTGCCAGTTCAACTTTTGTTGTTGCAGAGTTGCAAGTAACAAAGAACCTATTCTGTACATATCTGGCTGTGATATCTGGGTGGTGCAAGACAACTCTTGCTAGGGATGTTTTTCCCATACCACCTGCACCCAAAATTGCTATCCTTGGAATTCCAGTGTTAAAAAGGTGAAGGATGTCCGAGAGCTCTGACTCCCGGCCATGGAAGATTTTTGGCTCTGATGGTAGCATTGAGATTGAGTTAGAGCTTTGAAATAAAGTGATAAGCATAATCCAAAGACATTCTAGGAAAGGTGGATGTCATACCTACTGGAGGACCAAGAATGATGTCCGCTTATCTACAAAACAGTGGGTATGCATCTGATGACACACAGAGTCCAATTACTTACTGTGGATGCTCTTTCTGAAGCAGCTTCTTCAGAGAGTTTTTCAATCATGCCAAGCACTTCTTGGTGTCTCTCCTCTGCATCTTTCTTCATCTCTGCAATGTTCGGCAAAACCCTGGTTCCTTCAATCTATGAAAGATATGTATCTATGATTTTTTGTTACACAGAATTGACAACAAACCTGAAAGAACTCAAAGCTTTGTTGTAGTCCAGCTTGGCAGTCTTTCAGTAGTGTGCTAATTTCGCCCTGCCGGAAGAAGCTTTTCACTCTGTTTCCCTTTTGTTGGGCCTCTATAAAAGTGTAGATTTTGTGAAGGATCCTGATTTCAGTGGTAAATGTATAGTGGATTTCCAATGGACAAGGACAGTACTCTGTGAATTTGCCAACATGATCCAGAACTTCTATAGGCATTTCTCCACCTGCATCTGACTTGATGTGAAGAATCATGATTGCATTCAGCAATTTGTGGATTTGCTCCAGAAGCTGAACACAGTCATCTTTGTGTTTACTAACAGTCTAGCAAGTGACTAAGTTTCACATTGATAAGAGTCTCTTCAACAAAACTCACCTGGATCATTTTCAGGACAGCTTGAGTTGTGCTGATTATAGCACCTAAGAATGGAGTTTTCATGCTATCTGAAATGATTTGCAAGGTACTTGTGGTCATGGTCAGGCATATCACCACATTGTCCAGTCTATTTTGAGTGACTGTGGATGGGGGCATGTTGGGTAGGGATGCAGTGATCTTGTGAAGTGCTCGCCCTTTATGCACCCATCTGTGGGTTCCCACTGTCATCATCGATCTGCCAGCAATGCAACACCAACATGATAGTTCACATCATGTTCCAAGATGGAGATCATTTTACTGACACTACTGAATTGTTCAATCTGGCATGATCAAACTGAAACAACATGCTCGTGTGCCGCTTTCTATTCTCAGACCCATGCAAATTCAGCGGCATCTCTATTGGTTGATGGCCAGAAAGTTCCACCATCCGCTCTGCTTCCAACACCCATCAGACTCCCTGTTATTCCGGGTTTGATATCAGATTCTGCTCCCAGAATTGGGCCAGAGCTTCGGCAACCAATTACAGACCCACGGTTGGACATTGACAGGATCCCAAGTATCGGTATATCTGGCTCAGTTTGGGCTGGGCAGCCTGCACCCTTTTGTTATTAACAGTATTGTATTAACCGGTGTCCCATCAGGTTGCAAGTCAGGAAAATTGCATCTTTCCAGTTCGTTAATCACCGCTCAATTTTCCCTGTGTGTGCAGTTTTTCTTCTGCCACCAATAGCAGTATGTGTCAGATGCCTTTTCTTGGCCTTGACAGGACGATCAAAATTGGGTGAAGACCTCAAATATCTGTGCTATCAAGATCTGTAGTGCTGGGTGCATCCACATCTGATTCGGTGGTGATGGAATCTTGAATATTGTGGAACACCGTTCGATTCGGGGGCGGGTCGTAAGTCGTTTGGACCATCAATGTTTTTTCTTCCTTTTTTTGTCAAAACGGTTCCTTCGAAGGGAAGTCTCACAAACAGTTAATTGTACCACTATGTCCTTTCACATCTCGTTCAAAGAATGGCACCAACTATTACAGCAGAACACCCGTTCCATCCGGCGGCAGATCATTACTCCAAATGACATTTTTGGTCTTGACAACACTATGAAAATTGGGTACACAAGCGCGAGACTCAAATGAGAGTGCTGAAGATCTGTAGTGGGTGCCTTCGTGTTCCATCCCTCCGATATTTTGAACTATTGTGGAACCCCATTCAGTGGCAGATTTTGTCCTGCACGTACACAATACAACCAGAAAATGCGGTATAGGCACCGAGGTTTCCGGAGGAGATTTATAGAGCCATAGCACTTGGTACCCCCCACATCCCATTGTTGACAATTCGGAATATCGGCGATCGTGGCACCCAGTTCGATTCGGGGGTGGGCCATGAATATTTGAATCTCTGCGGACTTTGGGCTAGATTTTATTTTCCAACTGCAATAAAAGATGTACAGAATAATGATTCCCGCAAATGCGGGAAGAATGCAGACCTTGGAATCGGCATGTCCATGTTGTGTTTGTATTGAACTTGGGTGGACAATTACTCTGGCTCCAAGGAATGAAGAGGATGTGTCCATAACAGCAAGGCAATTCTTTCCACGAGTTGCCTGAAGAGTTAAGTGGTACATGACTTTATCTTGTTCCAAGTACACCGCCAAAGTGCCGACAGGTTGTTGGCAGCTGGGAAGAATGTGCGCACTGCATGTCAAGAAAGAGAGGATCCCAGGTGCCGTCTGAGTCCAGGAAATCATGTCAATGGCCCCATGCTGGGGCCAGGACTAGCTGGCGGCCAGCCGTCAGCTCGAGATGACAGCCAGCCGTGGTATCAGATGTCTTACATAGTGTTTGCTTCGTGGCTCGCATACACAGTTGAATAATTGTTGTAATAATTTGTAATATTACCCAGTCTACATAAAAAAAACAAATTGCTCCCCCAATGACGTCCCCTGGTCCGGAGGTCGGTGCATCAATATCCGTGGTATTGACAGACGGGGCCATTCGTAGAAGTATCCGGAAGTATAATGCGAAGCATGATTGCCTGGCGATGAACATGAACTCAGATCATATGAGCGGGAAAGGGAGAGGGGTGGCGGTAGCAGTTCTGGTGTACGATGGAGGCAGAGCAGCACTCGAATATGTATCGAGGCATTGCAGGGACATTAGGGCTTCCTTCTTTTTTTTTTTTTTTTTTTTTTTTTTTTGGTGGTACGGTCGGGCTACAAGCAACTAACAATAGGTTAGCCCAGAGTAGCTCGCGTAGGGTTCGGACCATGTGGCCCAGGAAAATACAAACACCATCCAGAGAAATGCACAGATGCACGCTTTGTGGGGCAGTGTGGGGCTGCGGGGCTAACCAATTCCTGCGCTATTGCGGTTTCGGATTTGGCTTACGGTAAGTGCCCTGCGACCCACTAAGACTCTGGGTTCCTTCAGCCAATTTTCTGGCAAACTCTCTTCATTGTCGAGAGTTCCTGCCCATGTGTCTTTCACTAGGGCGGGATCTAGTCGTGGGCGGTTGCGGCCCGGGGGTCTGTTAGCAAGTATTATATCTTGTTTCAGACGCAGATTTAAATCGCTCATCCATCGGTTTACTATCTCGTTTTCGGTTATCGGGGCACCGGCCCGCGATATAACTCTGTCGCATCGCAGCTTCCATATTGTATACGCGGATTCGGACACCAGGATCCGGTATAGCCGGCGGGTGCCGGGGGCTTCTTTCCCTCTCTCATCTTCAAAGCGCATGAGGCCGCATCCAAGAATGCTCCCGAGTGAGACTTCGGGCCAGCTGGGTTCCTTACCCTGCCACAGTTTCTCGGCCGCTTTCCAAATAATCTCGGGCCCAGGGCTACTGCATTTTATCAGTATGTGTTCAAGGTTTTCCTCTACGCCGCAGGTTTGGCATATTGCCCGGTCTTCGCATTCTGGTATGTGTTTCCAGTAGTTCCCAATCCGGTGTGCGTTGTGCATTGCCTTCCACAGGAATTGGGTTACACGGGGCGAGAAATCCTTATTCCGGATGGAGCCCCATATTTCCGCGTCGGGACATACTTTGTTTCGTAGGTGCTTTAGACTTTCTCTGACTACATTCAGTACCTCTTTGGTTGACGGACGGATCTCCATCGCATGGGACTTGATCTCTCTAATTCCCCGGTAAAAGGTCTTTTGTCTGTTCCCTTGCAGGGGTATGCCAGCGAGGTTCATCCCCGCTGGCACGGAGAGGTTTATCTCGCGCACTCGGTTGCTGCCTGCCTCTCTCTTTGCTAGCTCTCTAGCTTCCCTGCAGAGTGTTTTTGCCTCGGACGCTTGGGGCGCGACAACGAAAGTGGTGCGTGTTCTCCTGGCTTTCAGTTCAGCTGCTAGGCATTTCAGGAGTAGACTGTGGGGTACTCCCACCCATCCTCCGCTTTCCCATTTTGCCAATTTCTCGGTCATCGCCTTGCTTATGAAGTCATTCGGGTTGACTATGGTGAGTTCTGCTTCCTGGTCGGCTGCTTTTACAGCCTCCAGGGTGCCGGCAAGCTCTGCTACTAGTGATGTTTGCTTCCATGTGCTTGGGATACGGAAGCATGCATTCCGGCGATCGTTCAGTCCGTAGACCGTGCTTGCGGCAGCTCTCGGGGGTTGCCGGGGTGGAACTAGAACAGCGCCACCAACATAGACAGTGATGTGGTGAGTTCCATTCGTCGTTGTGCGCCTATTTCCTGTCGGTCTTTGCCTCTCTTGCGGTTCATTATAGCGCTGAGTCAGGGCCCGTAGTCCCTGACCCAGGGATTTAATCTCGTCCGGTGGTTGGAAGATGTGCACTTCTCCTTCTTCTGGGTGCTCATCAATCCTTGGTGTGTCATCCACTTTTCTCGGGTCCCATTCCGGGTGTAGCAAGCTGATTTTTCTAGCCACACCGTCTACGCAGGCATGTGGGTTCTTGCACCCGTTAATTCTGTCCTTCTCGCATGCCGCACATGGGCAGCTCATTGATTTTTGGTGTAGGGGATCTTGGAGGCGCTCTGCCATGTCCACACCTTCGCCTACCATCAGTATCTGGTGTTTGGATCGTAGACACTTGGCGTATGCTCCGTTGTTCCCTTGCGCCTTCAATTTATCTTCGCCAGGGTGGTGCCATAGGGGCATTCGTCGCTGTAGCTCAGTGGACGGTGTTGTGGCCTGGAATCCGAAACCATGGTCTGTTAGGCATTTCATCATGTCTTTGTGTTGGGCGGGGTGTGTCCGCTGATTTATTTTATAGTTCTGGACTAGCACTTCAGTCCGGGCATTTCAGCTACTACGGGGTGTTTTATCACTCGTTGCTTTAGGTTGTGGCGGGCTAAGCTAGCCCAGTGGGCTCTCTTCTCGGGGTCTGTTTCCACGAGGTCGCTGGCTTTGACCAGTTGGATAGCTTCATTCCGTGTTTTGAGGTCTAGCATGGCTAGTCCTCCCTCCTCTCGTGGGGCCATCATTTGTTTTCTTGACACCATTGAGGACTTTCCTCCGTTCATGAACTCTTTCTGCGCTTTTAATACATGTTTCACTGCTGCCGGTGGCATCCCGTTCACTTGGGCGAGGTATTGGGTCCTTGACCCGGCCACCAGCTGGTCAATGTTTTTTTTCATGTCCATGGTAGGATTTATATTTGCCCATCGTGCATAATCAGCGTCAATTTTATCTAGCACAGGTGTCCACACGGCGAATGCGTCGATTCCGTTTCCAACGAAACCTCCCAGAATCCTGATGGCTTCGCCTTCTTTAGCTATGTGCACATTTGCAGGGATTGGAGTCGCCTGTGGGTGGAGTTGCCGGGTGGCAATCACCTCCTGCCGGTATTGCTCGGTCCCGTACGGTATAATTTCCGTCTTGGATACGTTGAATCTCGCACCTGAGGCTAAACACCATTAGGGCTTCCTTCTGAATATATATTGAGTGGAATATTGCATTTGAAGGATGGGAGGAAGTATCGGTGAGAGTACGAGCGAAGAGACAGCTGAAGATTGACATGTCGGCTTGAGTCTTGACTTCGAGCAGCCTGGGTTGGTCCCGCTTGATCCTTTTCTTCGGGTGGGAAGGGGAGTATGAGAGGTAAGAAGTTGACAGAGTCGAGAATTTGAAGGGTCCGAGTTAGAGAAGATTTGAGCCATAGTCCTGAGCGGTGCTTGAACAGATGAACAGAGCCAAGGTAGCCATCATGTTCGTAGGACAACTGCAAATGCGAGAGTCAAGAGCTTGAGGATTCACCTCGTGGTCTTCAGGACATGACAATCTGACAGGAGGAGGAGGTGCGCATGCAGAGGAGTTCGAGGAGGAACTTGATAGTTGACACCGGCCGTGCCGCGCCGCACCGATTCGGAAAGGGCGACGGGCGGAAGGACCGACTTGCTCGTAAATGAAACCAGATTGCTGATGTTGGGGAGGTTGCGTTGGACTTGGACCCACAGCTCCAGAGTTGAAAGCGTTGAGGAAGTGGGAAGACGAAAGACTTGACAGCTCTTGACAGAAGATCAACGTACACGTGATGTTGATGGCTTGAGCCAAACAAATGAATGGACCTCGACGGCCGACTAATAGTAGTAAGTAAGTACTCTCGACTCGAACAGCTTTCATGAGCGGCAAACAGCAGGATACTATCAGATTTTTTTACACTGAATGCAACTAAGTATGTGCGACCAGAGTGCAAACCAGAGTTGCAAGCAACAAAGAACCTATTCTGTACATATCTGGCTGTGATATCTGGATGGTGCAAGACAGCTCTTGCTAGGGAGGTTTTTCCCATACCGCCTGCACCCAAAATGGCTATCCTCGGGATTCCGTGTTAAAAAGGTGAAGGATGTCCGAGAGCTCAGACTCCCGGCCATGGAAGATTTTTGGCTCTGATGGCAGCATTGAAATTGAGTCAGAGCTTTGAAATACAGCGATAAATATACTCCGAAGACATTCTAGGAAAGGTGGATGTCATACCTACTGGAGAACCAAGAACGATGACCACTTATCTATGAAACAGTAGGTATGCATCTGATGACACACAGAGTCCAATTACTTACTGTGGATGCTCTTTCTGAAGCAGTTTCTTCAGACAGTTTTTCAATCATGTCCAGCACTTCTTGGTGTCTCTTTTCTGCATCTTTCTTCATCTCTGCAATGTCCGGTAAAGCCCTGGGTCCTTCAATCTATGAAAGATATGTATCTATGAGTTTTTTGTCACACAGGATTGACAACAAACCTGAAAGAACTCAAAGCTTTGTTGTAGTCCAGCTTGGCAGTCTTTCAGTAGTGTGCTAAGTTCGCCCTGCCGGAAGAAGCTTTTCACTCTGTTCCCCTTTTGTTGGGCCTCTACAAAAGTGTAGATTTTGTGAAGGATCCTGATTTCAGTTGTTAGTGTATGGTGGATTTCCAACAAACAAGGCCAGTACTCTGTGAATTTCCCAACATGATAGAGAACCTCTATAGGCATTTCTCCACCTGCATCTGACTTGATGTGAAGAATCATGATTGCATTCAGCAATTTGTGGATTTGCTCCAGAAGCTGAACACAGTCATCTTTGTGTTTACTAACAGTCTAGCAAGTGGCTAAGTTCCACATTGAAAAAATTCTCTTCAACAAAACTCACCTGGATCATTTTCATGACGGCTTGAGTTGTGTTGATTATAGCACCTAAGAACGGAGTTTTCATGCTATCCGCAATGATCTGCAATGTATTTGTGGTCATAGCCAAGCATATCACCACATTTTCCAATCGATTTTGAGTGACAATAGACGGGGGCATGTTGGGCGGTGCAGCAACCTTGTGAAGTGCTCGCTTTTTATGCACACATCCGTGTGTTCCCAGCATCACCGGTTCTTCATCAATCTGCCAGCAATAGGGGGTTTCAAAGTTAGAATCTGGGGCCCAACTTCTGCCTCAACTCGTGCCTCAACTTTCGAAAAGTCGGGGCAGAAGTTGGGGCACAAAGTTGGGGTCGGACGTGAAATCGGGCACAAGAGCCCGACTTGACGTCCAACTTCTGCCCCAACTTCTGCCCCAACTTGATGCCTCAACTTCGGCTAATTTGGGGCTTCGGGCGTGTAACGGATCTTTTTCTGACACGCGAGGCCTCGACTTGCCTCAACTTGGAAGTTAAGGCCGAAACAGCTGCCCGGGTCGTTCACAGTTAGAGCCCCAACTTTTGCCCCAACTTTGCTCAAGTTGAGGCAGAGTTGAGGCAGAAGTTGAGGCAGAAGTTGGACCTCAAATTTTAACTTTGAAACCCCCTAATGCATCACCAACATGATGATTCACACCATCTCCAAGATGGAAGTCCTCGTGCCGACACCACCCAATTGGTCAAGCTGGCCAAACAACATCCTCGTGTGCGACTTTCTATTCTGTTTCCCACTCAGATTCAGCGGCATCCTCTATTGGCTGATTGCCAGCAAGATTCAGATCCATAATCCGCTCTACTTCCAACACGCACCTATTCACGGGTCAGTATCAGATTCCGCTCCTAGAATCCAGCCAAAACCTTGGGCAACGAATTACAGGCCCTCAGTTGGACAGGATCCCGAGGCAGCGGTAGATCTGACTTGGCCAGCCGAGGCTGAGCAGTCTGCACAGTGCACCCTTGAATGAGATCATTGTTATAACAGTATTATATTAACCGGTGTCCTCCCTCCACGACTTGAGATGCTGTGCTCAGATCTCTTCGCTCTGGGTGTACCCAGCGCAGTCGCGTATCTTCCGTGCTCTACAAATCACAAATCACACCTGGAACCATCTTCTTGAAGTGCTCGCCTCCTCTTCACACCTCGTCCCGCGCATCCGCACGCTCCACATCCAAATCGGCATTCACACGGACGGACTTGCGACCCTCTCAGCGATCTGCGCCTTCCCCTTCACGCACGTCGACGCTGTGGCGGTCGTATACGACGGGCTCCTCCCCACGGCAGCAATCCCGCCTCTCCAAGCACTTCTCTCCCTCTCCACCGTCCGGCGCGTCAAACTCCAATGTACCTTCTACGACCTGGATGGCGACCACTTCGCGCGCCAGCGGGATCCTACACGTGGCGTTGATGTGCGACACAGCACAGTAGACTGCAATTGTAAAGAGGTGCCCAAAGTTGCACACCGTCATCCTCGCCCCGCTTTCCGACACTGACGGTGAGCTTTCCGTGCTCGACGAGGCGCTGTGCGCGCCGGAGGTTCAGCTCGAGCTGGAGGTGGACGCAGCAGCCTACGCGTTCATCTTGCCGTTCTTCACCCGGCTGGAAGCTTCGGGTGCGGTATGTATTTTTTCTTACCTTTCCACCCCACAATCGCTTTGGGCGACTGACATGTTCGGATACGTAGGTCAGCCGGACGGAGGGCGGGGTGTATCGGTGGTATGTAGGACGGGAGGCAGTCTGGTGATTAATCCATCCAATTTACGGAAAAAGAACCCCGCCGATGGCCGCGTCCCCGTTCCCCTTCTCTTCCCTCTCTGTTCCTAACATTTGGATGGAGATTCTCCGCGCGCTGACATTTGGAACAACCGCATCGAATTCGGGACATGCGCCTGGCCTCCTGACGCTGCTGCGACATGGACGATACGCTTCAATGCGATACGCTTCCGGGTTCCCGCCTAGGCCTATTAGGCCGTCGAACAAAGAAGAAGGCATATAAGCTGCCGGAGAATTATCCATCCCTGCCGCTCTCACCGTCCATCTCTCATCCTGCGCGGCAATGCTCCCAGGCCTTGTGATCTCCTCCCTGGCCGGCGTGAGCCTTGCGCTGGTGCGTGTTTTTTCTACCCTTCCCTTCCCCCTCCCTTCGCTAACATCCCAACGCAGGCTCCCCCACCCACGCAAATAACCGCCGCACCCATCGAGCTCGCCCGCGCGGTAACAGCAGCACCGGCCCCCGCCATCTCATTCACGACCACCTGCTGGTGCGAGACAATCCCGTATCTGACTACGAGTGCGTTCTGCATCCTCCCATCCGCACACGCTGTCCCTGCCCACCTCGCACACGCTGTCGCCGCCCACACACCTCCCCCTCCCTTCCTCCCTCCCCTTCCTCCTAATTACACCCTCGCTCCCCTCCCCACTTACATCCCACTCCTCCCACCACCGTACATCCCATCCCCTATGCTCACCCCTTCCTCGCCCTCGCCCAGCATTCTGCCTCCCCTGCTCAACCGTCTTCTTCACCACCGACATCACGACGTTTCCGACCACCTCCGACATCGGCACAACGCTCCTCCCAAGCGGGACGGGATCGACGACTCCCGTTCTGACTGGGACGGCGACCGCGACGACTGCAGCGTAGATTTTCCGGTACAGACGCCGACGAGCAGAAGGGACACACGGCGACATGGGGGAGAAGGGACACATCCATACGACTTTGGTAGAACGATCCCATGTCCTAGCTCGCACCAAATGAATGTATGAACCGAAACGAATGTGATTCTCCGCTACCGAGAATATAGTCTGGATACAGATAAATGAATGAATGAATAGATGAAATCCAAAAGGGCGTATGCATGTCCATGTCCTCGCCAATCCCCACCCTCTCACATATCCATAGCCATCTCCTCCCTTGCCTCCCTCTGCTGGGTCACCCTCCCCTGCCCCTCCCCCTCAAGCCCAAACCACCCCGGCAAAAGCCCCCACACCTCCTCCCTCGCCCGCCCCGCACACTCCCTAAAATCCACCTTACACGCTGCACACATCCTCAACCCACACACCCGCGTCCCATCGCTGAAATCCGTCCGCTCGAGCATCTCCACCGCCTGCAGCAGCGTGAACAGCGGGTCCGCGTCGCGCCCGCACGCGATGCCGCCGACGCTGCGCAGCACGTTCAGCATGATGAAGTAGAACGACTCGCGGCACGCGTGCCGCGCGGGCGGCTCGTCCTCGAGGTACGCGCAGAGCGGGGCCGGCGCGCGCGCGTGCAGGTGCGTGGAGATGAATGCGGCGAGGTAGGCCTGCGCGGCTTCGCGCCCGCGGAAGGTCGTGAGGAGGAGCGCAGGCGCGGGGAGCGTTGGTTTGCGTGCGGCGCGGGTGTGCGCAGCAAAGGCGGGGTGCGAGGAGGGCAGGGCGAGGGAGAGTGGCGGGGCGGGGGTGCCGGATAGGATCTTGCTGGGGCCGTAGCGCGAGAGGTCGTAGAGCGCGGCGGGGAGGAGGTGCGCGAGGTCGGGGGCCGAGGGCGAGGGCGAGGTCGATGACGAGGAGGGGATGCGGGCAGGAGGAGCGCGGCTGGTAGTGGCCGAAAGCGTCTGTAGCGGCTTGTTCGCGCTGGTCCCAGGCGGCGAGGGTGGACGGCCAGTCGACCTCGAGGCGGGCCATGCAGCGCTGGCGGAGATGCTCGACGAGGTATTTGGTGGAGAGGCGCAGGACGGCGGCAACAGCGGGAAAGTCGTTGGCTCCCGGGGTCTTGAAGTACCTGGGAACAACGCCTAAGGCCAAATTGACGGAAACGCCTAGACAGGGTACTCACAGGCCATCGTAGAGAGCTCGCAGGAAGTAGAGCACGTCGGAAGGACAATCGTAGACTTCGACCCAGGGACAGCCGTCGTACAGATCTTGATCCTTGGGTTGAGGGATACTGAAGAGATCGTCGAAGACTTCCGAGTGCCGTCGAAGCTGGCCGCGGTGAACCTTGAAGGCGACAGAGGAGGCGATTATGATGATGTTTCCGTCGGCAAACCACAGCTCAGAACGAAGGATGTTGACGAGCCTCTTGGAGGGACTACGCTTGCGGGCGGGAGTCCTGACGGGGGTGGCGGGAGTGACGGGGGCGCCCATGTTGGATTAGGTGGGAGTAGGAGGTGTGTGGCGAGAGAACGAGCGTGGAGATACTGAGAGTAGAAGACAAGAGACAGAGGAGACAAGTCAGCCACCGCGTCGGACGTGACCGATCGATCGTGCGGTCCTCTCGCCCAGACTGCGAAAAAAGAGACAGAATAGCCGTCCAGAATGATCTTGCAAAGACAAATTGGCGAAGAACGCAAGAACTTGAAGAAGCTCGGGATTGGGGAAGAACGCTGGAACTTGAAGGACTTGGGAAGAGGAAGCAAGAGTAAGGATGGCTGTGATCAGACACGTGATCGTATGTCCGCGTCGCGTCGTGGCAAATAGAGAGCAATAACTCACCTAGGGTCTTGTGATAAATAAGCTCGTAAAGTAACTCTCATCCGGGAGTGTAGAGTATCTGTCGATTCTTTTTTTTTAGGGTCAAGCAATCCTATTCAACATCTGGAACAAAACGAATAGAAATTACAGTTCCTGTAGACGATACAATCAAATTCGTGCCTCACAATGTTTGAAGTTCTCGGGACGACCAAAATTCGTTCAAATCACAGATACAAAAAGCCTGGAAGTGCATGGCGCACACCCACCGCATTTTATTCCGTTTTCATGTCCAGTGGGACGCCCTCGTTCGGGGCCAGGCTGTAGGTTGTCGAAGGATACTTTTTTTTCTCCAAATCAGGTTCGAGTTTGAATCGAGTATAAGAAATATGATGCACTCAAGCACCCACAGCTTTCCACGATTGAGAGTACACATGGATCGTCACAAGCCGCGAAATAGGCATAGAGATTACAGCGTCCCGTGGCCGAGCAAGTGAATGCACCAGAACACATCTTAAACCCGTTTATTGGGCATCCCTGCAGTTGGTCAAGTCCCACAGACGAGCATGGGACGGTAATTAAAATGCAATGGGCGTCCTAATCTGGAGCGCTTCAGCACCGGGAAATCCAGGTATAGAATGTGTGATGCTTACTGCCAGGTGCACCCTATCTGCCAGCTCATAGAAGCGTTCCAGAGGAGCGACAGTCCACACCCCAGAAACCTTTACCCACGCCACACTGTCTTGCAAATAATGATTCGAACCACAAAAACAGTGGAGATCAGCACACTCACTTAGACAGCACGCTTCCAGCGTCGGGCACGCGTCGCCCCAGGACTCAACCACGAGCCGGTCGGCAGCGGTGCGCGGCGGACCCAGCGTCAGCCTGTATCTATTTTCCATCCCAAAGTATACCAAGTCGGCGAACCTCGAAAGATACTCCGTTATCCCAGCAAGCATATTCTAACAATCCCAACGTCAGCCAGCACCACCTCAGCATAACTGTTCATGCGACACTCACGCCGTCGAGCGCCTGCAGCTCGTTATACTGCCCAATCCTCCGCATCCTTAACATCCGCGTCTGGGGCAGGTTGCGCGAAATGGCATCCACGAGCGCGTAACACGTCTCCAGGCCGAAGAAATCCTGCGACGCGACAAACGGAATCTCGACCTCCGTCATGGCCTGTAGCGCGCGCATGACCTGCTCGACGAGGGCCGCCTGCCAGGGGTACCACACCATGCGCACCTCGCGCAGCCGGCGCGCCGCGACGTCGAGCAGGGGCACGAGAATCGGGGACGTCTCGAGGTACTCGAGGTTGGGCATCGCGATGCGGAGGGAGGGCCGCGAGGCCCGCATGAGGTCGGGACAGAATACGCGCGTGAGCGTGCGGTGGCGGTTCCAAAACGCCGCGAGGAGGTTGTAGTCGTGCGTCGTCTTGTCGAACCGGCCGAGGACGTCCATCTCGCAGCTGGTGAGGCGCGGGAACGTGTGGCGCTGGAGGAGGTTGTGGTAGTCGACGGGCTCGACGAGGCGGTGGTTGAACGTCAGGTGCTCGAGGTTCGCCATTGATTTGAGCGACTCGGCGACCTTCCGGCTTTGCGCCACATGCCACCGGTCGCTGATGAAGTATGGGACGAAATCTACGGGTGTAAAGCGGGATAAATGAGTCATTTAGTCGAGGAGCTGAGAGAGCTTGCCCAGGCTCTGCGATAGTTCGCCCGAATCCGCGCGACCCAAGCGGCATGGTGAGAGATCGCACATGGTCGGCCCTGCTTAGATCAGAGTGCACGACGGAAAAGAACATCATGGCGCCGTCATGGGTCTGAAGCCGTACGTCGCGGAATAAAACAGGTAATGCGAGGGCTTGAAATTGCTTGGAGGTTCCACTGAGTAGCCTGGCCACCTCGCATGAAGTATTCGAGTTGAGGATTTGTATAATGAGTTCGTTGGGAAGGCCGCTGAAAGTTGCGTCCATGGAAAGTTTCTCCGAGTCGCGATTCGAGTTGCAGTCGAACAACAGGGTCTGGACGGGCGGAGGTAGAGGTTGCAGTCTGTAGATGCGCGTCGAACCGAACAGCACAGGTATGGGCTGGCAAAGGACAATCAAACACCCGTGAGGAGTGTGGCGGCTGTGAGCAAGCTGCGAGCTCGCGATACTTACGTCAGGGTGATGCCAGTGAGGGCGGCGACAGAGATCATCATGATGTTGCCGAACGGCAGCCAAAAGTCCTTGCTCGCTCGGCTCGTCTTCATGTTGTCGCCAACACCACTGGTGCGCCCGGCGGACAGCCTTCACCTGCAATTAAGGCTGGCTGCGATTGTTTTTCGAACGCGCACACGCGACTTGAGATGAGGATGGCAATTAGTACCAGCTGGCAGCGGTGCGTAAACATTCCAAGGTCATCGCTCAGGTTGTGCATAAGGCGCTGGACCTTCTTCGAAGTCTTTCATGGCTTTGGTGCGACTTCGCGGCGAGGGAAAGAAAAGGAAGGTGAAACGTGACCAGAACGCGATCACGTGAACCTCAGAGGCACTTCACGGTCGCGGCTCTTGGCACGATCCAGTTCTCCATTTGAATTCCTTGGAGGAGACTAATCCAGTTAGTGAGCAGACAGTCATTATTCATGCGATAATCTTCTGAAACAGCGGTGGACAGCGAGTGAGGGGCTTCCACCCTTACAGCAGAAGCAATTCGATTGCGGCGTCGACGATTCAGTCAATTTACCGGTCATGATACAAGGAAAGCACTGATTGTTCCAGAGGTCTACATACACCCTTTTTATTTTTGGAGGGTTTGAGAGCACCAGGCCCCTGAACCTGCTTCCCACAAAAAGGTCGATGATCGCAATGAGGCGGAGCTCGAGACTTGTAGGCTCGGCGTGCCAATGTTTCACGGCTATTGACGCGATAATAGATGATGTTTTCAAGATCTGGATACAGCATAAAACTCTCAACGAATATTAACAGAGCTAATCTTTATTGTCCCTCGGGAATCGGCTCGGATCCATCCTGAGCCTCGTATCGGGTAGACGATACCCAAAAAATGGCGCTATGTATCCACCCAGCGCCACAATCACCTAAGCACGAAAGAAATTAGACGAGTGAGCTTCAATGTACGGAGAGACAAACTCACAGGTCGTTCGAGCCATCGCAACCCAGTGGGAAATTTGGGGTATGAATCCCCGTGATAGAAAACCTGCATGATACGGAGGGGAGATCTAAGGATGCCCGGGGCACCCAGGTTACGGAAGAAATATATCTTCTGTTCTGTCTGGATCCCAAAGTAAATACCTGAACGTGTCGCCAACTTAGTGTGCGGAACTCACATCCTCATGCGCCGTCGCAGTCTCCTCCAGAATGAGCTCCTCGCCAGGGAAGGACTCGAGGCTGTGGATTACGCCTCTCCGGGTAAGGCAGGCACCGTCTTCAGGGCCGACAACGTGACGCACGCCGTCTTGAGTGACTATGACTCTCCCCTTGAGGACGACGTGGATCTCGTCGTGCACCGCGTGCCAGTGGGGAGGAACATAGAAATTTTCCCCTACGCCTGTGACAATTAGACGCGTCCGGAGCGGATTTTGCAGGACGGCCATGCTGATGCCGTCTTGGAGCGTCCAAGAGTCGGCGATGAGAGAATCAGACATGGTTTCCACTGATGGCTGAGACGGAAAGACGAGTGGGATGGGAGAGTGTGGGGGACACATCTCACCTTGGTTCACCTTGGTCTTTATAAGTGACGGGAGGCTGTCTGAGACAATTTATCCACCTATGCGGAGCGTCATAGTAATTGAATCAACATCGAATTGATCGGTCAATAAGCGCCATCACAGCCGCCAACTGATACTGCGCCTACTGCGCTCCGTTCTCTTTCAGCCTCGCGACCCGTATCTTGCGGCAGCCTGCACGAACCCATTTCTGAGTCCGCGTTTCCGTGTTTCCGCTCATCTGCCCATCCGCAGAGAGATTGACCTCGACCCGGAGTATCAGCGTGGTAAGTAACTTAAAGTAAGATTCTGCCGGTTTTTTTCCCTTACCATCCCCCAACGAAGAGCCTTGCGTTCTGGTCTGATCGACGGGGGTGCCAACCAGAACTTACTTTCATGAGCGGGCCCGGCGCAGCATCCTCGTAGAAGACGTTTCAACTGAAAATTCACACCTCGTTTTTGAACCTCGCAACACCGTTTATCCTGGGCTACTTCAACATAACTCATTGGAACGTCGGAAAATATGTACGTTTTGTTCGAGATACGCTTTGACCTCACAGTCCAACAACTCGTCATTTCCTTGCTCATACCCGGTTCTCATTTACTCGTTCCGCCCAGATGCTAGAGACGCGTCTGAGAATACTAGGCTCTCTTCTCTTGCCTTCATCTGAAAATACAACAAATGATCACCGCTGCCGAAGTAACGCGTGGCGTCGCCGTCCGATTCCGCTCTCACGAACCCTTTACACTTAGTTGATAATCTTTCGCCACACAAGGTCGGTACATAAATATGCGTGCAGAACAGAAACCTGATTCCCCTCTAGAAGCTGCATCCCAGAAGATTCATCCCAGAAGGTTCATAAATCAAGATGAACTGTATCTCGATGCTTCATCGGAAAAACGCGAAGGTATACTACGTACTCAGTCGTGCTCGTCGGATCGTTCTGACGCTCGGGAGTTTTCGCAGTTATGATTAGCTTCGGGAAGGCCGTAGTCTTTGACGTGCGTCACCTTCCAGATTGTCGTGATCGCGCATTTAAAGGTATGATCAGGCTGCTTATGATGAGTGTACCCCAAGGAGGCTAATTTGAGTAGCGAACCTCGGGGGGGAGGCGAAGTCTGGGCTCGCCTACGGGTTTAGTGGCTCTCCGTAGCTCCACTTTCCCTTCCCAGAAGTTTGGTTCGTCTCCAACTGTGACCATCCCCTTGTTCGTTTGGACTTCAAGTGTGGGTACGTCCAACTTTCCTCGTTTGATTCTGGGTTTCCGTTTTTGATCATCACCGTCCATTTCACCTGTCTGTCCGCCATTCGGGCGTTCGATCATCGGGAGGTAATCATTCCACTGACACTGGTGTACCGGAACAAAAGCTTCTCTCCCACACTCCCGGATGGTAATTCTGTCTTAATTGAAACGTTGGGTAATTTTCTCTCCCAAAAGTGTATCCTTTGGGGCGGCGTCTTGTTCCAAACGCAGAAAAAGTAGGCGCGGTGGCCTTCCCCACGTCGGCGGGCGAGTATTGGGCTGAACGCAATACCTCCGTTCCTCTGATTTTGTGCGCCGAGATCCTTCTCGTCATCAGACCTTCTTCGGCCTTGGACGGTTAAAGGCTAAATCCTTTGATATTCGCCTTGAACGAGACGAAGTGCATCTGTCATTTTAGTGAGCGATTTGTTCTTGTCTATTCGTGTCGTGTTCTGGTTCCAATTCCAACAGTTTGGATGCCATCATGATATCGGCGGCCTTTCCTGATCAGATTTCCGTTTGGTTTATCTGTCAGGCGCGGACCAAAAGTCCAGAATATTCACCGAGATATGTATTGCCTTGCAAGCCGATGCATCTCACCACGCGCACACATTTCTTCTTGCTTTGTTCCCGGTGGGGAAGCGGGCGGACTTTCAGAATACCCTCTTTCCCAATTTTCCCCCGTTTCTGCGCGTCCTTCCACCGCAGGTCTTGCCTCGTTGCTTTTGCTTCCACCGGAGGCATTTTTTCTGACTATGTATGCCTTCCAAACGTGGTGATGACCATCTCTCTTCTCTCTTAGGTCTTCTCATCACTGTGCCGATCCGGTTCTTCTCAAGTTCTTCTCCCCCATATGGGCTCTCGGAGCCGTGCTCTGGGTGTGGGGGAAGATATCAGAGATCCAGACTTTTCCTGCCACAGCTTCCCATGCCCTCACTGCGCTATTTCGGCCCGAGCACCTATGTGGACAGTCAGAATCGAACACGGTCGGTGCTGCTGTCCGCAAAACTTGGCGTGCCTGGCATCCGGCGACTTATTACTTCACAGGCACCGACGCTCCCCACTTAACTACATGAAACCCAGCTGCGTCATTCAGGGACTGCTCTCGCGATCCGTTAATTGACAATTAAGTATCGGCCGCTATCCTCGGGACACCGCAGCCTCCGATTGGTGAGACCGTAATCTGCTCATCAAATGCGATACAGATCCATCCCACACCTACGGTATCAAAAAAGGCTTGCACAGCGAATCTGTCCAACACTCGATGAATGGCGCCGGCCCGATCCCAACTTGAGAATCGTACCACGATACTTAAAGTTCCGCTCGCTGGATTTCACCATTTCATATTCGCGGCCATCGCACCATGTATTCCTCGCCCAACCTTTCAACGAAACGCCGCGGTCAATTCCGCGAGTCCCATGGCCGCCTTCCATGCGGACTGGCAGATCGTGACAATTGAGTTCAACCTCTTGCCTGATTTAGACCATGGCGTTGATACTCATTGATAACGCGCCGTTGATGCGCACTTGGCTGTGCTGGTTTCGATGTTCATCAGCGCGAAAATACTGCTTCTGCCACCTGTACAGCTCCTGCCAGATTGAATTGCATGCATGACGGAAAGATGGACGGATCTACTTAGATGACTCGGGAGAGGTCACGACGGATCAAGAAATGCTCAAGATCCACAAGGATTGGGTGGTGGCTGGCAGGCCTGAGGCGGCTGAAATGGAATGTGCATAAAATAAAATTATCAGAATGGACAAGCACGGGATGGAGGTGGTAAGCTATTTGGAGATGGAGGAAGTGGAGGGAAAATGGAAGAGATTCGATAGGGGACGGCGGGCATACTACTGTTGATTTTGAGTTGGTTGGATTTAACTCGAAGCATTAATCTAGCCCCTCCATATTTCAAGCCGGCATATTAGATTGAACATCATCAACCTCAGGCTATGCGGTCTTGCGGACCGCGCCCATCCAACGTAGGCCCGAGCCATAGAAGGTGGAGTGTCTTCCGCTTCCCTTTAAACTCCATCCGGCTCTGGACAGTCTGTAGGCGGATGGCTTCCGAGCATACCCACACATTATCTTCAAGTGGATACCCCAGTGAGAAAGGCCAGGTTGCGCAAAAGTCCGAATCCACGACACATTTGTTTGAGCATCTTTTTTGGTTGAGAAAAACTGGCAAAGGCGCTGGCTGAACTTGCTTCCAAGTAAAAGGTCGATGATTGCGATGAATTGGGGGAAGCTTGAGACTGGAAGGTTCGGGGCGCCAATGTTTCACGGCTATTAGAGAGCTTGTGATAGCCACCTGTAGCAACCTAGGTGGCTTCTGAGGCATGTGGAGCGGGGTGGCTCCATTGCAGCCAGGTGGCTTTTCAAATGCCATCACTGTTGGTTCTGTTGGTGTGAATAGATCCCTCAGGTTCATATCCTTTGGAGAAAGACATGCAAAAATGGTTGATAGGCAAGAACAGGCAGGAATGCACACATATAAGCCTAGCAAAGGAGAATTCAGCATCTCCTGGCCCTCTAGAGGAGAAGGAGATGGCAATCATGAAAAGGGGGCTAAGGACAACAGCATTGAGGGAGGAAACCATCGAAAGGAACACAGGGTTACAATGGGACAAGCCACCTAGAAAAGCCACCTGGAGCTGGAGCCACCCTGCTCCACATGCCTCAGTAGCCATCCGGGTGGATCTGCACAAACTCTCTATTGACGCAATAACAGAGAATGTTTCCAAGACCTGGATACAGCGTAAACCTCTCAACAAGAAAAAAGACAGCTAATCTTTCTTGTCCCGCGGGAATCGGCTCGGATCTAACCTGAGCCTGTTATCTGGTAGCTGATGCCCAAAAAACGGCGCTACCCATCCACCCAGCGCCACAATCACCTAAGCGCGAAAAAGTTAGATGAGTAAGCCTCATTCTGCGGGGAGACAAACTCACAAGTCGTTCGAGCCATCGCAACCCAGTGGGAAATTTGGGATATGTATCCCCGTAGTAGAGTACCTGCATGATACCGAGGGGAGATCTAAGCATGCCGGGGGCACCCATGTTACGGAAGAAAAATATCTTCTGTTCTGTCTGCATCGCAAAGTAAACATCCGAATGAGTCGCCACCTTGGTTTGTGAAACTCACATCCTCAGGCGCCGTCGCAGTCTCCTCCAGGATGAGCTCCTCGCCAGGGAAGCCCTCGAGGCTGTGGATGACGCCTCTTCGGGTGAGGCAAGCGCCGTCTTCGGGGCCGACGATTCGGCGTACACCGTCTTGAGTGACTATGGCTCTCCCCTTGATGACGATGTGGATCTCATCGTGCGCAGCGTGCCAGTGGGGCGGAACGTAGAACTTTTCCCCTACGCCTGTGACAAGTATACGCGTCCGGAGCGGATTCTGCAGGACGGTCATGCTGATGCCATCTTGAAGTGTCCAAGAGTCAGTCAGGAGAGAGTCGGACATGGTTTCGACTCTTGAGAGGCGGATGGCTGGGAAGGAATGACAGGTGAGATGGGAAATTTAAAGTGTGTGGGGGCACATCTCACCTTGGTCTACCTTGGTCCTTATAAGTTACATGAGGCGACCCAGACATTGAATTGATCAGACAATAAGCGCCGTCATCCGCTTAGCCCCGCCGCCGCGCCGCGTCACACCCGAAGCACCTGCGGTTGATGCTGCGCTCCGTTCTCCTCCGTTTTGGTGACATGTCATAATCCATGCGCATTGAGGGAGGAGCCTCCACGATTGCTTCGGCTGGGTGGGGGAGAGCCTGAGCAGCAAGGATTTGCCACATAGGATCAAGATCGTAGTAAGCGAGGTAAAGCACTAGAAACGATCAAGTGTCTGTCTAGAGGGCCGAGACAGCATAGGCGCCATAGGATGATCGATCGTAGAAGTCCAGAATTTTGTAAATAGTTCCCACGATCGTGATTGGAGGTTCATCGATCATCATGTCTTCCACTAAGTAACACGATTCGGCGTGTTCTCCGTAATCGTGGAAGCCACCGCGGCCAGACACTCTACGGCTCGTATGATCACTATCGTCTTGGATCACTCACCGAATTGAATCCAAACCGCGCAGATCCGCAACCCACCACACCGCATTCGATAGCAATACGGTCGTTTGCGTTGAGTATACGTAGAGGCCGCGGATGAGCGGCAAATCAGGTATGCACTTGATCGTGATCTCACTTTCTTCAAGTTCTTGTGTTGATCTATCGACCTCGTGTCACTTTCGCAGCTCACTAACCTCGGTGTGGAAATTGAGGACGAATCTCAAGGGAGGTTAGTTCGAAATTGGGCTGTCTTCCTGAAGTGACAAGTAAATTCAGAAACCTAGCTCGTGCTCTGGCATGTAGATACAGATCACGCGCTCACCTTCGAATCCGTCTCCGATTCCGACTTGCGCGTCGCTGACTTTTGAGAGCGGCAACTACATAGATAATGATCATGGGAAAAGAAGGCTTGCCGCACAGATGCCGCGCATGTCTTCCAAGAACCTCGCTCGCGTGCACTAGCTTTCATCCTCTGCGCTCTCATGGCTGTAGCTTTCATCGACTATCTTGGCCTCTTAGATACGGGTACGCTCCTCACTCTCGCCTTGGCGGGCATTGCGGCATTGAACTATATCCGAACGAGGAAGACTTCACCTGTCCCACCTGGTCCACGTGGTATTCCTTTGGTCGGCAATGTCTTCGATGCGCCCACGGAGAGACACTGGCTTAAATTCGCAGAGCTTGGAGATATTTGGGGTATGTTCCAACTTGCATTAACCGCTCTCGCCACCATACGGGCTCAGCAAATATGCGAACAGGTGACATCTTCTCCCTCACTGTATTGGGGCAGACCATGATCATTGTCAACTCCGTGAAAGTGGCAGAAGATCTACTTGATGTCCGGGGCGCAATTTTTTCTGACCGCCCGGTGATTCCGATGGGTGGAGAACTGTGCGGGCTCAACAATGCTCTCATCCTTTCTCAATACGGCGATCGAGTGCGGACGGAGCGCAAGCTCTTTCATCAGCTCTTTGGTACCCATTTGGCGAACACTCGGTTTGCTCCCTTGATCTCGACGGAAATCCACAAACTATTGCGCAACATTGCATTGAAACCGGCCGCCTTGATAGACGAAATTCGGCGGTGCGTGGATTTTCCTGTTAGAACCGTGCTGTGATTTACTTGAGGTGTCACAGCACGACGGCGGGGATTACCCTTAGGATAGCATATGGATATCGCCTGCGCGAAGGCCCAGAGCAGGATCCATTTCTCAAGATGTTCACAACGGCCGGAAGTAATTTTTCTCGCTCTACAGCTCCGGGGGCCTTCCCGGTCGACGTTCTACCAATTCGTGTGTTGTTCCTCGAAGCTACAAAAATCCAGATTTCATTTGCTTATTCATTTCAGTCCGCTATTGGCCTGAGTGGCTGCCTGGAGGCGGATTCCATTCCAAAGCCAAGATATGGTCCAAGCAGCTTCACGATACTGTGGACGCAGGGTTGCAATTTGTCAAGAACACAATGGTGATAATCATTTTCAATAATCACTTCTTCCGCTCGAATTCTCATCGCTTATATAGGTCTCCGGAACAGCAGAACCTTCGTTCGTGTCGACCCTACTGGAAGAGAAGAGCCACGATGATTATTTAATCAAGTGGGCCGCTATCTCGATAGAAGAGGGAGGGAGCGACACGGTGAATTTCAATTGCTTCTGTTTGATACCGGTTGAGCAAGCTTGAATATTCATTCGGCCCTGCAGACAGCCGCACAACTGGAAGGCTTTTTCCTGGCCATGAGTCTTTATCCCAAGGTTCAACAGGCGGCACAGGAGGAACTCGACAGAGTGATCGGCCGCGACCGGTTTCCAGATCTCTCGGACCGCGCCCAACTTCCATACCTTAATGCGCTGTGCAAAGAGGTCTTCCGCTGGCATGTCGCATCCCCAATCGGTAAATGTTCTTCATTACATTTTTCTCATCTTTACCACATGAAACCTACAGGCGTCCCACACCGTGCTCGCGAGGATTATATTTACAACAGAGCTGGCTCGGAGCCGGTGCTTATTCCCAAGGGATCCTTGGTCATTGCGAATATCTGGTCTGTCATTGGATGATTCAGTCAACACCAGGACGTAAACTCAAATAATTCTGCTCAGGAAAATGAGCCATGATCCGGAACGATATGCAGATCCAATGGAGTTTAAACCCAGCAGGTTCATCGCGAAAGATGGCAAGGAGGCCGAACAAGATCCTGCACGTATTTGCTTCGGATACGGGCGCCGGTAAGCCATATCTTCAACCGGCCCCGGCCCGGTTAACTCGGCGGTAGGGTATGCCCTGGTACGTCAACGACGTAAAGCGACTTCGTCTAATGTTTGTGAATGTCAGGAAAATTGCTCGCCGACACCATCGTGTTCCTAGCATGCAGCGCGGTCCTTTCGGTGTTCAATATCTCCAAGCCGCGAGGGAACGGGGATTGCGTGGAGCCCCAATTGGGTCAAGCCTCCGGAACCGTGAGGTGCTGCAACTTGAAGAACGTACTAATTCTGTTGGACTGACTTATATTTAAATCCGTAGTCACCCGTTACCGTTTAAATGTGTCGTAGAGCCCAGAGACGTGCGCTCGTCAGCTCTCATTCGGAGTGGATGAATATATATTGTTCCCGCGCCAGCGAAACTGGCTCAGCATAGGGGCTTGATTGTTACTCATCTCGGAGACATCCGGAGGATTGATGCGAATTGAGTCAAAACGTGCTCTTGCTCTGACTCCCTCGAGCTCCCAACCAGACGAATGAATCCAGCCCTTTGAGCTCTTAAGTTGGAGCATTGCATCCCCCACCTCGCCTCCGAATCTCCTTAGCCTGTGCATTGAAAGTTCTCGGCTGTCGGTACTTGCAGTCGGGACTCGGGACTCGGTACCAACTCTTCGACTCTCCTCGAATTACCGACCAATGGATCCATCCAACCCTCTGAACATCCAAGAACTGCTAGACCACTGTCTCTCTTACCTACACTCCCTCCACGACTTGAAGTCCTGCGCTCAGGTCTCCCGATTCTGGGTGTACGCGGCCCAGTCGCGTATTTTCTGCGCCCCACACATCACAAATGGCAGCTGGAACCATCTTCTCGAGGCCCTCACCTCTTCCCCGCATCTTATTTCGCACATCCGGCGGCTCGACATCCAGCTACGCCAACCGGAAGCGACGACGACCCTCTCCACGGTCTGCGGCTTCCCCTTCACACATGTCGGCAACATAGTGTTCATGTACAACGGCGTCATCGACCCTTCCACTGTGATGGCCCTCCAACACCTACTGGCCCTGCCCACGCTGCGGCGCGTCGCGCTTCAATGCACATTTGGCACGTTCCACGACTTCACGCGCCTCTGGGATCGCTGCGTTCCCGGCAGTGGGATTGTGCGCGTGGTGCTTGCGTGCTACTCGCATGAGTGGACCATGCCCAACGTCCAATGGCCTGTGTTTTTCCGTCTCCGCAAGGGGGAGAGGGCGTGGGCATCGCGCTGAAATCACTTTCCCTGCACTCGACAGAAATGCTCGATTACAACCTCCTGGCGCATTCCAACCTGTTCGACCTCTCGAGGCTGAAAACATTATCTATCGGTTGGCGTGCGCGTATCCCGTGGCGCGAGTTCGCACCGCATGTAACGAGCGTCGAAGAGTTGGACGTGGTGCTCAACGGCACGATCTCGGCCCTCGCACCGCTCCTCTCCCTCTCCTTTCCCTCAGCATCTGCGTTCCCGAACCTCACAACCCTGCGCCTCTCCCTCCCGGTCTGGATCCCCGCCCGGAACCGGCTCGCATTCGCAGGGGAACTGTTTGCGGGGCTCGACGCACCTTCTGCAAAGATGACCGCGAATGCCATGAACACGCATGGAAACGCAAAAGCGAGGGCGAGTGGCAAACTGCGTACCCTCGTCCTCTCCGCGGACGCGAACGGCAACGGCATGCCCGACGCGGCGCTCTGTACCCTGCTCGACGGAGTGGCGGTGGAGCTGGGGGTAGAGCTCGAGCTAGAAGTAGACGCAGAAAGCTACGCAGGCATCTGGCCGTTCTTTCCTCGGTTGTGGGATGTGGGTGCGGTGCGTGCGTCTCCAGTCTTTTACTCCCATCATGATAACTCTTGCTTTCCCGATATCTCTTCCCGCTGGACCTTGCCTTCAGATACTGATATGCTTTGCATACAGGTCCGTTGGACGGATTCGGGGAGTCGCGAGGCCTTGTGGTAGTGGAAAATATGTGAGTGTTTTAGGACTCGCTGTGAACGTTAATTACTCTAACCGGCGAACGACACTCTACTGGCAGATATGTGGCAATTACTTCACGGCGTTCAATTGCCCAGTTGCATCATCAACTCGAACGTGAAGGTGCTGCCCTGGCATGCTCGACACCACCACTCCGATCCGCGATGTCAACGTCAGCGCCTCCGAACCACCGCTCAGAAGTACCCTGAAATCGAGACCAACGAGCACACCCTCTCCTCCGTCGCCTACACCGGGTCCTTCTCCTACAACCTCTCCTTATCCATCGCGCCCCTCGCCTCGGGCCCCACATCGCGCACCGCTTACCCTACCTCCCTCGTCAACTATGACTTCCTATATCTGTTCTCTTGCCTCCATTTGTCCTTCTCTGGACCACCATTACTGCCGGCGGTAGTCAAAGCTAGGTATGAACACGATGCGATTGATATGGTACCCCATTCTTTCAGGTTTCAGCCACTCACCGCCTGCGTAACAACGTCTGTGGCTCCCAACTATCAAAGATCCATGACTTCACATCATTTGCCGGGCAGCTGGGCTAGCCACACGCTGTATGAACCAAATACCCCGCCCTTATCTATTGTAGTGTTGGCCTGCTGACAACCACCAGGTACCGGCCGACCTCGAGCCATGATTCTCGCAGGATGTCTCCGAAACTGAATGGCCCCAGGGCTACTCGAGATCTCTTCGTTTCCGTCACGTCGGTCTTTGGGTTACTTGGGATCCGAAGCCCGCCTGTCCTCCGACATTGCGTCTGATGCCGAGCTAGCTTGACGTTGCGACAGGACGGACAGCTTCATTCATCACCATTAATTTGGTGGTGCTATGGGATTCTCCCAATGATTCCGGGATTTAATTTCGAGTTAGCGTAAAGGCACCGAGCGGAATCTTGGTCCGCTTTCTCTCCATTTCACTGGGATTGGAGTGATACCTGTGCGCAGTTTGGCTGCTGCCCTGCCATGTCTGCAATCTCGAATACCGAAAAAACGTCCATGGACGATATCCTCTATCTCCACTGCACAAGGGGTAAATATAGGATTTGTGACTATCCTCTCGATGGCCTGCAACAATTTGTACCCATCCCCGTGTCTACCGGACAACCGATGATGTGCCGAGTGAGTCTTTCCCATGCTAATCGACTTTTAGAACAGCCAAACCATGACACTATTCATAGCAGGAGAATGTGCTTGGTCTAAATGGGAATTTACCATGTGCAAACGAAGCATACGTACCCTAAAATCGAGCGTGGAACGTTCCATGGTAATTCAATGGCCGAATATATACTGTACCTTCTGAACAGTGTCAACGGAACGGATTCTTATCAACCATCTGCCACGGTCAATTATGGCTTGCGAACTGTCTAAATGACAGAAAGTGTTTGCCGGCGCACAACTCGGATGCGGCTTGTTGGTACCCCTCCCGAAAGGCACCTGGTGAGGTCCTCGCGACCTAGCTAGTCCAAGCTGACCCGCCGACAGGAGCCGGGAATTGCAGCCGCCAAGAATACAGAAGGGCTCTGTTCCCACCTCGCCCGCCTCCAGCTCGGAATGACGCTCTCCGCTCTCTTCGTGTGAATTGTTTCACTGAACATTCCGTTTCTTCTGAACAGAAAGTCAGGCCGGAGGCACGACACAACCCTCCATATTTTGTCCCGTAACGCACATAGCGATGCTTTGTACTCGCTTCGGTTACATGTTCGCCGGGTCCCCGGAAAGTAGCCTTTTGTACTCTTTACACACCACTTCATCAAGATCCAGTAGTACGTCCATGTCGAAGCATGCATGATCATTCTTTCGTTACATTCTCGAATGCACTCGGGCTCAGGCTCTTTTTGAAACTCTGCTGTCCGCCAAAAATCTCATCCTCATTGTTTAGAATCCAACATCCAGATTCCAGAGCAATGACGAGTTCAGACTCGATC
This sequence comes from Mycena olivaceomarginata, assembly GCA_029378375.1. Taxonomy (NCBI): domain Eukaryota; kingdom Fungi; phylum Basidiomycota; class Agaricomycetes; order Agaricales; family Mycenaceae; genus Mycena; species Mycena olivaceomarginata. The sequence goes on along the minus strand of JARKIC010000692.1, from coordinate 83,612 downwards.
AGAGCAAAGGGCAAAATTGGTGTTGTATTGGCAGAACAGGAAGAACAGGTATTCTAATAGGGTCCATCGGTAGCGGATTTCGAGCCAATTTCGACCTTGATTTCGAGCTCGATGATTATCAATTTTCAAAGGAAGAACAGTTGATGTTGAAACACGAACGGAGAGGTGCAGGTAGGATCGTCGATGGAAAGCAAAACAAAAGCGTAAGGGACAAGGACAAGGACATCCATACTGAGAAGTTTAGTTGAACATCGCGGAGTCGGGATATATTTTACACCGACGGACCGGCCCAAATGTGGAACATTGAGCATGAACATTCACGCTGTCAACTTCAACTTCCATATCGGGCTAGGACAGTTTGATCATGCATGTTTGTGCTGAGGAAATGTAATTGTCGCCCCGTCGCGCGAGGATCGACGCGACGTACGGCTGGCGTTAACATCAATGCGGTTACAGGTGTTTTGTATTCCGCGAGCCTGGAACTGTGAACGCACACTGCAGTGCCTCCTTTAACTGTATCTATGTGGTTCAATTTTTTTGCACCATTTATTGGATTTTATTTCTTCACCATCCATGGACTGTATACCGGTCTGAGTTACCTCCTCGAATTCGTCCACACTTCCGCCCCGGGCCCGCAGACGGGATATCGCCTATCGCCTAATTCGTTTTAAGCCCATGTCAGTGTCAGTGCTCGCGTTTCGCTCGCGTGGCCGAGACTGACTAAGTGCATATATGTACACATACGGCGTCTCAGCTCAACGTGGCGCGATGCACACGTCTGGCGGGGTGAATGTTCTATGATATATCCTGATGCTGCCATTCCGCTGCTGTTCCGCCCCCTCGAGGGCCTAGATCCGCACACATATCCACCCACAAATTTTCTAGTTTAGCTTTTTTTTTTTTAGGGGACAATTTGACAGACTGAATGAATGCTCGCCGGAATCCAATTTCCCCTTACAAGGCCATTGCAGGTCTATCCAGTATTTTCATTTTTCGGCCGTTCTGGCACAGGTCCGTCGCAAAATACAAAACAAAACGCCTGTAGCTCAATTAATTTTTACATATCACGATGCTTGTGTGGCGGGAATATGATCAAACTGTCTCAGCTCGATATGGAAGTTGGTTCACACTGAAAGCAACCACAGACGCATGTGAAGGCCGCATGCGACAAATGCATGTGATCTGTACTAGCAACAAGGGTCACAAGGCGGCCTTTGGCATTCAAAGGCAAGCTTTGTGGCATGCTTTATGCCTCTGTGTGGGGACAAAGCCTGCAACAAAGCCACCCTTTGTCTGTCAAAGGCAGCTTTATAGTCTTTATTCCAAGTGCAGACCACATGCATTTGACGCATGTGGCCTCCGCATGCGTTGCTGGTTGCTCCCGGTGTCACTTGGACAGCGACAGCGTGAATATTCAACGTCCAATAAGTATTCAAGAATCAATGGCACATTCGGGGAGGTCGGTGTAAAATACATCCCGATGTTCCACTTCTCAGTATGGGTGTGCTTGTCCCTTTTGTTTTACTTTCCACTGGCCTGCATGCACCTCTCCTGTGTTTCATTTTTTTTTCCTTGCCTCTTCACTGCAGTGTAAGTGACTGATATCAATATTCTTCCCCGGTCAGTCTTCCCCCGATATAATACGATGCTAAATTGAATTCAAACTAATTAATCTTGGTTGGATTTTTGACCAGCAACTCACAAACCGCCGTAAAATCACGATCTGATCAATTTTCATCGCGCACCACCGTAGAGCGAAACCGTCTGGACGACTGGCGGAGGAAAGCCCACGGAATTGCGTCCCATGTAAGGGGTCGACCATTCATTCGGTCTATCCGCCCGAAGAATTTAAACAAACGAGAAACATATGGGTGCTTTAAACCGTTACGGGCCGACTCGAAGATTGAACGTTGAACCCGAAGCGAAGCAAAGCAACGCAAGAAGAAAAATCCTTACCCCATGCTGACTCAGGACGGAGAAGTTCAGTAGAATACAGTAAACAGTGAAAACGACGTGCTTCACACCGACCCGGGCCATATCTGGCACATCTGTCGCGGGCAAGTCGACAGTGTCGCGCCGTGACAGTTTGTGAGCAGAAAATCCCATCAAGGAAGTACTTTAAGCTGCAGGCGATAACTCATCTGCGGGGCGGCAGCTGTGATGCATGTCATGCATGGGTGTATGTGGGCGCTTGCCCGAGATACTGATATCAATATTAATATTTAGATTACAGGGACCAGGACTTGCGTCCGTTGGGGAGGTGACTCCGCACGCAGGCAAGCAAGCAAGAAAGAAAGAAAGAAAGAAATACAGATAATCACTTGACGTACTTACACTTGATCTTGGCCCACCGCAATGGCGTTACGGAAACAAAAGGGGTTTAACCGAATTTCAAACTCAGCGGCGCTGTAGCTATAGATTGACGCTGTCAGCATGCGCAGTTTGGGGTACGCAATAAGTTCTGACTGATTGAACCCCGCCATCATACATCATATTCAACCCGGAATTCATCAAAATAAAAAGGAACGTGCGCAGGAAGGAATAGTGGGACCAGCAAAGTACAAGGAGGCGCTGCACCCATAATGAAACGACGCGACACACCGCGTCGGGACATGTTGTGCACCGACGCCGCGACGCGGACGCGAATAGCATCGCGAACAACATTCAGTCCGCCAACTTGATCAATGTCGATCAATGGCGACACAGAGCTGACTGGACTGACGGATTCGCTCAGCAACTCCATTGCGTTGCAACGCAGTGCCGATTTGCGGAGAACGAGTGAATGCAGCGTCCGAGCCGGCGCAGGCGGGAGGAAGAATAGCAGTGCATTAATTGCATTAATTGCCAAGGGGGGGACGATATTATCGGCCTTGGACAGAGATTGGGTTTGGGCAGGGCTCGGGCTTTGACACAGCTGGGCAGGTAGAGCCTGCTCGGGAAAATCAAAAAGGATAATAATACATCCATACAGCGCTGTACGGGCATCGGAGTTTGAGTCCAGGCCTCGCTTCGTAAGGGTCAGGGGCGAGGAGGCAATTGCGCGACGAGCATTCATGATGTTTTCTGTCCTCTCTACCCCTAAGCCAAACAAAAAGAATTAAAAAACAAAACAAATGTGAGTGGTTGTGTGTGCATGCTCGCGATGGGTGGGTCTAGACTGTCGACGGAACAGCAGTAGGCAGCACAGACAATAATTCTGCGCGCCATTCGCGTCACAATGAGACGCCGTTGTGCTGTGAAGTGTGTACCCTGCCACGCGAGCGCGATACCAGGGGCGGGAAGAGCGCCTGCAATTAAGCAATTTAGTAATACGCGACCTTGAATGAAGATGGCAATTGGCACCAGGCGGCGAAGCGTAAGGATTACAAGGAAATCGCTCAGGTTGTGCATATCAAGGCGCTTGGCCTTCTTCGAAGGCTTTCATGGCTTGGGTGGGACCTCGTGGCGAGGGAAAGAAAAGGAAGGTGAAACGTGACCAGAACGCGATCACGTGTATCTCAGAGGCACTTCACGGTCGCGGGATCCAGTTCTCAAATTAAATTCCTTGGAGGGGAATAATCCAGTTAGTGAGCAGACAGCCATTATCCATACGGACAGTCTTCCGAAAAGACGGCGGACAGAGAGTGAGCGGCTTCCACCCTTGCAGTGCAGGAGCACTTTGATTTTCGAATTGCGGCGTCGACGATCGAGTCGATTTGCCGGTCACGATGGGTCCCAAGGGAAGTACGGAAGGCTTGGATTGTTCAAGAGGTGTACACACACCCCTTTTGTTTTGGGGGGTTCGAGAGCGCCAGGCTCCTGAATCTGCTTTCCAACAAAAAGGTCGATGATCGCGATGAGACGGAGCTCGAGACTCGTAGGCTCGAGAAGCCAATGTTTCACAGTGATTAACGCGGTAATAGATAAGGTTTAAAGACCTGGATACAGCATTAAACTCTCAACGCATATTAACTGAGCTAATCTTTATTGTCCCTCGGGAATCGGCTCGGATCCATCCTGAGCCTCTTATCGGGTGGACGATACCCAAAAAACGGCGCTATGTATCCGCCCAGCGCCACGATCACCTAAGCTCGAAAGAAATTAGACGAGTGAGCTTTATTGTGCGGGGAGACAAACTCACAGGTCGTTCGAGCCATCGCAGCCCGGTGGGAAATTGGGGTATGAATCCCCAAGGTAGAAAACCTGCATGATATCGAGGGGAGATCTAAGGGTGCCCGGGGCACCCAGGTTACGGAAGAAATATATCTTCTGTTCTGCCTGGATCGCAAAGTAAATACCCCAACACGTCGCCAACTTAGTGTGTGGAACCCACATCCTCAGGCGCCGTCGCAGTCTCCTCCATAATGAACAGGACTCGAGGCTGTGGATGACGTCTCTCCGGGCAAGGCAGGCACCGTCTTCGGGGCCGAAACGTGGCGCACGCCGTCTTGAGTGACTATGACTCTCCCCTTGAGGACAACGTGGATCTCGTCGTGCACCGCGAGCCAGTGGGGCGGAACGTAGACCTTTTCCCTTACGCCTGTGACAATTACACGTGCCCCGAGCGGATTTTGCAGGACGGTCGTGCTGATGCCGTCTTGGAGCGTCCAAGAGTCGGCGATGAGAGCGTCGGAGATGGTTTGGTTTCGAGCGGCGGATTGATGAGAGGGAAGGAAGGTTGAGATGGGAAAGTGTGTGTGGGACACATCTCACCTTGTCCACCTCGGTCTTTTCAAGTTACGGGGAGGCCGCCCGAGGCAACTTGTCCACCCACGCATGGAGCGTCATAGCCATTGAATCAACATTGAATTGATCGGTCAATGAGCGCCATCACAGCTGCCAAATGCTGCGCTCAGTTCTCTTTCAGGCTCGCGACCCGTATCTTGTGGCAGCCTGCAGGAACCCATTTCCGAGTCGTCGAAACAATACTGCGCAATTTCTGGTGGTGTTGGGTACGTTTGGCCCAGAATTTTCTCCAGCCGGCTGACATGGGCCTGAGCGTTGCTTACAATCCTCTGGATGGCGCCGACACGCCAGTTGGGAGGCAAATCTCAAGGCAAATCAGTTCGACGAATCGAAATTAGGCCGTGCATACTTAGCCTTGACGTCTGCCGTGAGTTTCTCGTATAAACCCTCGAAGCCAAATTCAGAGATCTGATCGCCGATGCTTCATGCAGGCCACTACACTCACTCACCCTTGGATCCTCCATCTGCCGCACCTTGTTTGCGAGTGCGCGCCACGCGCTCTGGACCCCCCTTGACCCTAATCTGACTTGCAAGAAATCAGATGAAAAAACAGCTGACACGACAAGAAGCTCACTGAGATGTTTATACCCGCAGGCAAGTCCTTTTCCGCTCTTCAAGTTTTCGCCAGTACCACTGGTGCGCCCCTCGGAAAGGCTTTTACCTGAGTGCAATTAAGACTGGCTCCAGGTTGCGACTTTTCAAACGCGCACACCCAACTTTAAATTTAGATAAGGATGGTAATTGGCACCAGCTGGCAGTGGTTCACTTTAAGTGCTTGGGCAAAGGTTAGGATAAAATGTTCACGGTGCAGCGTATCTTTTTTCTGAGGAACGCCCCGAGGAAGAGAAACATTCATGTCACCCCCCCACTTCGCTGCAAGCTGTTTCCAGGTGTAAACGATCCGCGATTGAGAACTGGCCACCAGGATCTGGTGAAAGACTGTTAAAATTTTGCTCGGGGTCCGGGAGAACGGTTTGAACAAAAAAAGAGAAGGATTGAGTAACCATCCAGATCATCGACGAAGTGGTCCCCGAGGAGACCGGCCCCAAAACGTATGTGGGCTGCTCGAAGGAAGAAAACTCGGCGAAGGAGGGCAAATTTTGGAGTCTTCAGGGTCCTCGGTATTGTGCAAATCACGTTCTCCAAGAAAAAAAACAGTCGTGCACCAGCCTTTTCCAGACATGCTGTAAATAATCTGGATTACGAGTCGGCGGTTCCCCCGGGAGTCAAGGTAACTGACCACTTGAATGCAAACCCCGACGTTCGCATATTGGATACCGGCCATCGAGGAGGATGACTGGTGTGGTTGATTAAATGCGAACTCCACAAATTCCAGTATTGTCATATTTGATGCCGGCCATCGTGCGATGATGACTCACCTGCGAGCCTTGCTAGGATGGCACTCCGAATGGTCACCCTGTTCTCGTTGTCAGGGCTCTCATCGCCGTTGGAAGTTTGTATCCCGTCAATGTGAAGGCCGAGACAACGATAACAATCTGGGGCTCTGGGTCATACAGAATGGCCCATGAGCGCTTGAGCCGCGGTAGAAAGCGATACGATCCGCGATGCGCAACCTTGGCGAAGACCGGCGAATTGGTTTCGAATACTGTTGTGGCAGACTTGGCACAACAGCATCTCGCATTACATTATATCGTCGTCCTTCTTTCCACTCTCGAGAAATATCATTAAGGCGTCAGTTACTTGCCCTAGTTCCGGTTCAGCCCGTCCATATTCAATGGTTGGTGTTCCAGTAGATTTTGCGTTTTAACAGGAGCACGGAACGACTCCAGTTCAGATTAATTCAATTTCCAGCTTTCAAAGAGGCAGAGATCTAGAGCAAAGGTAGAGAGAGTCCTTCCAAAGCACCTAGAATCTTTGAGCTGACCAGGAATACGGGTTCGCGACGTGAAATTCATTCTAGATAGTGGAAGAAAAACCGGTTGGAGGGCGCGTTCCATCACTCGACAAGAACCGGTTGAAGTTGAGAGAGAAAGGGGTATCCTTAACCCTAACCCCACCATCAATGACGTAGAACAACGAAAACTCTTCCCCTGCCTTCATCATGTGTATCTCACTGGCAACCGCTCAGTGCGGAACATCCTGTTTTTTTTTTTTCTTGCCATATCCAAACGAAGAGCCTTGTTCTGGTCTCAGCGACACGAGTGCCAGCCAGAACTTTCATGTATATTTTTTGACTCGGCGGCGTTGACGCAGCATCCGCCTGGCCTCTCGCAGGAGGCGTTTCAACTGCAAGGGCGCCAACTGCAAACTCGCACCTCGCTTGTAAACCTCGCAACACCGTTTATCTTGGACGACCTCAACATAACTTAATGGAACGTCAGAAAATCTTTACGTCTTGTTCGAGATACGCTTCCGAGTCGCTTTCACCTCACAGTCCAACATTTCCTTGCTCATACCCGGTTCTCATCTTTCTCTTTATAAAATCGCGCCTTGAGCCAAGTTTTGGTCAATCAGGCCCATAGCTATGGTACCTGCGTCATCCAAAGCTTAATCTGCGCCACTTCCTCAATCGAAGTGGTGGGATGCTTCGCACCCTACCGCGGCTTTTTGGCGTTGAATTATTATGGCGTGACTCATTAATCCGTCCAGATACCGGAGGAGACGCGTCTGGGAATACCAAACTAAAGTCTCTTCTCTTGCCTTCGTCCTGAAAATACAACAAATTATCACCGCCGAAGGAACGCCGCGACTATAACGAACCCTTTACGTGTAGTTGTCAACCTTTCGCCAAACAAGGTCGGTACATAAATATGCGTGCAGAACAGAAACCTGATTCCCCTCTAGAAGCTACATCCCAGAAGATTCATAAATTGAGATGAACTGTACCTCGATGCTTCATCGGAAAAACGCCAAAGTAGACTACGTACTCAGTCGTACTCGTCGGATCGTTCTGACGCTCGGGAGTTTTCGCACGTCCTTGACGTGCGTCACCTTCCAGATTGTCGTGATCGCGCATTTAGAGGTATGATCAGGCTGCTTATGATGATTATACTTAGCGATTCGGTGAAGATGCCCTCTCTTTGGTCGACCCGTAAGGTCTGGGCCCGCCCACGGATTTAGTGGCTCTCCATAGATCCCCTTTCCCTCCCCAGAAGTTTGGTTCGTCTCGAACTGTGACGATCCCCGTGTTCGTTTGGACTTCAAGTGTGTACGTCCAACTCTCCTTGTTTGATTCTTGGTTTCCGTTTTTGATCATCACCGTCCATTTCACCTGTCTGCCCGCCATTCAGGCGTTCGATCAGTCGGGAGGCAATCCTTCCACTGGCATTGGCGTACCGGAACAAAAAGCTTCCCTCCCACACTCCCGGATGCTAATTCTGTCTTAACAGAGACGTATGGTAATTTTCTCTCCCCAAAGATCTTTGTATTCTCTGGGGCGGCGTCTTGTTCCAAAAACAGAACAAATACGTGTGGTGACCTCCCCACGTCGGCGGGCGAGTATTGGGCTGAACACAATACCTCCGTTCCTCTAATTTTGTGTACCTCTCGATCCTTCTCATCATCAGACCTTCTTCGGCCTTGGACGGTTAATGGCTAAATCCTTTGATTTTCACCTTGAATAAGACGAAGTGTATCTGTCATTTTACTGAGCGATTTGTTCTCGTCTGTTCTTGTGGGGTTCTTGTTCCGATTTCAACAGTGTAGATGCCATCATGATATCGGCGGCCTTTCCTAATCAGATTTCCGTTGGTTTGTCTGTCAGGCGCGGAACAAAAGTCCAGAATATCTTTATGTAATGCCTTGCAAGCCGACGCATCTCACCATGCGCACACATTTCTTCTTGCTTTGTTCCCGGTGGGGAAGCGGGCGGACTTTCAGAATGCCCTCTGTTCCAATTTTCCCCCGTTTCTGTGCGTCCTACCACCGCAGGTGTTGCTTCGTTGCTTTTGCTTCCACCGGAGGCATTTTTTCTGACTATTTATGCCTTCCAAACGTGGTGATGACCATCTCTCTTAGCTCTTCCCATCACTGTGCCGATCCGGTTCTTGCTCTCCATATGGGCTCTCGGAGCCGTGCTCTGGGTGTGGGGGAGATATCAAGTTGAATCAACAGAGATCCAGACTTCCCTGCCACAGCCTGCCCTCACTGCGCTATTTCGGCCCGAGCACCTATGGACAGCCAGAATAGAACACGTTCGATGCTGCTGCCTGCAAAACGTGGCGCGCCTGGCATCCGGTGACTTATTACTTCACAGGCACCGACGCTCCCCACTTCACAATCGTCAACCACCTAAACTCCAGCTGCGTCATTCAGGGACTGCTATCGCGATCCGTTAATTGACAATTAATTCTCGGCCGCTATCCTCGGGACACCGCCGCCTCCGATTGGTGGGACCCTAATCTGCTCATCACATGCGATACAGATCCATGTGGGCGCCAAGCCAACACCTACGGTATTAAAAAAGCTTGCACAGCGAACCTGTTCAACACTCGATGAATGGTGCCGGCTCCATCCCACCTCGAGAATCGTACCACGATACTTAAAGTTCCGCTCGCTGGATTTGGGGGATTTGCAATTTCAAATTCGTGGCCATCGCACTATATATTCCTCACCGCCAATCTTTCAACGAAACGCCGCGGACGATTCCTTGAGTCCCATGGCTGCCTTCCATGCGGACTGGCAGATCGTGACAATTGAGTTCAACCTTTTGCCTGATTTGGACCAAGGCGTTGATACTCGCTGATAACGCGCCGTTGATGCGCACTCGGCTGTACTGGTTTCGACGTGACATGCAAGCTTGCATGGTCGCCAGCGGGGATTGGTTCATCGCCATACCGACATCGCGGTTGTTTCACATCCACTTCGCTCGTAGGCTCTCGTAGGCCTCGTTTCAAGCTGACTGAATGCCTTCCGCCGCAAATGATGATAAGTAGCGGATGATAGCCCGGTCGTTTCAAGCTGACGGCCAACGTCCTCTGCATGTGCTCACTGGATGATACGTCTTCCCGCCTTTGAAATTGGCAGTCTTCCTGCAGCGCTTGGGATTCAATTCAATTTTGTAGGTCATGAGTCGTAGGCTATCTACTTAGTCCCAAAGCGTTGCGATCCGGTCAACTACCGGAAAGCTGCCCACCTTTCTCCGGTTTGTCATGCTCACGACAATTATTCTACCCGTTGTCGGGTGGCAACGTTGAATGTTCTCGGCACCTAGAGCCGAGCGACGGTCAGCCTTCGCCGTTTCAACCCGGGGCCCAGTCCATCTCACTGGAATTTCGATTTTTGATCCCATGTTGTTTCGCCGCCGAATTCTTTTTGGCATTGGGATTCGGCAATCAACACAGGCATTCGCGCTGTCGAACAAGAGGTAGACAATGCGGAAACGTCGAGTAGCGTCGGGTACTAATCTCCGTTCCAGCGCTTCTCAATACCTTCTCTGTAGATCCCTGAATCTCCGGCGTTTGTGCCCTCCCTGCAAAGACCTCCGCCGTTCAGAGCTTGTCAATACTATGAGGTTCCGATGATTTCTGAGTGAAAGGCTGGAGGTCTGTCAACGGAAATCAACCATGAAGTAACCTCTCGCAGATCCACGAATCTCCGGCGTTTGTCTCCTCTCGCGCGAGGATGTATATAATAGCCAGGGGGAGAGAATATTCGGCTTCGTGGTTCTATCGAATACACCTCATCTGTTCTGTATACAGACTGGATCTCGAGGGCTCCTTGCCCATCGTTTCTAAATCTTTATTCATTAAATCTCCCTACAAAGTCCGGAGATATGCCTTAAGATCGTTGAATTCAACACAACCCCTGAGACGTACTATCGAATAGCCAGCGCTCCTTCGATCGGTGATTGACAATTATTCCATAGATTTGAATCCTGCCAGACGTTTACGTTGGATGGGACTCTGGTGAGAAAACTTTCCCTCCAAGTGGACCGAGATTTTCAGCGGCAACTCAAAGACGCAGTGAGTATATACTACCTAGGTATGGACAATACTGCCGTCGTTATCAGTGACCTGCATCCTTCCCAAGGTCTTTTTACGTCGAGTCGAGTCGAATCAAATGCTCCGACTTCCTCAAATTCAACCACATGGCCCATGGTTCAATTTCCAAACTTGATCCATTCACAATCAGGAAACCTGAGTTTGAGCTGGATCCAATATTTCGTGCGATGGAAGTCGGCGAGATTTAACAGCGGAGAACCGGCCGTCAGTTGTATCCCAGTTCAAATCACCATACGAGTCGTTATCGCCAGAGTACGGCGCTCTTCCCGGCGTTACGTGAGTCGAGGTCTTTTACCTCACCTCAACGACGCAGAACGGATTGTTTCCTTTTGTTCTCTGGCCATATGCGCCTCAATTAGACTTCGAACGCCGCCCGCACGTAAAGGTGGCGGCACCGAGAGCAGCGGGGACTTTTGGTGAATTCTATTGCCGCTGGTGGTCCCTGGATATTCGTGAGGTGTATGTTCCTGGATTGTATCTGAAGCGTACAGATTCGTATGCATAAGATTGGTGGATGGTTCGACTTTGGGAACCGTACATAAATTTGGCTCCATGGTCCATCCAAGTTGCGTTCACGGTTGTTGGGTTTTTTGGAACCACCCGAACTCCGGGTCCCCGACGCTCGCCCAATGAGGGCTTACGAACATACGAAAAAAGTCCTCGTCGCCGTCACCGCTCCATTACGTGGATCAAATAAACGGTTGGGGCGGTACAATATTATACCATTTGTGAATTGATACATACCTGCCCTGTAGACTTTCACTGCGTTCGAACTGCACATGCAAGTATTCAGCTTTCTTTTCGACGAAACAGCCGTTCAACTCGGAGTCTGGATTGGCTTGTGGCGATGTCAACTTTGCGAATTAATCAGTGCTAGAGGCGTGGATCCGCATTGGGTCGGGGGTCGGGCTCGTTCGAGGACCGACTCGCCGAGCGCTGCCGAGCGGCGCCATAACACCGACTAGCGGCGAAGGGTATAAAGCTTACATCCCGGATCAGAGATGTGTATCAGCGCGGGAATATTACTTCTGCCATCTGTGTACAGCTCCTGCCAGATTGGATTGCATACATGATGGAAGATGGACGGATGCAGATGGCTCGGCATAGGTCACGACGGATCAAAAAATGTGAAGATCCACAAGGAGTTCAACTGCGAGTCTTCAGAACAACGACATCAAATAATAAATTCAAGTGCGGTCTGGCCGCTGGGGCTTATCCACCACATCCGACTCAGTGAGAACGGCTCGGTTGCCCGTGGTGCGCATCCATCTTACATGTTCGACTCGGGTCCGAGCAGTCGCTTGGCAGTAATTCTTTTTCTTTCTTTTCCGGATGTTCAAACATTGCACGACAGATCCAGAAGTTCAACCTGTTAAGAGTATTTAGGCTACTTTAAAACTTCACAAAACCTGCAGGTGCGGTCGGGTTGTCTGAGATTCCCCACACATTCACGGACATCTCTGTGAGAAAGGCTTGGTTGTGCGTGGCACACATCCATCTATTTGTCGACCGATGCATCAACTTCCAAACCCCCGCCTTCGACTTGAGCCCAGGCCATTCTCGTCGTTCGAATTTTTTCGAATCGCGCAAAAGGAGCGGCCCAAGCCGTTTTCCGCAAGGATAGAAACTGGGCTCCGATGAAATTCGGGGCTGCTGTTGAACAAAGGGCGGATCTTGGGTCGAACGTTGACACAATTCATCAACCCCACTACTTAGTGAATGTTACAGGTTTAGACATACACACACGCCGGACACCTCTAGGTGAGCAAGTCTCGGTTCGAGGCTCGGTTGCACATGGTGTGCATCCACTTTGTATCTGTTGGACAAACCGAAATTTTATGGACTCCGTTTGACTTCATTCCCTTTTATGTTTTCTTTATCTTTGGATAGACTGACTGTGAAAGAGCTCAGCTACACAGGCCTCCAAATACAACACGCAACTTCGGCCTCGAAGAATAACTCTAATCTCAAGCGCGCCAGAGCTTACCCACACATTCAAACGCTCAGCGAGCTACATGCGCATCTCGGCTCAGCCGGCGTCTGTGTACATGCGCCTCTCGTATTATTCGAACCCGAATCCTAATACGGTCCATCTCCCAGGCGCCCGACATTTCTCCGCCTCCAACGCCGCGACACCGCGTTGGCGTAGCGCGTGCAACATCGCGATCGGCGTCACCCGAGAATTCCACGGCAAGACGGCGTCAAAGTGGAGTGGGAGTACGGGTATGTTGACTGTGGGTTTATGATTATGAGGAGTTCGGCGAGGCAGCCGTCGGGACCGATGACGCACTTGGGGTGGGTCAGCGCGTCGGGCCCCGGGTAGGCAAAGTGAGGTGGGAAGTTCAATTAAGTGAAATAGAGCGGGGGTGGTATGCATCATGGGAAGGAAGCCTCAATCTCTGTCGAAGGCGGGCGGGATGTCTAGAACCAAGTCACCGTGAACGTTCGTGCCTCTTCGTATGCACATGGAGGGGAGCCCGCCAAGCCAATCGCAACATCCTTTCTCGGCCCGTGGAGGCGACGGCGACTCGGACGAAGGTGTGCTAAATAAAATTTCTTTCGAAGGCGGGGCGGAATGTTGGGATTGGAACCGATGGATTCCGAGCCTCGACTTTGTTTTCGAATCGCATGCAGCGAAATCTACACTGCACATCTTGATCGTCATCGGTTTCTGGTGTAACAGAGACCAAGCGAAATCCGCTAATCGCAACATCCTTTCTCCGCACTCCGCACTCCTAAGTATATCTCCTTCTCTTTCTCCCAAGGACTTATCGCCTTCCCCTGTCGTTTATTTGTTTTCCATCCTACTCACCACCCTGTTCTTTATCCACTCCATCCATCCCTTCAGACAACCCAATACAATCGATTCAATTCATATGAGTCATTCCATTGCATTTTGCATTCAATATTACAAACCCGACTCCTATTGTACACCAAGAAAATGCGTTGCGTTGAGATTGCGTCGTGCTGTGTGTGTTGCGTAGTGTGTCCCAAACAGTACAAGAAAAATCGTACGTGGAAAAAGTACGTGGAAATCGTACGTGAAGAATAAGTAAACGCCGCAATGTACGTCGTGAAGAATAAAGAATAAGTAAAACGCCGCAAATGTACGTCGCGAAGAAATAAGATAAAATACGTAGGGAAGGCAAAAGAAGATAATAAGTCGACGAATAATGTACCCAGAGCCCAGAGCCCAAAAACGACAGTGAAAGAAAGGAGCGAGTGTACAGTACATACAGTGTACAAGGACGTCGGGAAAGGACAGGAACGTAGAAAGGAAGGAAGGGAGGGAGGCAAGGAAGGAAGAATTAAGGCAAGCCCGAAGCCGAAGTGTACGCTAGGTATCCAAGAGGAGAGGAGAAAGTGTCATGCGGGTGTCGTGTGTGTGTGGGGGCGAGTCGAGTCAAGGTCCAAGCGAGCGGCCGCGTCTGATGGGTGGGACGCGATTTTTGGTGGTACATACTATAACATTCTGCATTCGCCGTCGTCAGCACATCGTCGTCGCCAAAGGGGGGGGGGGACTCACACATTCATACATTCTTCCTCGGAGCTAAAGCTAGGCGTACACACCCCCGTGCTGCTGGTACGAGAAGTACTCGCCGCCTTGCAGCTGCTGTTGCTGCTGCTGCTGCTGCTGGGAGTGTGCGTCGTGCAGGTGGTGCGGGCTCTGCAGCGCGGCGTAGTACTGCCCGTTGCTCATCTCCCCGACGCTCGACACGGTGCCGTCCGCGAGCCAGCCGTAGAGCTGCTGCTGCTGCTGCTGCTGCTGGTCGTGCCCGTGCTGCTGGTGCGGTGCGTCCCACTCCTGGGCGTGCGCGTAGTCGGCGTGGTGCGACGAATGAATCACCTCCCGTAGTACGGCGGGCTCTGCGGCGGACTGGGCAATTGTTGCTCCGCGCGCGCCTGCTCGAGCTGCCCCGCGGCCCAGAACGTCCCCACACACGGGCTCCCCGCGGGGCTGCTCCCGACGCTGCCGACACTCCCGACGCTGCTCGGCGGGGGGCCGCGGCCCCTGGCGCGCGGTGTCGGGGCGGTCGCTCGTCGACGACGACGCGGACGAGGACGACGAGAGGCTGCTGCTCGAGGCGTAGCTCACCAGCCCGTGGTGCCCGTGCTGGTGGTGCGCCTGGTGGTGCGAGCCGGACGCAGCGCCCTCGAGCGCGGCGTAGAACCCCTCGAGCCCGAGCCCGAGCGCGTCCTCGGCCGTCGCGCTCCTCCTGCTTCACGCGCACCGCGCGCGCGGAGAGGTAGTCGCCCCCGGCGCCCTCGTACAGCGCGGCGGGCGAGGCGTACGGCGAGCCGCCCTGCGCGTGCGCGTGCGCGTAGCTCGCGTACGGCGACCCGAAGCCGCCGAAGCCCGGGCTGGGGAGCGGCGAGCCGGAGCCGTCGTACGCGCCGCCGTACTCGGACGGCGACGCCATGGGGCTTGCCGCCGCCGAACGCCGACGCGAACGAGCCCGGGGGGAAGGAGGGCGGGACGCCCGCGCCGGGGGGGAAGCTCGCGGAGGACGGCGAGGCGGAGGCGGACGACGGGGAGTTGTTGGAGGAGGTGGGCGAGTCGGCGCCGTAGCGGCGGCGGCCGCGGACGCCGGCCATCATGCTGGCGTTGACGCCCGCGAGGGCGCGCATCATGCGCTCGTTGAGGGCCTTGTCCTCGGGGGCGGAGTGGACTGTCTGTGGGGGGCGGCGTCAGAAGGGTGTATGGGTGGGAGCGGAGTAGCTCACCTGCGCATGTTGCCGCAGATTATCCAATCTTGAGAACTGCTTTGTGCAATGGCACGCAAAGGGGCGCTCGCCGGTGTGTTTTCTGCGGGGCGGGAAATGATTAGCATGTGGACGGAAACCGAAAACGACAAAGACAATTGGAGAAGATCCGGAGAGAATGAATCGACGGAGTGCAGAGACGCCCACCGCGTGCGTCATGGCAAGCCCCGGGTAAATTCCGTCAGAGGAGACCCAAAGATAGGACGCCCCACCGCAAGCGTCATGACAAGCCTCGGGGAAATTCAATCAGAGGGGAGCACCCCAAGAAACCGCGGAGACCCGTCCTCCCGAACACCACCCGACCCCCGTCGTTGCCCGCGTCGGCACACGAGTGAATTAGTCACTCGCGGCGGCCGCGCCTAAAAGCGGAACAACGCGTATGCGGGTATGAATGCATACCGGAACAGTGACAGCGGGTGCAATATGCAATATGCAATACACAATTCCCGAATATGCGATGTGCGATCCACGCGTGAGATGTCTCGATAAGGTGATCGCGGAATAAAAAAAGAGGAGTGGGAGTAGGGAGGAGACAGGGAGTGGAGACAAAAGAGTAGAGACAGGGGAGGTGGTGCGGTGGTGCGGCAAGACAGGGTGCCCGTAGAAGGGAGGCGACGCCCGTAACAAAGGACACAGGCCAGAGCACAAAGAGGGAACGGACACACACCTTATATGCCGTGCCAGATGCTCGCTCCGGCTGAAGACCATGCGGCACTCGCCGTAGCCCGCGCACTGGAAGGTCTTTGCGGGTGCGCTCCGGTAGCGCTTGGCTCCCGTGGGCGGGGGGCTCTCGCTCTGCTGTGGTTGTTGTCCGAAGTGCGACGACGAGGAGGACATGGGGTAGAGCAGCGACGGGTGGTGCGTGCAGCGAGTGGTGGACCGAAAGCATGTCGGAAGGGTCGGAGACGGAAGGGTGGAAGGAGGCGTCGGAGGGCGGAGACGGCTGGGTGAGAGAAGCATGCTCGAAGTGTTCTTTTAAAAGTGCAAGTCGAGGTTGAAGTAGAACGAAATGAGAACAAGAACAAGAGTTTACAGAACACTGCCATGGTCTAGGCGGGCCCAGGACCCATCAGGATCGCCATCGCTGGATCGAGATATGCCATATCGGGCCTCGACGTGCGCCGTTGTTCTGGGCGCGATCATTACGGTGATAATCACCACCCACGTCCATCGTCCGTCCGTCTGTCTACTCGACTTCCAACTCACACACCCAGTGGCGCGGGTGCAGTCTGCGTCAGTCCCCACCCACACCCGCCCGCTTCCCACTGCGTCTGCGCGTCGTTTATCGTTCTCGTACTAGAGACGCAGTTTACGTCCCAGCGCCACAAGCGTAACAGCGGCGCACCATTATGTCCCGACCCTGCACCCTTACTCCCTACATACTGACTACATAATCAACTCTCGTTCTGGGCTCTACCTTGAAACTTTTCCTCTTCGTCGTTGCTTGGAGCCCACTCCCTTCTGCCTTCCCTGACGCTGCACCACCCTGCACCCTGCACCAATCTGCTTCCGCGCACATTCCTAAATCCTATCTATACCTTACACCTTAAAGTCATATTACCTCTATTATTTTCTTCGCCCATCCGGCGAACCGCGCCGCGACAAATTACGTCCACGGCGGCCGTCCCGCACCTCCTCGTATCCAGCGACCGACTTATCACCGCATAGCTTAATTAATTTTAGGCGCCCCGGTGTCGCGCTCGCGTGCCGGCGCATCCTGTGCACACGGCGTCTCAGCTCGGTGAATGCCGCATACATTCGCTGCTCGAAGTCGACGTCGACAGTCTAGGCCCGCCCATTGCGCCCCACCCACGTTCCTTTTTTTTTTCGTTTTTAATTCTTTTTTCCTTGATGATGCGTCAATTCTTAGGGGTACAAGACAGCCTGAATGCTCGTCGCACTATCGATCTGTATCCTCGATACCCGCCTGGCGACGTCCATATTTCGTCTATTTATTTTCTCCCTACTCCTCCTCCCAACCCGGGGATGTGCACTATGTACATACACCCTGGGTATCTGCATCAATATTCTTTTTCTTTTTTGTGGTTTGCTTTAATCTCATCCCTGTGGAGTGCGCTTGGGGTGAATTGGACTGGACGTTTCGTCTCGTTCTGCGTTTCGTCCTCCGTTTCGTTTCGTCGTCCGTTTCTTTTCTTTCCTCGGCTGCCTAGCCGGGCGGGACCGCAGGCAAGTATGCACGTATGTATGTATGCACCCCCTCCCCTATTGCGGCCCGCAACAGGGATGGCGAAATTAATTTTAGGCGCGTCTCATCGCAACACCCACTCCTACCCACTCACCTCGCCTCACCTCACCTGGCGGGGCGAATGCTCGGTCGCGCAACTGCTGCCGTTCCCCACTAATAACAATAAATTTTCTTTTCTTTTCTGTGGCTTTCATTTCCTATGGAGCCTGGACTGGACTGTCCTGTCACTCCACTCCACTCCACTCCATGTATCCTGGACACCCACACACCCGCTCAACATTGACATCCATTTCTTTCGTTTGAGCCTGGACTGTCCTGTCAGTGGACACCACTCCACTCCATGTATCCCGGACACCCACACCCCCGCTCGACATCCGTTTATTTTTTAACGGCCTTCCCCTATCGCGGCCCGCAACGCAGATGGCTTAATTAATTATAATTATATTATAGGCGCTCAGAGCTCTGCACCGCCCGCCCCCGGTGTCGCGCGCGCGCTGGCGGAGTACACAGCACGACTCCAACGGCGTCTCAATGGCGCGCGGAATGATAGTACGATACGCCGTTCCGTTCGCGCTCAGTGCGGCCTCGACGGTCCAGACCCGCCCCCAACCTTTTCTTTTTCTTGGTGCGTCATTTCTTGGCTTTGGTTTACGGTAGGGGTGCAGGACACGACAGACCGAATGCTATCGCCGTCGCGCAAATGCCTCCCCACCCTTACGAGGCCTGGACTCGACTCCAACATCTGTTGTATTTCTGCCCATCGCAGCGCCGTATGGATATCGACGCTGCCCAAGCCCAAGCCCTGCCCGAACCCAAGCCCGAGCCCAAGACCGATAACGCCATCATCCCTGCATCCCTCCCCGTTGGCAATGGCAACCACCAACGCAATTAACGCAACCGCAATTTCATCTAATTTTTCCTCCCTCCGGTCCGCACTCTGCATTATTCGTCCCCCGCACCCCAAGCCGCACCCCGGCACCGCTGTCGCGCGCCGCATGGCACGGCAATGGAGTGGCCATGGAGCTGAGCGAATCCGTCACAATCTGTGTCGTGTGTGTGGATCATTGTGTAAGTGCTAACGTTGAACGTTGATCGACACTGATTGGGATTTGGCGGGCCGAATGCTGGGTCCGCGTCTCGCATCTCGGCGTCGGTGCAAATCACACCCCGACGCGTCCTGTCGCCGTTTAATTATGCGTGCAGCAGTGCCTCCTTGTACTTTGCTGCTTCCTATCCATCAAATATTCCGTGCTGCGATGGCATGTTCGTGTTCGTGCCCTGGGCTTTTGATGGATATGAATTCGACAAACTGCCGTCACAATGTGAACTAGCCCCAAACTAATTGTCACCGTCAATCCACGGCGCCGCTGAGTTTGAAATTTGGTTAACCCCATCTTGTCTCGGGCCAAGATCGAGCGTCGGTAAGTTGAGTAATTTATGGGTTATTTCTCCCTCACTTGTCTGCGGAATTACCTCCCAACGTATTCTGCCCCCATCCATCGACGTCCATCAATTATCGGAACCATATCAATAGCTCTCTCGCACAAGGGCCCACTGGCATATCTACACCCATACATCCATGCAGACATCACAGCTGCCGCCCCGTATGAGTTATCGGCTGAAGCCTAAACTTGAAGTACTTCCTTGATTGGATTTTTTGCTCGCAAGCGGTACTGTCGACTTGTTGGCCCGCGGTCTCACTTACCCTTACCGCTTGGGTAAGTAATTTCTTTCGTCGCTTCGGGGTGAACGTTCAACCTCAGAGTCGGCTCGTGACGGTTACAACTTACTCCCAGTAGCCGAAATTATATGATAATTTATGTTTCTTCTCCGCTCGCGGCTCCACAAAATTCTTGCGTGCTTGCTTGCTCCCATAACAGCCCGTAATTCATGGCCAACAACTCCAACATTGACAACTCGACCTCCAATGACTCCAACAACTAACGACTCCAACAACTCCAACCCCAACTCCAACTCCAGCCATACCGCCTATGGCCTAGTAATTAATTTTAATTTTTACCCGCGCCTAATATCATCCGCCTCCCGCTCGCGTCTGCTCGCGTGATGTGGGCCTAGCGGGGTGAATGGTCGCAGCACTAGTCGTGCAACTCCGTGGCCAATCACTCCAACTCCAGCCCCAGTCCCATAATAAGTATGTACTACATCTGGCCCAGTGTAATTAATAATTAATTCAATTGCGCCCAAATCACCCGGGCCCGCCGTCTCGTGCCGTGGCCCGCCGATAGAGCGATCCTGCTCGCAGGGTGGAGATCGAATCCGAGTCACCTCTTCGAATTCGTCCGCGCACACTTCAATCTTCGCTTCACACGGCTCCGCAGACAACATACCGCCTCTTGCCTAATTCGTTTTAAGCCCACGTCAATGCCGCTCGCGTGGCCGACTGTATGTATCACATAAGTACGGCGTCTCAGATCGACGTGCACGGACACTTGAGCTCGACGCCTGGCGGGGTGAATGATACAATGCGCATACGCCGTCCGCATATACCGTTCCACCCCCTCGAGGGTCTAGCCCCGCTCGCATGCTCGCACGCGCACGAGCACCCACATTTTTCTCGTTTGTTTAAATTCTTTAGGCGGATAGACCGAATGAACTGTCGATCCCTTACGTGGGGACGCAGGTCCGCGGGCCTTTCACCCGCCAGTCGTCCAGACGGCTCTGCTCTACGGTGGCGCGCGCTGAAAATTAATCAGGCTATGCTTTTACGGCGGTTTGTGAGTTGCTAGCCAAAAATCCAACAAAGATCTTTTTGCTTCTGCGTCTGATGCGACATAAACGGTTTCAACTTGAACTGCTGATGGCACACGTCCGCTCCCAAAGAGAGAATTCAACTTCGCATCATATTATGATGGGGGAAGACTCACTGGGGAAAGAATATTGATGTCAGTCACTTACACTGCGGTGGAGAGGCGGCATTGTCCAGGAAGAAAAGTTGAAACGCAGGAGAGGTGCACGCAGGACAATGGAAAGTAAAAAAAAAGGGACAAGAGCACCCATACTGAGAAATTGAACATCGGGATGTATTTACAACCGACCGCCCCGAATGTGCCATTGATTCTTGAACATTGGACGTTGGATATTCACGCTGTCGCTGTCCGAGTCAACCAACTTCCATATCTAGCGGAGACAGTTTGATCATGTTCCCGCAGGTATCGGGACATGTAAAAATTAATTGGGCTACAGGCGTTTTGTTTTGTATTTTGCGAGAGAACTGTGCCAGAACGGCAGAAAAAACTGGATAAGCCTTGGCTTTGTAAAGGGAAATTAGATTCCGACGAGCATTCATTCAGTCTGTCAAATCGTGTCTTCCCCCCTAAAATAACACGCGAAACGAGCAAATTTGTGGGTGGTTGTGTGCACAGATCTAGGCCTCGAGGGGGCGGAACAGCACCGGAACGGCAGTAACAGGATATATCATTGAACATTCATCCCGCCAGACGTGTGCATCGCGCCACGTCGAGCTGAGACGCCGTATGTGCACTCAGTCGAGTGTTGGCACTAACACGGGCTTAAAACGAATTAGGTAATAGGCGATACCCGTCTGCGGGCTCGGGGCGGAAGTGCGGACGAATTCGAAGAAGTATGCAGGGGTAGGTCGCTCAGACCGGTATAATGTCCGTGGATGAAAAAGAAATGAGGTTCAATAACAGGATGCTGATGGTTGCAAAGTCGAACGAAATGCAGTTAAAGGCAAAAGAGGCGCTGTAGAATAATGAGTGAGCCTGTAAGGTGCACGTTCCCTCACGAAATACATAACGCCTGTAAGGCTGTAACCCAATTGAATTTACATTGATGCTGACGATAACCTTCCCCAGCGCAAGCATGAGCTTCCCAATATGGAAGTCACTTGGAAGTAACGTCGACAGCGTGAATGTTCGCACATTCGAACCTGTCGGTGTAAAATACATCCCGACTCCGCGATGTTCGACTCCAGCTCAGTATGGATATCCTTGTCCTCAAGCTTGTCCCTTACGCTTTTTTTTTTTTGCTTTCCATGATGATCCTGCCTCTGCCTGCACCTCTCCGTTCGTGTTTCAACTGTTCTTCCTTTGACAATCATCGAGCTCGAAATCAAGGTCGAAATTGGCTCGAAATCCGCTACCGTGATGGACCCTATTAGAATGCCTATTCGTTCTGTTCCGTCGATACAACACCAATTTCGCCCTTTACTCTGATCGAATCTAAACTTCCTCATTGCTCTGGGATCTAGATATTGGATTCTAAGCAATGCTTCTTCCGCCGCATGTGTCATATCCGAGTCCATGCGTGTCCCGCTCCGGCATAATGCGTACGGCTACACTGTACATACGTATGTTCGTGGCTGACGCCCGCCGCCCCGCATACAAGATATCGCCTGCAGCCAGCCTATAGCCAATTGGATTCTGGTCCGCCCGCCGTTACGATCACGTTCCTCGTCCCTGGACACAACTTCGAATTCGCTCGCCCACGTCACTCCATACGTCCGCAGAGAAGAACTCGCCTACTATGTATTGCGATTGCCCAATTAATTTTCAACCCACTCGCGTGGCCGAGTGCACATACTGCGTACACCTGGTCGCTGCTTACCGCCGTTCCACTGCTGTTCCGCCCCGCCGATGGTCAGGACTCGCAGATACGCACACAACCACCCACAAGCGACAATTTTCTCGTTTGTCTAAATTTCTTAGGGGCGACAGACTGAATGAATGAATGCTCGCCAAATCCGGCCCCTCACAAGGCCTATTCATGATACACGACGCCTGTAACCCAATGAATGTTTGACCCTAGCCGTCTCCCCTCGATGCTCGCGTACTTTCTACGCTAAATATGGAAGTTGAGGTTGACAGCGTGAATGTTCAATGTTTGTTCGCACATCCGGGTCGGTGTAAAATGTATCCCGATGTTCAACTTCTCAGTATGGACGTCCTTGTTCTTTATGCTTTTGTTTCTGTGTCACTTTTGAGATGATCTGAACTTCTCGTTCGTGTTTCAACTTTTCTTCCTTTGACAATAGTCGAGCTTGAAATCAAGGTCCAAATCCGCTCGAAATCCGCGACTGTGATGGACCCTATTAGAATGTCTATTTTTTCTGTTCCGCCAATACAATACAATGCCAATTTCGCCCTTTGTCTCTGATCCGGTCTCAATTCTTCCCTGCTCTGGATGTTGGATGTTACACAGTTCTTCTTCCGCCGAATCTGCAAGTCCCAACTCCAGTCTCTTGTAGACAGATGCCATAATAGTATTTATGGTCGTGAGCTCGCATATTATATCCCAACTCCGCAATCAAGATAATTTATTTCACTCTTGCGCCCACATACATATGCTCACGGCCGCTTGCCGCCGCCCCGCAGACAAGATATTGCCTGTAACCCAATTAATTTAACGCCCGCCGTCAATGTACGTCGCGTCAATGATCGCATTTCGCTCGCGCGGCCGAGAGCACATGCACACACATACGGCGTCTCAGCTCGACGTGGACAACTGACCAGGTGAATGATACATCCCGCAGCTGCTGTTGTTCAGCCCCGTCGCGCACGCAACCAACCACACATATGATTTTCTCGTTTTGTTTTTACGGGGGTGACACGACAAACAGACTAAATGGATCCGGACGAATGGTCGCTAAAGTCGACCCCCTGGAGATTCCATTACTTTCTTGTCGGTTCTGGCACAGTTCCAGGCTCACTAAATACAGAACACCTGTACCTGTAGCGCAATTCCAATTAATTTCAACGCCAGCCATCTCGAAGCAGCCGATAAAACGTTCTCAGCCTAACATGAACAGAACTGTCTCAGCCCGATATAGAAATAAACTTCAAGATGACAGCGTGAATGTTTGCAGATTCGAACCGGTCCGTCGGCAATCCGTCGGTGTAAAATACATCACGATGTTCAACTTCTCAGTATGGATGCCCTTCTCCTTGTCCCTTGCGCTTTTGGTTTACTTTACCACTGTCTTGCCTTTGATATCGGTCCTGCTGCAGCTCTCCGTTCGCGTTTCAACTTTTCTTTTGTTTGTTTGTTTGACTATGTACGTCTTCCGCCAATACAACACCGATTCCGCCCGCTGCCTCGGACCAATCCAATCTCAAGTGCAACTTCCTCCTTGCTCGGGATGGTGAATTTCAAATAGTTCTTCTTCCACCGCATATGTGCCATGTCCATATCCATATCCATACCTCTCATGCGCGTCCGGACTTCGCCATCAATATCATTCTCCCCTAGACAGATGCTTCAACGAAGAAATGCCTCGTCCCCCGTTTGGTTGAATCTATTTCCCTCTTGCGCGCGCCTACACTTCGCCGCTCCGCCGACAAGATATCGCTTGCAGCCAGCCCGCCTAGTTGGATTTTGGGCCTTGGCGCCTGCTGTCTCGCGCCGTCACCATCATGCTGGCGCGTCAATGCGATCATGCTCGCGCGTCCCGTCAATGCCAACAACTCGCGTGGCCGAGCGCGGCGAACATAAACTGCCACTGGCTGTTCAAACATTCTGTTTCAACGCAACGTGGATTTGCCGTTTCGACATTGCCGTTCGACAACTGGCGGGGTGAATGATAAGATACGGGACACTGATGTGCATATGCATATGGACGCCGTTTGTTTGTTCCGTCGGGCCTGGACCCCAGTCGATGTCAATCAGTGGGCCCATATTGTATGGACGCCGTTTGTCTGTTCCGTCCAGCCGGGCAAGCACAGATGTGAATCAGTACGCCATGGACCATGGTTGCGGCAGCTTTTGTTTGGTTCGTTTGCTGGGGTTCTACTCTCTCTCTGCGAGCGCACCTCCTCCAACGCAACCTACTTCCTTATCCGTCTCCTCGTTTGCCACCTGCGGATCCGATGTCAACATTGGTCTGTCTTGAGGTTCGGCTGCCGCCCCGCAGACAAGATATCACCTATTCCCCAACTATGGCCTAATTAATCTTAAGCCCGCGTCAATGCTCGTTTCAATTTCGCTCGCGTGTAATATGTATGTGCGGCTACATAAACTCAACATAAACCGTCTTAGCCCGATATGGAACTTGGAAGTTGACTGCGAACTTACGGAACTCAGGTTGACAGCATAAATGTTCAATGTTCAATGTCCGCACTCGGCCCGCCCGTCGGTGTAAAATACATCCCGATGTTCAACTTCTCAGTATGGGTGTTCTTGTCCCTTGTCCCTTGTCCTTTTACTTTTTGGTTTACTTTTCCATTTCATCTGCACCTCTCCGTGTTTCAACCTCCTCAGATCTTCCTTTGACATTGGTGAATGCCGCCATGATTGATAACGATGCTCTTTCCCCAGCGAGACTTCCCCAACACAATATGACGCCAAGTTGAAACTGTTTTCCCCCGTATTTTGGTTGAATCAGATGCAGAAGCAAAATGATCTCTGTGGGATTTTTGACTGGCAAGGTAGAGCAGAGCCAAAGCAAAGAAGTTGCAACTCACAAAACGCCTTAAAATCATAACCTGATTAATTTTCAGCGCGCGGCACCATGGAGCGACTCGACCCACCCCGATGACCGATGGATTCAGTTTCCGGAGAATTGTCAATGCCTTCCCGAACCCCGACGGGTTGAAGTCTGGGCTCTGTTAGTCGAATTCGCCATCTATCATTGTTCCAAATATGCATCCCTGCGCGCCTACTTGCACACTTAACGTTCCCAGCCCCTGACGCCCCGCAGACAAGGTATCGCCTGAACCTAAGTGGGTCAAAAGTGGGTGGGCAGTCTCGACTTTAGCTTTGGAGCCTGCCTGCTCAGGAAGCGGTCGCATGGATGCTGTTGACGCGTTGCCTAGTCTCTCGTAGACAGACACTACAAACATAACTTACCTCGTACCTCGGTTGTTTTTACGCGTTACCCACAGATGTGAGAGTTCGGTGTAAAGCACATCCTGACGCGTTTCCTCTCCCTTTCCCGAGCTTCTTCATTTCGGCGCTGCTTCCATCAAATTTGCTGCGGTTCCCCACACCAATTCGACATCTCAACTTCACTCCCCTCTCCTTCCTTCCCGGTTTTTTTCTCGGACTCACCTGAAGCCAGTGCACCTCACTGCTTCAACCCCAGCCCGTAATAGCTCAGGCAGCTGCGCGGGGGCCGGCTCCGCGCAGCAGAGGAAGGAAGCTGCTCCCGAAGGGCCCGGAAGAAATGAAAGCCTTCAATAGGCCTGGAATTCCAGCTTCGGAGGGCAGTGCCACTGCGCACGGTTCGGACGACAGCGTGATCAAATTAGCGTTGGCTGGCGTGTTTCGCGCCAGGTGGTAATGCGGCAACACCGGTGTCACTTTCGCCTCAGCTCGCCATTTGAAGCGTGACTGGAGGGCGGGCTGAATCTTCGGTCGCAGGATTGCCTCCCCCGATGGATCCAAGGCCTGGGCTGTCCAATCCGTTATTTTCACCCAGTATTTTCATTTCCACTTGACGCTCTCTCGCGCGCGCCTACAGCTTGATCTTGGCGGTCGCCGCCCCGCTGACAAGAAAACTCAATAAAACGCCCGTACTACCGAATTGTATCTTTGGCGCGCGTCAATCTTCGCATACTCGAGACTGTGTCGGCGTAAAACACATCCCGACGCGCCGATGACTTCGACGCAGTCCAAGGCCGCAGTAGATGCTCGCGTAGAAGGAACGAACAAAAACTGTCGCACTGCCTAAATGGAATGGAAGTCGAAGTGGACGACGGCTGCGGGTGTTGCACCCGGTTTAGAATCGCGCCGATGTGACTGGTGCTCATTTTATTTCATTGTGAGCTTCACGGCCGCCGCCTCGGACCGCGCTGGACCCACTCTCACCCATCGACTCTTGTCCCTTCACAGTCTTGCATGAGCAACTTGAATAGCATCGACATTTCGGAACGTTCGGGTCCGTCGGTATCGGTTCAAAAAACATCCCGACCCAACACGCTTCCCTTCCATTGCACGTATTCAAGTTGTAAATATGTACTGATCCCGATTCTTCGGATAGGATTGTCCCTCGGGTGCTGGAAAACCTTCTTTCTCGATCGCAGGGACATATATTTCTTCAAACTGAGGCCAACCAAAATTCAATCATCCGGGCCATCAGAACATTGAATTGATGTATGGTCGCTGCGTCGGACGCCGTATGGAATCCGGTCTATTTCCTTGTGAGTAACCCGGTTCCCATCATCGACGGGGTACGTATATGTTGTTTGCTTTTACTTATGTATTCTCATCCGTTCAAATATTAATCTGTTCCAGTTCGCGCGCGCAAACACGGCCCCAACAACTCCACCAACTCAAATTACTGGACAATTTCGTTCAAATCGACAGGGGGTGTGATGCGTGACCCATTTTACCTATTCGACATTTCGGGAATTTTTGCGTGACACCTCGAAAATTTCGGCATTTGAACCGAAATTTTGTCGTTTTTGTGTTTTTATTTATTTTTTATTAGGCAATTTGGGGCCTGTGTGACCACTTGGAGGTTCGACAGAGGCCCGAGTGACGCGCGACCTCGACCAAAGTTCGTGACTGTTCGTGATCGACAGGGGGGTGCGTGATGCGTGACTGCCGATTTACAGCCGTTTGCGGAACTTAGGGCGCGGGCCGTTTTTTTCTCATTTCACGGATTTTCAGCAAGTCGCCCACCCTGAGCTCAATTCTGATCGGATCACCTTGAGAGTAGGCGCGTTAGAATCGCATTGAAAATCCGCAGTCAATGCAACACCGGTATTTTTGATGCCATCAGACAATGAAATTTCTGTGGAAAAATCTGTGTTTTCAGCGAGTCACCTGTAGCACTCAAAGTACATCTTGGATTAACCTAGTTTTTGGATATGTTGTGTGCATACATACACCCTGGTCAATGGGAACTTTGTTTTGATAATATTCAAAATAACTGTAATCCATTGTGCACTTTGTAGAAATGGACATTCTCCTCCTTTAAAAAATAGAGCACTCAAAGCGGCTTTGGCTATTACCACATGCAAAATTACCATGGTTGACTCGAGTATATGTATACACACAACATATCCAAAAACTAGGTTAATCCGAGATGTACTTTGAGTGCTACAGGTGATTCGCTGAAAACACAGATTTTTCAACAGAAATTTCATTGTCTGATGGCATCAAAAATACCGGTATTGCATTGACTGCGGATTTTCAATGTGATTCTAACGCACCTACTCTCAAGGCGATCCGATCAGAATTGAGCTCAGGGCGGGCGACTCAATGAAAATCCGTGAAATGAGAAAAAAACGGCCCGCGCCCTAAGTTCCGCAAATGCCTGTAAACGAAATACTTAGTACAGAATCATATGGCTTACTTCTCCTGTATCGCTCTCGCTTGCACCCGGGAACGGAAGTCGTGGTGTTGGAGACGTTCTGGACTGGACTAGAGTGGAGTGCTGTAGGGAATAACATCGTGCCGCGACATTAAGTTGATTGATGCCCGAGCAGCCCGACGCGCGATCAATACTCTATTGGGTCCATATAGATAGTGCTTAGAATAAAGCGATGGGCGCGGTACGGGAGGTGCGACTCGGACGCGGGTTCGGGGATTGCGATGGGTGTGAGACAAATGCATCTGCATTCAAGTCACGGTGTCGCGGCCAGACGGTTTACGCTACACATAACACCACGGAGTTTAAGTAGTTGACTATTTGTCGCCTCGTGCTGTCAGTACTCGCCTATATGGTGGCGTAGTCGCAAGTACTACATATTCAATTGCACATCATCGATTATTTGGCGCGCATCAGATTGGATTGCCATAATACCTAATTGTGAGGTCCCAAAGTTTTTTGTTTCTCCCGTGCTTGCCATGTGTACCACCAGCCTCCTCGTCTCGGCAGACATCACACGGCCGCTCCTGCAGACAGAATATCACCTAACCCAAGTCATAGGCTAATAGTACTCATCAGCTCGACACTGTTCGACACTTGACTGGCGAATGATGCGTGTACGACTTATGTATTACACACCGTCGGTTCCGTTCGAGGCCTAGGCTCATCTCGCGACCCTGGTTTGTTTTCTTTTAGTCCGTCACGGTTTTGTTTTGTTTTGAGTTTGATGTTCTGGGCTCACTGGCACTTGACTCATTTTAATTCACTTCACCAACATAACCAACCTTCTCGAAGCGATGTCAATGTTCGCGTGGTGTAACGGACGAGCAAAAGGCCCGCCCCCCGACAAAGCTTGGACCCTGCCAACCATTATCTTCCGCTCACGGGTCTGGACGCAACTTTCCTGAGACTGTAGCCCACCGACTCAATTGTTTCCCGTATCTGTGTCTTTCTATTCCTTGCCGGTGTCCATCCTGTCAACCGGCACCTCCAAAACACCTATCTAGCGTAATTCGGCTAATTCGATGGGTTCAGCGCCCGCCGTCTCGCTCCTGCGCGTAGGTGGGGTAACAGAGAGCATCTCATTGCGACGTCGATGCGGGGTGAATGTTCGGATGGTCGTTCAGTGTATAATACGTTCCGACGCGACGCGTTGTTTATCCAATGTGAATATCCCAAGTTCGCCGTTTTTGTCTGCATGTCAAACTCGCCCGCGTGCAGCCCGATACGACGAATGGTGTCCCCCAAAAAAGAGGAAACGACTGGACTCTGGTCCTGGGATCGAATCCCGCTCTCGCGCGATCAGGTTCATGAAGCCATTCGCACGATAAGCGCGTGTACTGAACCGATATACTAGCCTCTTTCCTTTGTCAAATTGTTTCGCAGTTATCGATTTCCGTGTGTATTTTGCATTCTGAATTTGACGGTCGCCTAGAATTGTCACCTAGAATTTTCACTTGAACGTTGAAAAACGTTCATTTGCGATCTCAGGCTGCCTACATGTATCCAAACCGGAGGAAATTAAAATCCAACCATCCCACAATGTTACCAGTAACTGAGAACTTGAACTATCACCGCATAGCTTAATTTGCCCGCATCACGCTCGCTTACCTGCCGGGGCCGATATGCCAGTACATACCGTAAAGCGTTGCTGCGTGAACCTTCTGTGTTTAGGTACTTGCATCCCTCTACACAAGCGCACGGTCGCCGCTCCGCAGACAAGATATCACCTAAGGCTGTAGCCTACTGAATTAGATTTTGGCGCCTGCCCGCCTGCCGCGGTCCAGCATCAGGCGGCGCAAGTAGCAGAAAAAGCGTCTGCCTTCGACGTCTCAACTGGTCGGTAAAGGCGGTATAAAATACATCCCGACGCGACGCGCTCTTATCGCCACGATGCATGTTGAGGTTAGCGCTCTTCCTGTTGTTTTTAGAGTCCGCGCCACCTTCGTCAGATTGTCAGGTCGGCTATTCCTGTGCAAGTTCGTCACCCTCATTTAATTCCTACGAAAGTTCATCAGTAGGTGAATTTTTGAGAGAAAATTAGTCACTTGAGCTGTCTTTGCTGAATTTTCGTCACATCGTAGTGGCGATGCTGAGACGGAGACTGAATCTGGGGCGTTGAGGCACGACGCCTCCAGAACTTCGGTGTCGATGAGCTCCCCGGCCTGTGGCGCACTGCATCCGAGGCTCACCATTCCGACCTACGAGGATTTTCAAAAAACGTCAAAGATGCAGCTACGTCGCTGCGGCTATGTCGCAGCATAGCCGGGCGTTCTGAACCTCAGAAGGGAAGAGAAAATAAGTAGGAAAAAATGCGCAGACGCAAAGAGCTCACAGAGGCATAGCTAAGATTGTAGACTGCGTGCGGATAGGCTACTGAGATGTAGAGCAAACGGGCCACAGCACCGTCAGCACGACGCGCGGGTTGTCGGAGGGAATGGAGTGGCTGTGTCGGATCAGATCGCCGATCGAGTCTCATTCACTCTTGTCATTGTCGAGATGTGCGTCGCGCCGTCCGAGGTTAGTCTGCTTTAGACCTCACCTCACTTCGCTGATGCTCATCCGTCCCTGTTATTTGCGTCCTTGTATGTATTACCGCGTCCGTGTCAAGATATTTAGTGATCCTATAATTGCTCGTCATGTCCCCGGCGCATTGCGAAATGCAGACGGATCGCCTTTGTTCGAAGGAGACGTAGTCTCCGTGTCCATGTCCGTCTGTCCTGTGCATTTTGCGTCAGCCGCCTACTCGTCGACTTGCTGCATTATTGGCGAGTCCGGAGACACACCATATGCATGTCCTTGCCCCGCATATGAAACATGCGATGACGAGCAAGATCGCATGGGTGGCGGGTATGCCGCGGTCGCGCACCCCGCGCTCGGGTGCTCGTGCATCCGCGCGGCCTCTATCGTCCCTCGCGCACCCGCTCGTCTGTCCCATACGGAACGGGCGCCTCCCTTTTCTGGACCTCCGCAAGACTGCGCGTCCAAGTGCGCCAGCCTAGCCCCCTCGTGCAAGCTCTCCTCAGTCGGCGGGATTGCGTACTTCGCGCGCTTGGGGCGGCTGCGCCGCCTTTGCGCGAAGGAAGAGATGGTTCGCCACCGCCTCCAATTACATCATGCCCATGCTTGGCTTTGGGCGAGCGGCGTGCTCGAGGCTCGATCTGGAGGCGGGAAAGGCAGAGGGGAGTTGGGGTATATGTATGGGGGAAGGGGTTCTATCGCTTTTCGATATGACGGCCCAAGGTAAGCCCCTTCTTACATTTCCCCATCCGTTCTTCGGTGGCGTCCAGATACTGTTTTTCCGCTACGAGATATGTCTACGTCCGCGTCCGGACACAAACTGTGTTCCATCGGATCTCAATCCCGCCAGCGGCGCGTAGTAAATTATCCTCCCCCTCTGCTTCTTACTGTCCTCGGCTCATCCTGGAACTCGTTTTCTTTTCGCCAGGCCCCGCGTAGGCGCTGTCGCCTCTTTTCTTGCCGACTACCGCGCCCGCCCTTCGGCTCTCCCCCACCTCTCTTCTCGGCGGCGCTAGGTGTGGATACGGATCCTACACGGCACGCCCGTCCGTTCCCGGGGATGTGCTCCTCCGTGCGCGCTCGTTGCCGGAGGATCTGTTCCTCCGTACTCGGATAGATTGGAGCGCGCTGATGGGAAGAGATGTAGCCCATATCCGTGTCCGTGCCTCAACCACGGAGGAGCGCCAACCCACCCTCTATTTCTCGACCACCCATGCTCCCTCCCACATCGTCGCGGTGTGAGGCTCGATAACCACTCTGCGTCCCGCGTGTCCTTTACGCTGCGGATCCGCCGTCGTATCGTCGTTGTCCGCCGCTCGTGTGTTCTGCAGAGACACCAGCCATCCTCTTCTGCTTTGAGTGGGGGTACGTCATCGAGGGGGCGGACGCTGTGGAGTGTGCGGTGCGCGCGCTGGTGCGCGTGGAGGCGCCGGCCCTCCTTCTCCTCTTTGGGCCCATCCTCGAGGTCGGCGCGGGGAGTACGCCATAGAGGAGGGGCGAAGACAGAGGGGGCAAGGACGTCGAGGCGCGAGCAGCCATACGCGTGGAGGCGCCGGCCCTCCTCCTTTTCGGCCCCGTCGTGTCGTCGCGGTTGGCGAGGGGAAACGGTGGAGGCGGATACAGACGCACCTCCTACGTGTGGCCGCGGAGGCGGCACGATCCGAAGGTCGTTGAGGGTAGTAACGGTGGGATACGCCTGCATAGGCCCCCACGGCAAGGCAAGAGCGAGTATACGTCGGCGTGGTCGTGGGTGGCTCTCCAGCGGGCAGCGGTGTATAGCATCGACGGGTGGGGGGAGGGAGGGGAGGGCGGGTACGTGCCGGTCCTCCTCCTCTTCGCCCCCGTCCTGTCATCGATGCCTGCGCTATCGAGGGCGGCGCGATCTGCGCGTGGACGTGGAGGGGAGCAGAGGGCGACTCCTGCACGTGGATGCACCGGCCCTCCTCCTTGCCCCATCGTGTAGTCGCGGTCGATGCGAGGGAGTGCGCAGTGGAATACGCTGAGGAGGCGGTGGTGGACACATCTGCTTCACGCGGAGGCGGGCGGAGGAGCGATGGGTGTCATATACATATCCACGTCCCCCGCAATCGGTCTCGGTCTCGGCCTTGCACTCCCCACCCTGTCTTGTGGATGTACACCCAATCCCCCCCAGTGTTGACGCTGGATCGATTTCCCTCCTCGATCGTCGGATTCGGATTCGTAGCGGATTCACCGGACTCGGACTGATCCTAGTCGGACACTGGCTCCGACGGGAGGACGGGAGAAGCGGGGAGAAGCGGGGGAGCGTACTTCCTTGAATCTTTGTCCTCCCTCTCCTCCCACCCCTCCCTCTCGCACTCGGTTCGCGCTCCTCCACGACCTCTTCGTCCATCCGCCCCATCGCCATCCCGACGACGATCCAGGTGGAGAGTAAAGGCAGAATACATCGGAGGCGCTGGCTGCATTCACGCGGGTGGTCACGCGCCCCCGTCGCTCCCTCCTCCCTCTAGTCGTGTTCCATCCGATTGTGCTGGATGCTTAGTCTCCGCACCTTTGCGCTACTTACCTATCTACCGCCCAAATTCGAAATTCGACTTATACTTCACTCGCTATATCGTTGTTTCTGTACTCCCGTCATGCTCATCGCTGTTCAGATGATGATCCGCTTCCTCCCAACGCCTTTTCTTTCGCTATAATGTTTTTACCGACATTTTTCTGCCTCTTTCCCGATTCGGCGAGCGAAAGAAGCATCTGGAATCAACACTTACAAATAACCCTCCTGCATTCGCCGTCCATTCGTCTTCACCAATACCTTCGCTGAAATCCAAACCATGAGTGCTGATCTTGAGCTTCCGGCTGCGCTACTCGCTACGACGCCCACTCTTCGTTCTCAGGGACACCAGCCATTGCCCACGACCCCATTGTGCTTCGGTTCGCCGTTTAGTATTGGCACAGTTTTATCCTTGTAGGAAGTGATATTTTCAGTGGGATTTCAGCCGCCCGAGATGCCCGAAGTGCCTTAGGTTCGAAGTTCGAACGCCGAACTGAACTTGAATGCGCGTCCGAGTTCAAGGTTCGGGAATTGCCTGAACCGAACACCGTGTTCAGGTTCGGCGTTCAGGGCGAAAAGCCTTGAACCTGAACCGAACCCCTTGCCAGCACTATGCACCAGGACCTGTACTATGGATCACTGCGGCGCCCCCAATAATCAGCGCCCTTTAAGCGACAGTTGGCATCAACCGGCAAGATAACCGTCAACGAGTCTCTGTCATTCGCTTCATTGACCTCACCAGTCAAGATGCATACGGCTCTCCTCATTTCCGAAATCGTCGAGCTGATATGTCTTCATTCAGGTCCTGATCCTCCCTCGTGGCGACCTCATTCAAAAAAGCGGGATGTGGCCAACCTCGCGATGACTTCGACTCTTTTTCTGGGTCATGCGCTCGATGTACTTTGGGAATGCCAAAACGGGTTGGCTAACATCCTCAAATGCATGCCAGAAGACCTCTGGGATGGACCCATTCGTTCAGGCTCGCTCGATGCTCTCGTAAATCACTTTTTACTAAAGCACGAGACACTGTTCACTGAATCACAGAATGCGGTTCGTCCCATTACGGCTGCAGACTGGGAACGGCCGCTGTTCTACCTCTCCCGAGTCAGGAAATTCCACGGCGGCCGTTCACGAGCGATGGGCTCGAACCAGCTATCCATGCAACTGTGCTCATCTCTTCCGACGACACACTGGTTCCCCAACCTCCGCTTTCTCGAATGGTCTTGCTATGAGCCCGTTCTCCTCCCGGCTATCGATTACGCCACGTACTAGCGAACTTCGCTTGATCGGGTTAGATATCAGAGGTAATCTCTCCCTTCTAACCCTGAAGGTACATGGTGGACGTTTGACCAACGTATACATCGGAAAAAATCGCGGCCGGGTACACGGTTCCGATGCAAATGCCTTTCGTATAGGAATCACTCCATTCATCCGGTCACTGGAGCGCCTTCAGCGGTTTCACATCGAGGATTTCGATCAGGAAGCCTTTCGACATCTGGCCATTCTCCCCGACCTAAAATCCCTGAAAATAGCTGAACTAGGAGAGCTTAATCCCTTGCCCTCATACCTTCAGCTGGTTAGAGCAGGCACATTCTGTGGTTTGCAGGAGTTGGAGATTGCGACACAAACAGTGTGGAGTGCGCTTGCAGTGTTCACAAGCATCTCCAGACCTCTCACCTCACTTAACCTCCAGATCAAGCATTGGAAGGCTCCATTGACAGAGATCTCGCAATTGTTTGCTACTCTCGGGTCGATGCAGCTCCCACTCCGGAGCCTCCGTATCAACATCGACCCTGATATTCCCAACTACTACGAAACCATGAATGGCGCGCTCGAATATCTCTTTGTCTTTCGCAGCCTAGAGGAACTCTCACTTGAAGTTGGGGAAGGATGGGACCTGGACAACACAATAGTCCTCACCATGGCCCGTGCATGGCCGAATATCATAAAACTTCATATGAGGCTGGATCCTCCAACGCACATCATCCGTCGAGTAATCCTTGCCGGACTCCGCGCATTCGCGCTTCACTGCCACAAACTCAGCGACCTCAGCATCAATGTTGACGCCCGTGTTCTATTTGGAGAGCTCCCCGCCTCGGAGGATGCACAACGCGCACTGACCGCCCTTCACGTCGGATACTCGCCGATCTCGAACACCCCCGCTGTCGCGACACTGTTGTTTGCCATGTATCCTCAGCTGTCGCTCATTGTGGCGGAGAAAAACGCGACCCCGGATTGGCGATGTGCTAACATTCACGACGATACTGACGGCGGAACCGACGTTTACAAACTCTCGCGCATGTTCTGTTATGGTTGGGGTAGGGTCCAGGGCATGCTGAAACAGAAATGGCGGAATGTAACGGAGCTGCAATTGGAAGCAAAGTCGGTGTTTCTTCATGTGCTTGCCTTCCTCGCTTATTTTTCTCAGAGTCAACCTGGGTTCATTGATCCAGATTCCCGTGACGGTATGGCAAGAGCACGTCAGAGCCTATCAGGCTCAGATGCAGTAAAACCCAAACACCTTCAGGCAGTTACAATGAAAAATTTCCACACTTCCATTGGTGGTAGAGTACGAGCTGCGCTTTGTCCTCGTTAAATACAAAGATGATTACTGGGCAGATTGGCAAGCTAGTGCCGAGCGGATGATTTTGTGCATCGGAAGCGAAAGGGCAAGATTGAAGGTACTTGTGCTAGACGGGGTCTGTTTTTGGATCTTTCGCTCACACACGCCTCTCAGCGGCGCATTAGCTAGGCACGCCACGTTTTGCAGGCAGCAGCACCGACCGCGTTCTATTCTGGCTGTCAACATAGGTGCTCGGGCCGAAATAGGGCAGTGAGGGCATGGCAGGCCTGTGGCAGGGAAAGTCTGGCTGATATCTTCCTCCACACCCAGAGCACGGCTCCGAGAGCCCATATGGAGGGAGAAGAACTTGAGAAGAACCGGATCGGCACAGTGATGGGAAGACCTAAGAGAGATCGTCATCACCACGTTTGGAAGGCATACATAGGCAGAATAAAATGCCTCCGGTGGAAGCAAAAGCAACGAGGCAAGACCTGCGGTGGTAGGACGCGCAGAAACGGGGGAAATTGGGAAAGAGGGCATTCTGAAAGTCCGCCCGCTTCCCCACCGGGAACAAAGCAAGAAGAAATGTGTGCGCGTGGTGAGATGCGTCGGCTTGCAAGGCATTACATATCTCGGTGATATTCTGGACTTTTGTTCCGCGCCTGACAGACAAACCAAACGGAAATCTGATCAGGAAAGGCCGCCGATATCATGATGGCATCCAAACTGTTGGAATTGGAACCAGAACACGACACGAATAGACAAGAACAAATCGCTCACTAAAATGACAGATGCACTTCGTCTTGTTCAAGGCGAATATCAAAGGATTTAGCCATTAACCGTCCAAGGCCGAAGAAGGTCTGATGATGAGAAGGATCTCGGCGCACAAAATCAGAGGAACGGAGGTATTGCGTTCAGCCCAATGCTCGTGGGGAAGGCCATCACGCCTACTTGTTCTGCGTTTGGAACAAGACGCCGCCCCAAAGGATACACTTTTGGGAGAGAAAATTACCCAACGTTTCAATTGAGACAGAATTAGCCTCCGGGAGTGTGGGAGAGAAGCTTTTGTTCCGGTACACCAGTGTCAGTGAAATGATTACCTCCCGATGATCGAACGCCCGAATGGCGGACAGACAGGTGAAATGGACGGTGATGATCAAAAACGGAGACCCGGAATCAAACGAGGAAAGTTGGACGTACACACACTTGAAGTCAAACGAACAAGGGGATGGTCACAGTTGGAGACGAACCAAACTTCTGGGAAGAGAAAGTGGATCTACGGGGAGCCACTAAACCCGTAGGCGAGCCCAGACTTTGCGAGTCGACCAAAGAGAGGGCCTCTCCTCCGAGGTTCGCTACTCAAATTAGCCTCCTTGGGGTACACTCATCATAAGCAGCCTGATCATACCTTTAAATGCGCGATCACGACAATCTGGAAGGTGACGCACGTTAAAGACTATAGCCTTCCCGAAGCTAATCATAACTGCGAAAACTCCGGAGCGTCAGAACGATCCGACGAGCACGACTGGGTACGTAGTATACCTTCGCGTTTTTCCGATGAAGCATCGAGATGCAGTTCATCTTAATTTATGAACCTTCTAGGATGCAGCTTCTAGAGAGAAATCAGGTTTCTGTTCTGCACGCATATTTATGTACCGACCTTGTGTGGCGAAAGATTAACAACTAAGCGTAAAGGGTTCATGACAGCGGAATTGGACGGCGACGCCCCGCGTTACTTCGGCAGCGATGATCATTTGTTGTATTTTCAGATGAAGGGAAGAGAAGAGAGCCTAGTATTCTCAGACGTGTCTCTAGCATCTGGGCGGAACGAGTAAATGAGAACCGGGTATGATCAAAGAAATGACGAGTTGTTGGTCAAAGCGTATCTTGAACAAAACGCAAATATTTTCCGACGTTCCATTGAGTTATGTTGAAGTAGCCCAGAATAAACGGTGTTGCGAGGTTCAAAAGCGAGGTGCGAGCTTGCAGTTGAAACGTCTTCTGCGAGGATGCTGCGCCGGCGCCGCTCATGAAGGTAAGTTCTGGCTGGTACCCGTATCGCTCAGACCAGAACGCGCAAGGCTCTTCGTTGCAACGAAGAGGCCAAGAAAAGGCTCGAAGAAAAGCATATTAAATTATTTTCACTCGCAGTGGAACCGTGAGTGGGGGACGAATCCAAGGGGAACTCGGGATTAAAATTTCGTACGTGGGGAGGGGGGGGGGGGTCCCGGGGGAGGCTGAAAAAAACTTTGTGATACTTTTGTTAGAAGAAGTTGGAAACCCTCAAAACACCATTTGAACCATGCCAGAGGTTTCAGGAAGGGTTTGTACGATGCCCGAACCATCTTGAAGGTCAGTTTCCCAATATGGAATGCCGGATCACGCACGGCGCTGTAGATTTTGCCTTCCGTTGGCTCAACCACTTTCCCAGATGTTCAGGAAAACAGAATATGAGACTCACTATCATGGATATACAGTATCATTATCTTCCCCTGCCAATATACACCTAAGTTGTGATGATTTGGTGCCTAGTGCCGAAGTGGGGGTGATAGACGGTCCGCAGTGTCCTCCCTAAGGCCTTAGGCCAGGCCTTAGGTACCAAAAAGGAAATATATATAGTTTCATTCATGATTGATGTTCCCACATTTTTTCTCTAATCCACAACTCACTCGAATGGGAACTCAAACTGCTGCTCTTGGGAGAGAAGTCAGTTATTTCCCAGCCCCTTCAAGAACTTCAACTCACCTCCCAGTCCTCACCAGATCCAAATCTCAGTCCGAGTTTTTGGGCCTGGCCAAATGTGCACTTTACACCGGCAGAATCTCATGAGCAGTGTCATATTCAACTCTGGAACTCGGTTCGCAACTTCCTATATGCAGGCCCAGGCACTTCTAAAATCGATGCGCGACCACCGCGACACTGATGCATCCGAGGAAACCAATCTGGCCATCAGTGTATCGGACAACGAGGAGCTGCCTGAACTCATTGATACTAGTGATGCCGACATGTAGTTACATAGTGCTTGGCGCGACAACAATCCACTTGATGAGATTTGATGAAATCATGATATGTTTGGGCTGTGAAAAAATCACGTGTCTGTCTCACGTGCCCATCATTTAAGGCCTTAGGTCAAATTGAAGAAAATCCAGGCGTAGTCTAAGCCTTATTCTAAGGCCTTAGTTAAGCCCTTAGGCCTTAGGGAGTACACTGGATAGACCAGATAGCAGCACAGGAGTGTGAGGAAAAGCACACCAGAGGTGTACTAGATGGCCAGGAGGGTGTTACTACTCTGTAGGATAGCTATACTGCCCGTCATGCCCACCTCCAGTGGTATACTGAGCTGCGGCCGTAATCGGAGGCGACGGCCCGGCGCTAGGGGTGGGAAACTCCTTCCCTATATGGAAGGAGGGGGGGGAGGGGGGTCGAAAAAAACTTTTCGACCCTATGTACTTATTTCGAATCCCGAGTTCCCCTTGACGCAATCGGTCCCGGAACTTGATACCCAGACACCTCAAAGTGATTCAACACCCAAAAAACCTGGACCCGCAATTGCTGAATCGAAGGGCAGAAGGCTGCCAAGGCAAAGCAGGATTAATGCCGGGGATTGCCAACCGCACTGCAACCACATTTCAATATCGCGATGAACTTTGTGTGTTGAGTCAGGGATTGATCCAAATGATAAATTATACAGGAGAAGACACGAAGATAATTGGCCCAGTAAATATGCTGATTCATTCTCCCCGATGCCAAGCCCTAAAGAGTTAATAGTCTGTGTAAAAGATATACTGTTGATGATGCAAGTGCCGAAGGGTGGAAGCAGACCATTGTCCGATTTTTCTGGCCCTAGCATTCGCATGCGGTGTACTCTCAGACCACTGGTCACCAGGGTCCCAGATCTCATTTGCTAAAAACAGGACTTGAGGCACTTAGGCACTGCCTCATTTCTATTCGAATTTATCAATACAGTACTAGTGTTTGAGATTTGGCGCGCGCTGATTTAACTTTGGACGCTATACAGCCGGACACCTGCACTCTCCGCAAAACAGCCTTCGACGTACAATATGAGCCTGATTCCGGGGCATGATGGTGACATTCCACTGAAGGGATAATCATCGAGGAGCAGATACCGTGGATAAGGCGTGGAATTGACCTCAGATGCGTGAAAACCACATAGAATGCGATGTGTTTTCGGGGTGGCAGGATCCGACATTGGCGTCCAGGTGTCATATTGGAATATTCAGTATGACACCACCGAACAGCTCCCAAAGCTGTTGAACCCCAAGGGCAGTGTAACTTCGACTTCAACCCTGTCGCCTTTTATGCCATCCGTAGATCCGAACCCGCTATTGTGCTATTCTGCATCTAGCAAATGGACTTAAAACTTCTGACATGCATCATCTTGAAGTATTTGAATCAACAGACTCGACTGTTCTTCTCGACCATCTACTTCAACACCGACTTTCGGTTAATACTGCACTGAATCCTTCCGACGCTTGATAACCACCGGCAATATTATAGTCCAAGGTAGACATGCCTCTCTTCAAGACAAACTTCAAGGTGTTCCCATCCGCACTGCTGTGTAACTTCCAGGACTTTCTCGGCTGAACGACTTTGTGCAGGACACGATTCTAGAGTCTGCCAAGACTCAACCTGGACTCACCAGCGGGGCGGCTACCTCTACGATCGCTGTCATATTCCTCATGTTCTTGGCAGGTTGGAATCAATACCATCGTCGGGGACCGCCTAAAAATCCACGGTGAGCGGGTATAACCATCCTATATGTGTAGGGGCTAAGGGCAAGACAGTGCATCCAACTAGCATGCTGCCATGTGTAAACATCATGGACTATAACATCTAAAGAAACAATTGTTATGTACTTGGGAATAAACTCCAATACGCTCCTTCGCAAGGCGGTAAATCACTGCGCGATGTATGGTCTGACGATCAACGGAAGAGCCGATCCCTTCTCCTCCTCACCCAGTACCACCGGTGTCTGCAATAACCCTGTCATCTTGGGTCTGATACTATCCTTCAGAACCGCAGCTTCAAACTCGAACGCACGAATAAGTGTGAAGAGCAGGGCTTTGAGTCTGTTTTAAGCACAAAGCACGGGTTATTTAATTGCATACGAGCGAGGAGAGAGAGACATGCTCAATAAGAGAGAACCGGAACCCGATGCAGTTGGTAGTCCCAGCGAAGAAAGTGAGTAGATTGGCCCGTACACCAGGGACGAGGCCGACTGTGTCGGGGAGGTTCTCCCAGTGCTCGGGTCTATTGAAAGATGGTTGATCATTGGGCCGAATAAATCACCGTTTGGTTGATTCGACGTACTTGAAC
Organism: Mycena olivaceomarginata; assembly: GCA_029378375.1. Taxonomy (NCBI): domain Eukaryota; kingdom Fungi; phylum Basidiomycota; class Agaricomycetes; order Agaricales; family Mycenaceae; genus Mycena; species Mycena olivaceomarginata. The sequence goes on along the minus strand of JARKIC010000692.1, from coordinate 42,713 downwards.
TTGCGCGCATCTTCCCCCCAGATTTCCTTGTCTGTGTTGACGGCCAAAATGGGAATGTGAATCATTTGGCCCTTGGGGATCCTGGAGAATGCATCAGAGTGAGATCTATATGTAGGCGTCCTGAGAGAAACGGACAAGAGGGCTATCGTGCGACTTCCCCGCTTTGTCAATATAGGGTTTCGAAAGAGGAACTACGTTGTCCTCCATTGCCATCCGCTGCGTGAACACGACAGGAGCATGGAAACCTGGGCGAGAATAATTTCAGATGAGGCATTCCTGCTCGTGTAGTTAGTCGCTCACGCATGACCTCTCTAACGACGGTTTCAAGACAGGGGAAGGAGTTGAGCTCTTCCATGCTTGGGTTGTCCGTCGAAAGAATGAGGGGTTTGTTGCGTAGTTTAACTTGGACTGTGGTGTGCTGCGAGAGAGCGTGGAGTGCCCACGCAGTCGCGATGCTACCAGAAATGAGTCTCCGATTACATTCAGTTAGATGGAACTGAAGACCTCGTTGTTTCGTGTCCGGCAACAAAGAAAGTTGGGATCTCTGCGCATGGGAATAAACCCTCCATATACTGAATTATTTCATTCAAATCGACAGTCACGCGTCACGGACCCCTCTGTCGATGTCGAATATTGGTCGATGTCACACGTCACAAAGGCTTTTGTTGAACCTCCAACAAGCTGTCACAAGTATCCTCCTCCCCCCCCCCCCCCCCCCTAGAGCGCAAAATTTCTGTAAGATTGTCGAAATTTTGGAGGGTGTCACGCAAAAACTCGGCCGTTGTCAAAATGTCAAATAGGTAAATCCGGTCACGTGTCACCCCCCCTGTCGATTTGAATGAAATAATTTAGTACAAGCTGTTAAAACTAAATAAGGCTTACGTGCTATGACCTCCACGTGGGTGAGGCGCTGACTCTCGAGCAGACCAGGAGACATATTCGCTTTGATGAGGACGGATACCAGGTCCCGCTTGGCAGCCAGACCCTCGAGCTTGGCATCTGCCTTACTTTCCATGACAATCTGGTTTGCAATGACGTCCATTTTGGTCAGTGCATTCCGGTTCGCCCTCCACGGTGCTGGCTGTGAACCAGAGTCAGTCAGAAGCGCTGATTTTCAAAGTGTGTACCATACCAGCGATCTCAGAACAGCGATCGTCGACTGAACAAGTAGGGCGAGGGTATACTGTCTGGCCTGAGGTGAGTGTAACAGCTCAGTGAATGCCTCGGTGAGCTCGCTTGGCCGCCCATTAGCCTCCTCGAGCACATCGAAGTCGTAATTAAAACCTAAGTTGTGATGCGGTGTGAATAGCTGTTAAGAATGAACGATTTCGCCTCAGACCTGCTTTTCCGATTACATCCAATGTTGTGCGTCTCAACCCGAAAAAGATGTCGACTCACTCGCTATCCTTCTTGCCAAGTGCGATCTGCCGGGACCAAATATCCCGCAACTATGTGATCATAGAGTGTGCATCAGCCAGGGCTCTGTCCAACCGTATAATACGCACTTGAACAGCTTTCTCAACAAAAATTTCCGTGACGAGGCGAATTTGTGCCACACCGAAAGCGGGAGTCTAGATATCAATTTGAAGTGTGCCCTAACAAAGGAGTTTGCATTAGCTTACCATCATTCTCCTCTACGTCCAATACGGTTCGTCAGATGAGGACGGCGGTCCATTGCACACAGACATACCTGGTGTTTATGCTGCTCCAGGTCTACGGAGAGGAGTCCTGTGAAGCAGATGAACTCTGAGCCTTTTGGGTCTCCTTGGCATTTACCTTTGCCTACTAACATAGTTGTATTGCTGCGGGTGGACGGTGCTCTCCGATAGATGGTCCCGTTGTTGACGATATGAGTGAGTGCCTTGAGATCGGACATGTGCAATTCGCTCATCTGGCAATGAATTCAGACGAAATCAGGGGCGGGGCTAATATAAATCACACACGCTGAACATACGCTTGAACTTGAAGGTGGGGCCAAACTCTTCTCGCCACCTGTCGGTCAACTGGAGATCATCCTGGTAATATAATGGTCAAAGAGGAATACCCAAAAAGTAGGTGTCGTAGACAGTACCATCATGTCCTTGGAACTGCCGAAAATCCAGCTCGAGCTCTGAGGCCCTGCGACATGGCGCAAGGGTGATGTCAAATGGAGTTTCCATGCACCTTGATATCCCCAATCTTAACAGCACTGATTTTTACATAGATTCCTAGGAAATCAATTTGAGTTTCCATACACATAGAAATTTTGCTTCATTTGGTGTGCTTCGAAGAAGGTCCAGCGCCTTATTATGCACAACCTGAGCGATGACCTTGTCCTTACGCTTCGCCGCCTGCTGGTGCCAATTGCCACAAGGTCGTGTATTAATTAATTTAGGGCTCCAACCATTTCCGTTTGAAACCGGTAACGATTAAAACCGTTTTTATTTTCGTTTGATTTGCTGGCTGGGTCAAACGGTAAACGGTTAGCAAACAAACAGTTCAAACGGTTTTACCACGTAATCTGTGGGACTTGGGCGAAGGATTGTCGGATATTGTTATTGCTGAATTCCGATGGTGCCCACATTCTTTCGGCTCAGGCCTCCACCCACAAGTCCGTTCCTTCCAAAAAACAGTTAATTATCCCTGCAGGTGAGCATCCCTGGCTTATGAATTGTGACCTCAGTGTGATCTATGTCTTCACTTTTTTTCACCATGAGTTGCAGACACGACCAGCTAGATCCCTCACTCGCAATCCACACACCTCGTCCTTGGAAGGCATCGACTCGTCTAACTGATGCTTCTAACAGTGAGGCGCCCAGTGCCACGCATCAGACTCTTATCACGGAGACTCAGGCAAGTCGTAATAGCGGTCAGTACACGTCTTCTCAGAGATTGACATGACGCGTTTACACGCACATCTGCAGCGGAAACTATGGTTGCATGCATTGAAAGCATCTCCAAGCTATCTTCTCTCCTCCCCCCCCACAATCGCTGAAGGAAACCGATTTCCCCACCAAAGATACCATTTGAAACCGGTTTCAAACGGTTTTAAAACAGTTTGACAACCGCTTCCGTTTGATTTGCACAAAACTTCAAACGGAAACTAAATGGTTGGAGCCCTAAATTAATTGCAGGCGCTCTTCTTGCCCCCGGTGTTGCGCTCGCGTGGCAGGGTACACACTGCATAGCACAACGGTGTCTCATCGTGACGCGAATGGCGCACAGAATGATCGTCTGCACTGCCTACTGCTGTTCCGTCGACAGTCTAGACCCGCCCATCGCGAGCATGTACACACAACCACCCACATTTGTTTTGTTTTGTTTTTTATTATTATTATTTTTGTTTGGCTTAGGGGTAGAGAGGACAGAAGACATCATGAATGCTCGTCGTGCAATTGTGTCCTCCACCCTGACCCTTACGAAGTGAGGCCTGAACTCAAACTCCGATGCTTGCACAGCGCTGCGGTACAGATGTATTATCATCTTTTTTTTTTTTTGATTTTCTTGAGCAGGCTCTACCTGCCCAGTTGTGTCCAAGTCCGAGCCCTGCCCAAGCCCAATCTCTGCCCAAGGCCGATAATATTGTCCCTCCATTGGCAATTAATGCGCTGCTATTTGTCATGAATCGCCCGGGTTCTACTTTTTCGCGCAATGCGTCTGTATGGATACAGACGTGTCTTAGCGGCACGGGACTCTCATGACGCTACCACGTGACCTTCTCACGGTTGAAACCTGGCCTCGGATTCTAAAGCCGCAGACTCAGGGAGTCTGCGCCACGGGATACAGAAGACATTAGGGACTAGGAACCCGTACAGACGGACTCTAGTCCCTGGACACACCAAGGGCTGACATAGAAGCGTACACGAAGTACAGGAGTGGTTGCAAACCCGATCGGGGTTTGAACTGCTGGATACGATGACACTTAGGACTAGGAAACCCGAACGTCGGGTCTCCTAGGTCCACCGACACCACGGAAACCAACACAGAGGAGTCCAGGAGCATCAGCATTAATGCTCCTTAATGCTACGGTGCAGGAACTGATCGCGATTGACCATGATCGCTTTAATTCATTAGAAACCTATATAAGCACGGTAGAATCTCCATGTACAGTAGATTCTACCTCGTCTAATCTCAGGGTTCTACCTTGGCTTGACATAGGCATTGTCTCCACCCTGCCCCGCTTCCTTCGCACCGTACTACGGGTTATATCCACACCCCGGGTCGCTGTTTAGCTGACCCAGAGGCCGTTGCTGACACTATTCTTCCTCCCGCCAGTGCCGGCTCGGACCTGCATTCACTCGTTCTCCGCAAATTGGCACTGTGTGGCAACACAATGGAGTTGCTGAGCGAATCTCTCAGTCCAGTCAGCTCTGTGTCGCCATTGATCAACATTGATCAAGTTGGCGGACTGAATTTTTTTCACAATGCTATTCGCTTCTGCGTCGCGGTGTCGGTGCACAACATATCCTGACACGGTGTGTCGCGTCGTTTAATTATGGGTGCAGCGCCTCCTTGTACTTTGCTGGTCCCATTATTCCTTGCTGCGCACATTCCTTTTTATTTTGATGAATTCCGAGCTGAACATGGCATGTATGATGAGTGGAACACTGATAATTCATGACAATGCAAAGAAACACCCAGGAACATATTGTCAGCAACGGCCTCTGGGTCGGCTAAACAGCGAGTAACCCAACGAGAACCCCAACCAGGATAAACCCGATAGACGTTAGTAGCTCGTATGTTCCCTGAGCAGTAGGACCAGTCGTACGGCGTCCTCCCTAGGAGGCCGTATGTCGTAGGTTGGAATGCAAGGTGGCACCTGGAACGAGTCGAAGAGGGTGTGATATCCACTCAGGTACACAACCCGGGGCATAGATATAACCCGTAGTACGATGTGGAGGAAGCGGGGCAGGGTGGAGACAATGCCTATGTCAAGTCAAGGTAGAAGCCTGAGATTAGACGCGGTATAATCTACTGTACATGGAGATTCTACCGAACTTATATAGGCTTCTAATAAATTAAGGTGATTGCGGTCAATCACGATCAGTTCCTGTACCACAGCATTAAGGAGCGTTAATGCTGATACTCCTAGACTCCTTTGTGTTGGTTTCCGTGGCGTCGGAGAACTTAGGAGACCCGACGTTCGGGTTTCCTAAGCCTGAGTGTCATCGTATCCAGTGGTTCAAACCCCGATCGGTTTGCAACCACTCCTGTACTTTGTGTACGCTTCTGTGTCAGCCCTTGGTGCGTCCGGGGACTAGAATCCGTCTGTACGGGTTCCTAGTCTCTAACGTCTTCTGTATCCCGTGGTGCAGACTCCCCAAGTCTGCGGCTTTAGAATCCGAGGCTGGGTTTCAACCGTGAGAAGGTCACGTGGTGGCGTCATGAGAGTCCCGTGCCACTAAGACGCGTCTGTATCCATTCAGACGCGCGAAAAAGTAGAATCCGGGTAATTCATGACACATATATTTTAAGGTCTTTGGCCTAATGTTCAATGATAAGATCGGAAATTTCTTGCAGCAAGACCGATCTGCTCCATTTGAGAATTTTGGCTATTTGTGAGGGTGGCATTGTAGAAATCCAGATCATACCAAGTAACTCAGAAATCCAAGAACACGCACTGTACTCCTACACTACTATATGTTGAAATTCCACAGGGTCCAAGAGAAGTGGGAATAGAGAGAAAATTTTGAAATTCAGACCAAACATGATGGGCATAATAATAATAACGGAATAACAACAAAACAATACAAACTCATGCAGATATTGGTACTGCTTTCAAACCTACAAATTTCGGACACAACTGGTGAAAGTTCACATTGTGAGTTGATTAAGTTCACCAATGGATTCCACCCGCCCCTCATCTTCAATGTGGGATAAATTGCCGGAAGGGACATCAAGCCTCACCAGACGAGCTATGTTCTCTCTGTGACAGTCCAGAACATTGCCACAAACACAAGAAAGCCTTTCATCAACACATTGAACCTCCTTCACCTGAGATGATCTTTCAAAGAGCGGCCTCGCTGACTCCCAAAGTTCAACTGCTTTCAGTAGATCACCACGCCTACTCGAAATGTCACCAAGTCTGATCATACATTCTGCTCTGCTTCGATGGACATCCATATAAGTGAACCCCATGAGGGCTACAGTGAACAAGCTGGCAGCAGTGTTCTCATCCTTGTGTGTGAGGAATATCTGCCCCAAGAACTGCAGAGCCTTATAGACTTGTAGTTTTGCTTTTAACTTGAGAGAATGTATTAGAAATACGGTTGTCCAACCCGGTGTTGATTCATCTGCACCCCAGGAACTGGCATTGCCCAAACGTTCAAAACAGAACAACTTGAGTTCACTGTGTTCTGTAGATATCAAGGTCTTTTCAAGAAGTGTCTTTGCTGCTAGTAGATCCTTTTCCCTGATATACAGATCTGCAAGTATAGCATTACAAAAGCTTATCAATGTCTTGAGATGGAGGGTGATGAATATTGACCTAGCACGATCAATATTTCTTTGCACATCATGTTTTTGAACACCTATTGCCACCTCAATTTCAGCCAAATTCAGCAATACAAAAGCATTCTGATGGGCAGGTTGATCTGTAGAGATCTGAAGTAACCCGGTTTGAATTTTCCATGCCTGGCTATATTCTGATTTACACTTGTGGACCTCAGCCTGAGTGCTCATGATGCCAAGATTGGCATTACTATCAGACATACCACAAAGACTGAGGAGACTCTGTGCTCTGATGCTCAAGGAGAGACATTGCTTGTAGTGACCAAGCTCTTTCCAGCAGATGGCTTCCGTGCGGACAGCATGTGCCTCTCCATATAAATCCCCGGAAACCCTTGCTAGCATCTGGCTTTCACGTGCATCCATTTGTGCTACAGAATATTTCCCAAGGCGAAGGTTAAGCCATGCCAGAAGACACAATCCTTGACTGTGTCTCTTGCTGTTCCCAGTTTGAGTTGCCAAGGATATAAGTTGTTTGCACATATTTGCAGCCCTACGAAGATCATTTTTGACCTCGCGATAGTAATCTGTCATATTGAGATAAAATTTGCCTAGAAAGTCCAGGTGTCAGCACTTATGGATGAAGTTTAGACAGAGAGCACACATTTCAGATCTGGATCATCAAAGTGCTTAAAGAGCTCCAAAATTTGGGAAGCCAGAGCCTCAGGATCATAATTAGGGTAATATTGCCCCATGTCAATAGACTCAGTCAAAAAGTAAGCCTCAAGATGATGGTCACTGGGTTGGGGAAGGAGGTCTTGGATTTGGCCTATCAAAGGAGTCCGAACCTGCATATTGAACTGACTGAATCGGCTGAAATGGCATACACAGTAAATGCTATTGGATAGGGTAGGTTGTTTCTGCTTCAGACCCCATTGCAGCACATTCTGGATGTTTGTGAGATTTGATTTTATTCGGGAAATTGTGCTGGAACTCGACTGGGTTCCCATGTAATCTGTATAAAATTTAAGCATCTCCTGGAAGTATTTGAAGAGGCTCTGAACAAGATGATCTCCAGGGGGTTGGTGCTGTTGCAGATATTCCCGGATGGGCATTAGTACCTTCAGTCTTTTATGCTCATCACTATAGGCCAGAGCAGTAGACTTCAGGGTTGTTTTGCATTTAAGGATATTTTCCAGTGGTAGTTTGCTTTGGATGAGATCTACATCTGTGAGGCCATCTGGGAGCATTGCCAAGAGGCTCAAGAGGTCCTGTGAATGAGGAATTGATTGGATCCGAGGGCTTGATAATGATAGAGAAATGGACATGTTCAGGTTTGATCTTTTGTCAAAGCCTTCTGAAATCACAGAGGTCTTCTCCTTGTCCCAGCGGGATAATACATTGGAGCAGCCTTCAGTGTCAGCCAAATGGGCAAGCAGACTGATTGCAAGTGGCATGTTGTTTGTCAGGGAGAGGATTTGGTCAACCTCCTCCAGGCTGTGTCCACTGTCTGCAATATCAACAAATGTACACCGAGCTGCCTCTTGATCCAAGGGTTGCAAGACTTTTAAAAAGGGTCTAGTCCATTGCACTTTGGCAGGGTGTTCGGCTCCTCGCATGGTAATCTGAGATGAAGTGAGTTGAGAGTATTATCCAAAACCCATTTAACTTGCCATTAATGCAAGATCCTCCACACCTGTGAGCAGTGAGAGTAATTCTTCGATGTTGGCACGGGAACTCGCTGGCTCCCACAAGGTCTCAAGTTCATCTAAAATCAAGAGACTTGGTGGATTGTTGGCAAAATACTGCAGCACTGTTTGGGTAAGGTTTTTCCCAGGCTTCAGTCCCAGATGGCTCCCAATCAGGTTTGCCAGTTCAATCCCAGTTGTTGCAGAGCTACAAGCAATAAAAAACCTATTCTGTACATATCTGGCCATGATATCTGGGTGGTGCAAGACAGCTCTTGCTAGGGAGGTTTTTCCCATACCGCCTGCACCCAAAATTGCTATCCTTGGAATTCCGGTGCTAAAAGGTGAAGGATGTCTGAGAGCTCAGACTCCCGGCCATGGAAGATTTTTGGCTCTGATGGCAGCATTGAGATTGAGTTAGAGCTTTGAAATAAAGTGATAAGTATAATCCAAAGACATTCTAGGAAAGGTGGATGTCGTACCTACTGGAGGACCAAGAATGATGTCCGCTTATCTATGAAACAGTAAGTATGCATCTGGTGAAACACAGAGTCCAATAGCTTACTGTGGATGCTCTTTCTGAAGCAGTTACTTCAGAGAGTTTTTCAATCATATCAATTACTTCTTGGTGTCTCTTTTGTGCATCTTTCTTCATTTCTGCAATACCCAGTAGAGCCCTGGTTTCTTCAATCTATGAAATATATGTATCTATGAGTTTTTGTTACACACAATTGACAACAAACCTGAAAGAAATTGAAACTTTGTTGTAGTCCAGCTTGGCAGTCTTTCAGTAGTGTGTTAATTTCACCCTGCCGAAAGAAGCTTTTCACTCTGTTCCCCTTTTGTTGGGCCTCTACAAAAGTGTAGATTTTGTAAAGGATCCTGATTTCAGTGGTTAATGTATAGTGGATTTCCAATAGACAAGGACAGTACTGTGTGAATTTCCCAACATGATCCAGAACTTCTATAGGCATTTCTCCACCTGTATCTGACTTGATGTGAAGAATCATGATTGCATTCAGCAATTTGTGGATTTGCTCCAGAAGCTGAACACAGTCCTCTTTGTGTTTGGTAACAGTCTTGGAAGTGACTGAGCCTCACATTGATGCAAGTGCCCTTCACAAAACTCACCTGGATATTTTTCAGGACAGCTTGAGTTGTGTTGATTATAGCACCTAAGAATGGAGTTTGGATGCTATCTGCAATGATTTCCAAGGTATTTGTGGTCATAGTCAAGCCTGTGACCACATTATCCAGTCTATTTTGAGTGACTGCGGGTGGGGGCATGTTGGGTGGGAATGCAGTGATCTTGTGAAGTCCTCGCCTTTTATGCTCCCATCCATGGGTTCCTACTGTCACCGGTTCTTCATCAATCTGCCAGCATTGCAACACTGATGCGATATTTCACCCCATGCTCAAGATGGATATTATTGTACTGAGTCACCTGTCCTTCATCAATCTGCCAGCATTGGAACACCAAAATGATATTTCACCCCTGTCCAAGATGGCTATTATTGTACTGATATTATTAAATTGAGAACGACATGCTCATGTGCCGCCTTCTATTCTCGGGCCCGCCGAAATTCGGCAGTATCTTTATTGGTTGATTGCCGGCAAGTTCCACTATCCGCTCTGCTTCCAACACCCATCAGACTCCTGCTATTCTGGGTTTGATATCAGATTCTGCTCCCAGAATCAAGCCAGAGCCTCGGGTAACCAATTATAGACCCACGGTTGGACAGGATCCCAAGTATCAGTATATCTGGCTTAGTTTAGGCTCGACAGCCTGCACCCTTGAATGAGATCATTGTTATTAACAGTATTGTATTAACCGTTCAGGTTGCAAGTCAGGAAAATTACATCTTTCCAATTCGTTAATCACCTCAATACCGGTATGTGTCAGATATCTTTTTTGGCCTTCACAGGACAATCAAAATTGGGTGAAGCAGTCCAGACCTCAAACGTCCGTGTTATCAAGATCTGTGGTGCTGGGTGCACCCCCATCTGGTTCTGTGGTGATGGAATCCTGAATATTGTGGAACCTTGTTCGATTCGGGGCACGGGTTGTAGGTTGGACCATCGATGTTTTTCCTTCCTTTTTTGTCAAAGTGGTTCCTTCAAAGGGCAGTCTCACAAAAAGTTTATCATAGCACTACGTCCCTTCATATCTGGTTCAAAGAGCGACATCAACTATTACAGCAGAATGCAGAATACCCGTTCAATTCGGGGGCAGGCCATTACTCAAAATGACATCTTTTTGGCCTTCATGACACAATAAAAATGGTATTAAAAATCTTGAGACTCGAATGAGAGTGCTATGAAGATCTGTAGTGCTGAGTGCCTCCACATTCCATCCCACCGATGTCTTGAATTATTGCGGAACCCATTCAATTTGGGGGTATGGGAGACTTTTTCCTGCACATACACAATACAACCAGAAAATGAGGTATAGGTACCGAGGTTTATGGACCCATAGCACTTGGTGCCTCCACATCCCATTGACAATTCGGAGTATTGTGGAACCCCGTTCAATTCGGGGGTGGGCCATGAATATTTGAATCTGTGAGGGCTTTGGGCTAGATTCTACTTCCCTGTCCGTCTCCAACTGCAATAAAAGATGTACAGAATAATGATTCCCGCAAATGCGAGAAGAATGCCGACCTTGAATTGGCATGTCCATGCTGTGTTTGTAGCGAACTTCGGTGGAAGATTACTTATACTCTGGCTGCAAGCAATGAAGAGGGTGTGCCCATAATAGCAAGATTTGCGCGGTACATGACTTGATCTTGTTCCAAGTACTTTGCCACGCGACGGTCTAACGGTCGGTCACCTGATCGCGATTCTGATGCATCATCTTCATCAATTCGGCCTTCTCTGCTTTGCATTTTACCTTCTCCTTGCACAAATGGCAGGCGCACTTCGGACAACAACCACGGCTGAGCGAGAGCCCTCCGCCCGCCGGCGCCAAGCGCTACCGGAGCGTACCCGCAAAGACCTTCCAGTGCGCGGGCTACGGGGAGTGCCGCATGGCCTTCAGCCGGAGCGAGCATCTGGCGCGGCATATAAGGTGTGTTTCTGTGCTCTATTCCTTCTGCTTTCTACCCTGTGTCCTTTGTCACGGGTGTCGCCTCCCTTCCACGGGCACCCTGTCTCGCCGCACTCCCTGTCTCCCCTCTGATTGAATTTACCCGGGGCTTGCGATGACACACGCGGTGGGCGTCTCTGCACTCCGTCGATTCATTTTCTCCGGATCTTCGTAACACTTTCGCTTCATTTCTCCAATTGTCTTCGGTTTCTGTGCACATGCTAATCATTTCCCGCCCCGCAGAAAACACACCGGCGAGCGCCCTTTTGCGTGCCATTGCACGAAGCAGTTCTCGAGATTGGATAATTTGCGGCAGCATGCGCAGGTGAGCTACCCCGCTCCCACCCAATACACCCTTCTGACGCCGCCGCCCACAGACAGTCCACTCCGCCCCCGAGGACAAGGCCCTCAACGAGCGCATGATGCGCGCCCTCGCGGGCGTCAACGCCAGCATGATGGCCGGCGTCCGCGGCCGCCGGCGCTACGGTGCCGACTCGCCTCCTCCGCGTCGAACAACTCCCCGTCGTCCGCCTCCGCGTCGCCGTCCTCCGCGAGCTTCCCCTCCGGCGCGGGCGTCCCGCCGTCCTTCCCCCGGGCTCGTTCGCGTGTCGGCCTTTGGCGGCGCAAGCCCCATGGCGTCGCCGTCCGAGTACGGCGGCGCGTACGACGGCGCGGGCTCGCTGCTCCCCAGCCCGGGCTTCGGCGGCTTCCCCCGGTCGCCGTACGCGCAGTACGCGCACGCGCAGGGCGGCTCGCCGTACGCCTCGCCCGCCGCGCTGTACGAGGGCGCCAGGGGCGACTACCTCTCCGCGCGCGCCGTGCGCGTGAAGCAGGAGGAGCGCGACGGCGAGGACGGGCTCGGGCTCGAGGGGTCCTACGCCGCGCTCGAGGGCGCTGCGTCGTCTTTGTCCTCTGCGCAGCACCACCAGTCGCACCACCAGCACGGGCACCACGGCCTCGTCAGCTACGCTTCGAGCAGCAGCCTCTCCTCGTCGTCCTCCGCGTCGTCGTCGACAAGCGACCGGCCCGACACCGCGCGCCAGGGGCCGTGGCCCCCGCCGAGCAGCGTCGGAGCCCGTGCGTGGGGACGTTCTGGGTCGCGGGGCAGCTCGAGCAGGCGCGCGCGGAGCAGCAGCTGCCCAGCCCGCCGCAGAGCCCGCCGTATTACGGGGAGCTCGTCCACTCGGCGCACCACGCCGAGTACACGCAGCACCCGCACGCGCACGCGCAGGAGTGGGACGCCGGGCACGACCAGCAGCAGCAGCAGCAGCTCTACGGCTGGCTCGCGGACGGCACCGTGTCGAGCGTCGGGGAGATGAGCAACGGACAGTACTACGCCGCGCTGCAGAGCCCGCACCACCTGCACGACGCACACTCCCAGCAGCAGCAGCAGCAGCAGCAGCTGCTGCTGCTGCAGGGCGGCGAGTACTTCTCGTACCAGCACGGGGGTGTGTACGCCTAGCTTTGGCTCCGAGGAAGAATATACGAATGTGTGAGTCGCCCTCCCCTCTCTTTCCTTCGGCGACGACGTGCTGACGACGACAATTACAGAATGTTATAGTATGTACCACCAAACGCGGCCGCTCGCTTGGAACTCGAATCACCCACACACACACACACACGACACTCGCATGACACTTTCTTATCTTGGATACCTAGCGTACACTTCGGCTTCGGGCTCGCCTTAATTCTTCCTTGCCTCCCTCCCTTTCTTTCTCCTGTCCTGTCCTTTCCCGACGTCCTCTGTACACTGTATGTACACTCGCTCCTTCCCTTTCACTGTCGTTTTTGGGTTCTGGGCTCTGGGTACATTATTCGTCGACTTATTATCTTCTTTGCCTTCCCTACGTATTTTATCTTATTTCTTCGCGACGTACATTTGCGGCGTTTTACTTCTTACTTACTTATTCTTCACGTACTTTTTCCACGTACGATTTTTCTTGTACTGTTTGGGACACACACACAACACAACGCACGACGCAATCTCAACGCAACGCATTTTCTTGGTGTAGAATAGGAGTCGGGTGTAATATTGAATGCAAAATGCAATGGAATGACTACTCGGATGGAGTGAATCGATTGTATTGAATGAAGGGATGGATGGAGTGGATAAAGAACAGGGTGGTGAGTGGGATGGAAAACAAACGACAGGGGAGGGCGATAAGTCCTTGGGAGAAAGAGAAGGAGATATACTTGGGAGTGCGGAGAAAGGAGAAAGGAATTAAGTAGCGGATTTCGCTTCGTCTCTGTTACAGACCAGAATTCGAAACGGATGACGATCAAGATGTACAGTGTAGATTTCGCTGCATGCGATTTGAAACAAAGTCGAGGCTCGGAGTCTGTCGGTTCCAATCCCAACATTCCGCCCGTCTTCGAAAGAAATTTGAGCACACCTTCGTCCGAGTCCCCGTCGCCTCCACGGGCCGAGAAAGGATGGTGCGATTGGCGGGCTTCCCTCCACGTGCATGCGAAGAGGTACGAACGTTTACGGTGACTTGGTTCCAGACATCCCGCCCGCCTTCGACAGAGATTGAGGCTTCCTTCTCATGATGAATCCCACCCCCGCTCTATTTTACTTAATTGAACTTCCCACCTACCCGGGGCCCGACGCGCTGACCCACCCCGAATATGTCAACGGTCCCGACGGCTGCCTCGCCGTACTTCTCATAATCATAAACCCACAATCAATATACCCACTCCACTTTGACGCCGTCTTGCCGTTGTATTCTCGGGTGATGCCGATTGCACATAAAGAACGCGATGTTGCACGCGCTACATACGCCAACACGGCGTTGCGGCGTTGGGCGGAGGCGGAGAAATGTCGGGCGCCTCGGACCGTACTATTAGGATTCGGGTTCGACTAATACGAGATGCGCATGTACTTACACAGACGCCGGCTGAGCCGAGATGCGCATGTAGCTCGCTGAGCGTTTGAATGTGTTAGTAAGCTCTGGCGCGCTTGAGATTAGAATTATTCTTTGAGGCCGAAGTTGAGTTTTGTATTTGGAGGCCTGCGTAGCTGAGCTCTTTCACAGTCAGTCTAGTTGATCGCATATCCAAAGACAAAAGAAAATATAAAAGGGAATGGCTCTCGAACGAGCGGGGTCCATAAAATTTCGGTTTGTTGAAGATACAATGTGGATGCATGTGCAACCGAGCCCTACCGAGCCTCGAACCGAGACTTGTTCGCCTAGGGGTGTCCGGGTACGTGTGTGTATGTCTAAACCTGTAACATTCACTAAGTAGTAGGGTTGATCAATTGTGTCAACGTTCGACCCAAGATCCGCCCTTTGTTCAACAGCAGCCCCGAATTTCATCGGAGCCCAGTTTCTATCCCTGCGGAAAACGGTTTGGGCCGCTCGTTTTGCGCGATTCGACAAAACCAGAAGCAAGAGAATGGCCCGGGCTCGAGCCGAAGGGCGGGGGTTTGGAAGTTGATGCATCGGTCGACAAAACGATCTGGATGCGCGCCACCGAGCCTTTCTCACAGGACCGCACCTGCAGGTTTTATAAAGTTTAAAGTACCCTAAATCCTCTTAACAGGTTGAACTTCTGGATCTGTCATGCAATGTTAAAAGAAAGAAAAAGAATTACTGCCAAGCGACTGCTCGGGCATATAATATGGATGCGCACCACGGGCAACCGAGCCGTTCACACTGAGTCGGTTTTCTTGGATGTGTGGATAAGCCCAGTGGCCAGACCGCGCATGAAGCAATCTGTGTTGAATTTATTATTTGAGGTCGTTGTTATGAAGACTCGCAGTTGAACTCCTTGTAGATCTTCAGCATTTTTTTGATCCGTCGTGACCTATGCCGAGCCATCTGCATCCGTCCATCTTCCATCATGTATGCAATCCAATCTGGCAGGAGCTGTACACAGGTGGCAGAAGTAATATTCCCGCGCTGATACACATCTCTGATCCGGGATGTAAGCTTTATACTAGTCGGTCTTATGGCGCCGCTCGGCAGCGCTCGGCGAGTCGGTCCTCGAACGACCCCGACCCTCGACCCAATGCGGATCCACGCCTCTAGCACTGATTAATTCGCGAAGTTGACATCGCCATAAGCCAATCCAGACTCCGAGTTAAACGGCTGTTTCGTCCAAACGAAAGTTGAACACTTGCATATGCAGTTCGACTCAGTGAAAGTCTACAGGGCAGGTATGTATCAGTTTTACAAATGTTATAATATTGTACCTCGACCGCTTTATTTGATCAAAGTAATGGAGCGGTGATGGCGACGAGGACTTTTTTTTCGTATATTCGTAAGCCCTCATTGGGCGAACGTCGGGGACCCGGAGTTCGGGTGGTTCCAAAAACCCCAACAACCGTGAACGCAATTTGGATGGGCTATGGAGCTAAATTTATGTACGGTTCACAAAGTCGAATCATCCACCACTCTTATGCATACGAATCTGTACACTTCAGATACAAACCAGGAACATACACCTCACGAATATCCAGGGACCACCAGCAGCAATTGAATTAATATTCATCAAAAGTCCCCGCTGCTCTCGGTGCCGCCACCTTTACGTGCGGGCGGCGTTCGAAGTCTAATTGAGGCGCACATATGAGCAGAGAACAAAAGGAAACAATACGTTTTGCGTCGTTGAGGTGAGGTAAAGACCCTCGACTCACGTAACGCCGGGAAGAGCGCCGTACTATGGCGATAACGATTCGGATGGTGATTTGAACTGGGATACAACTGGCGGCCGGTTCTCCACTGTTAAATCTCGCCGACTTCCACCGCACAAAATATTGGATCCAACTCAAACTCAGGTTTCCTGATTGTGAATGGATCAAGTTGGAGATTGAACCATGGGCCATGTGGTTGAATTTAAGGAAGTCGGAGCAGTTTGATTCGACTCGACTCGACGTAAAAAGACCTTGGGCAGGATGCAGTCACTGACAGTAACGATCGCAGCATTGTTCATACCTAGGTAGTATATACTTACTGCGTCTTTGAGTTGCTGGTAAAAATCTCAGTCTACTTGGAGGGAAAGTTCTCTCACCAGAGTCCCATCCAACGTAAACGTCTTGCAGGATTCAAATCTATGGAATAATTGACAATCACCGGTGGAAGGAGTGCTAGGTATTCGGTAGTGCGTCTCAGGAGTTGTGTTGAGTTCAACGATCTTAAGGCATATCTCCGGACTTCAGCGGGAGATTTAATGAATAAAGATTTAGAAACGATGGGCAAGGAGCCCCTGAGATCCAGTCTGTATACAGAACAGATGGGGTGTATTCGATAGAACCACGAAACCGAATATTCTCTCCCCCTGGCCAGTACATACATCTTCGCGTGGGGGGAGACAACGTCGGAGTTTCGGGGATCTGTGGAGGTTACTTCATGGTTGATTTCCGGTGACTGACTCCAGCCGTTCACTCAGGAATCATCGGAACCTCTATTTTTGACAAGCTCTGGACGGCGGAGATCTTTGCAGGGAGGGCACAAACGCCGGAGATTCAGGGATCTACGGAGAAGGTATTGAGAAGCGCTGGAACGGAGATTAGTACCCGACGCTACTCGACGTTTCCGCATTGTCTACCTCTTGTTCAACAGCGCGATTGCCTGTGTTGATTGCCGAATTCCAATGCCAAAAAGAATTCGGCGGCGAGACAACATGAGATCAAAAATCGAAATTCCAGCGAGATGGACTGGGTCCAGGGTTGAAACGGCGAAGGCTGATCGACGCTCGGCTCTAGGTGCCGAGGACGTTCAACGTTGCCACACCCGACAGCGGTAGAATATTTGTCGTGAGCATGACAAACCGGAGAAAGGTGGGCAGCTTTCCCGTAGTTGACCGGATCGCAACGCTTTGGGACTAAGTAGATGGCCTACGACTCATGACCTACAAAATTGAATTGAATCCCAAGCGCTGCAGAAAGACTGCCAATTTCAAAGGCGGGAAGACGTATCATCCAGTGAACACATGCAGAGGACGTTGGCCGTCAGCTTGAAACGATGCCGGGCTATCATCCGCTACTTATCGTCATTTGCGGCGGAAGGCATTCAGTCAGCTTGACACGAGAGCGGCCTACGAGAGCCTATGAACGAAGTGAATATGAAACAACCCCGACGTCGGTATGGCTGGCGACAATGCAAGCTTGCATGTCACGTCCAAACCAGTACAGCCGAGTGCGCATCAACGGCGCGTTATCAACGAGTATCAACGCCTTGGTCCAAATCAGGCAAAAGGTTAAACTCAATTGTCACGATCTGCCAGTCCGCATGGAAGGCAGCCATGGGACTCACGGAATCCCCGCGGCGTTTCGTTGAAAGATTGGCGGCGAGAAATACATGGCCACGAATTTGAAATGGCGAATCCCCAAAATCCAGCGAGCGGAACTTTAAGTATCGTGGTACGATTCTGGAAGTGGTATGGGGCCGGCACCATTCCTCGAGTGTTGGACAGGTTCGCTGTGCAAGCTTTTTTGATAGCGTAGGTGTGGCTTGGCGCCCACATGGATCTGTATCGCATTTGATGAGCAGATTACGGTCCCACCAATCGGAGGCGGCGGTGTCCCGAGGATAGCGGCCGAGAATTAATTGTCAATTAACGGATCGCGATAGCAGTCCCTGAATGACGCAGCTGGAGTTTATGTGGTTGACGATTGAGCGTCGGTGCCTGTGAAGTAATAAGTCACCGGATGCCAGGCGCGCCACGTTTTGCAGGCAGCAGCACCGACCGTGTTCTATTCTGGCTGTCCGTAGGTGCTCGGTCCGAAATAGCGCAGTGAAGGCATGGCAGGCTGTGGCAGGGAAGTCTTGATCTCCCAGTCTGTTGATTCAACTTGATATCTCCCCCACACCCAGAGCACGGCTCCGAGAGCCCATATGGAGAGCAAGAACCGGATCGGCACAGTGATGGGAAGACCTAAGAGAGATGGTCATCACCACGTTTGGAAGGCATACATAGTCAGAAAAAATGCCTCCGGTGGAAGCAAAAGCAACGAGGCAAGACCTGCGGTGGTAGGACGCGCAGAAACGGGGGAAAATTGGGAAAGAGGGCATTCTGAAAGTCCGCCCGCTTCCCCACCGGGAACAAAGCAAGAAGAAATGTGTGCGCGTGGTGAGATGCGTCGGCTTGCAAGGCATTACATATCTCGGTGAAAGATATTCTGGACTTTTGTTCCGCGCTTGACAGACATGCAAGCGGAAATCTGATCAGGAAAGGCCGCCGATATCATGATGGCATCTATACTGTTGGAATCGGAACAAGAACACCACAAGAACAGACGAGAACAAATCGCTCACTAAAATGACAGATACACTGCGTCTTATTTCAAGGTGAATATCAAAGGATTTAGCCATTAACCGTCCAAGGCCGAAGAAGGTCTGATGATGAGAAGGATCTAGCGGTACATAAAATTAGATCTAACTAGAGGAACGGGGTATTGTGTTCAGCCCAATACTCGCCCGCCGACGTGGGGAGGGTCACCACACGTATTTGTTCTGCTTTTGGAACAAGACGCTGCCCCAGAGAATACAAAGATCTTTGGGGAGAGAAAATTACCATACGTCTCTGTTAAGACATAATTAGCATCCGGGGGTGTGGGAGGGAAGCTTTTGTTCCGGTACGCCAATGCCAGTGGAAGGATTGCCTCCCGATTGATCGAACGCCTGACTGGCGGGCAGACATGTGAAATGGACGGTGATGATCAAAAACGGAAACCAAGAATCAAATAAGGAGTTAGACGTACACACTTGAAGTCCAAACGAACACGGGGATCGTCACAGTTTGAGACGGGCCAAACTTCTGGGGAGGGAAAGAGGATCTATAGAGAGCCACTAAACCCGTGGGTGGGCCCAGACCTTACAGGTCGACCAAAGACAGGGCATCTTCACCGAACCGCCAAGTATAATTATCATAAGCAGCCTGATCATACCTCTAAATGCGCGATCACGACAATCTGGAAGGTGACGCACGTCAAGATCGTGCGAAAACTCCCGAGCGTCAGAACGATCCGACGAGCACGACTGAGTACGTAGTCTACCCTCGCGTTTTTCCGATGAAGCATCGAGGTACAGTTCATCTCAATTTATGAATCTTCTGGGATGTAGCTTCTAGAGGGGAATCAGGTTTCTGTTCTGCACGCATATTTATGTACCGACCTTGTTTGGCGAAAGGTTGACAAGTACACGTAAAGGGTTCGTAAGAGTGAGATTGGACGGTTACTCGCTGCGTTTCTTTGGCGGTGATAATTTGTTGTATTTTCAGGACGTAGACAAGAGAAGAGACCCTAGTCTAGTATTCCCAGACGAGTCTCCTCTGGCATCTGGGCGGATTAATGAGTCACGCCATAATAATTCAACGCCAAAAAGCCGCGGTGGGTGCTTCGCACCATTTTTAATGAAATTTATACTTTTAAATAACACCACTTCGAATGAGGAAGTGGTGCGGATTAAGCTTTGGATGACGCAGGTACCATAGCTATGGGTCTGATTGACCAAAACTTGGCTCAAGACAGACAGGCACGATTTTATAAAGAGAAAGATGAGAACCGGGTATGAGCGAGGAAATGACGAGTTGTTGGACTGTGAGGTGAAAGCGACTCGGAAGCGTATCTCGAACAAGACGTAAAGATTTTCTGACGTTCCATTGAGTTATGTTGAGGTCGTCCAAGATAAACGGTGTTGCGAGGTTTACAAGCGAGGTGCGAGTTTGCAGTTGAAACACCCTTGCAATTGAAACGTCTCCTGCGAGAGGCCAGCATGCGCAGGATGCTGCGTCAACGCCGCCGAGTCAAAAAATCTACATGAAAGTTCTGGCTGGCACTCCATCAGCCATTTGACAAATTTGTTGTGCCGTTTCGGGCGTTGTTTCGCGTTGTCACGTTGCCCACAACACACAACGCCACAACACCACAACAACAAGAAAAATACAATTCGCGGAAATATAAGTAGAGTGGAATCATGCCAAAAATTCGTACATATGATGGTCTACGTATCTATTTACAAAATATTCGTTGAATGCATCGAGTCGTGTCGCTGGGACCAGAACACAAGGCTCTTCGTTTGGATATGGCAAGAGAAAAAAAAACAGGATGTTCCGCACTGAGCGGTTGCCAGTGAGATACAGCCATGATGAAGGCAGGGGAAGAGACTCTAGTTTTCGTTATGGAAGTTAAGAGAGAAAGGTCTGAAAACGATATCCCTAACCCTAACCCCCACCTTAGTATGGGGGGTTGATATATCACCGACCTCTAATTGTCGGAAAGCCGTGATATATCAAGACCGCTAAGTTAGAGGGCATTCTGATATATCATGGTACGCTGAGTTTCTGGGCTGTCGATGAATTAATTTGCACTGCTCCACGACGGCGAGCAACATCCGCATGTTGATGGCATTGACAAAGATCTTCTTGACGTCGCGATCAAATGCGATCAAATGTCGTCGTCGTCGCCGGCAACGATGAGGACGAAATGTACTTCAAAATAACCAAAAATCACGAAAAAATTATAGCATATGGAGAGTGTAAGTAGAATACATACAGGATGGCAAGTAGGTACAATAAGGATATTCTGAGACGCAAAATGCGGTTTTGAGTGGAATTGCGCCGCATTGATTTATATGCATTTGCGCCGCCAGAACAAATGCTGCAGCGATGGAGCAGGCTGTAGGCCGTAGTTGACCTGTTCGCGATACTGTAGGTAAGTGCAGCACTGCCCATGCATCCGGGCGCCGTAGGTGCCGCGCCCGATTCCAGCGCCACCACCCCACCCCACCTCGGGCATTTGTACACACCGCGCCCGATTCCAGCTGCCCATCCGTCATACTCCCCAGTTGCTCTCCCCTTCCCCTCCATCGCTGATGGGGGGCTGCAGGTGAGGGTGATGCCACCATCCCAGCATTCGCGCGTCGCTCCGCATCTCACCCTCTGCTGGCGCTGGTTTCCACACCCATCCGGCTGCACCGCACTTTCTGTGCGCGCCCCGGGCGGTTGTCACTGCATCCCTGTACGCTACGCCGTACACGTCTCCGTCATCGCGCCGAGCTGCAGGGATGCAGGGCGGCGTTGGCGCGGCCATTTCTGCGCTGGCTGCGCTGGAATCACACCTCCCTGCCCTATCACAGAGACACAGCACCCCAGCAGATGTGAATCGGGAGATCAGCTGCTCCCCTGCGCTGCTCGCGGCACCGATCCGGCACTGCCGCATTCGCCAGCGCTTCGGGGTGACACTTGTTCACACACGCACCCACCAGCAGTGGCGCAGCGGCGGAGGTACTGTGACAAACCCCCGCCCCAGGTGCACGGCACACTCGATGGCGCACTCGCGGCCGTGTAGGTCCCACCCGCGCCGCAATGCTGGACAATGGTAGTGCACTAGCAGCGCCAACAAGTGACAGCTTCTAGCAGCGCACCGCGGGTGTGTAGACGACTTGCCCAAAGGCATGAGGGGGAGACGCACCGTATTGGGTGGGGAACAGTAGCGCGGCGAGTTGGTGGGGAATATATGCTGCAAACGGGGAAGAAGCGGAAGGTCAGCATCAAACGATGCTTCTAGCTACTTTGGACGCACCTGGAGCCCAAGTTCCCCGAATTTTGCACCCTCTTCGCAGTCTTTACAAGATTTAACGCCCAAGATAATTCGGCGTGCAAATGGCCGTATTCCAGAGGCTACGGTCCCCATCAAGTGCACAGAGCTTGTAGGTGAATTACTTCGAGGGATTCCAAGAGATCCTGACAAGATTTGGTCATGCCAGAGGAAGTATCAGGAGACGGCCACCAGAGATCGCGTGGTGGGTGAAATGGTGTGTAGCGAGCCATCGGTGGGGTGAAAATGCTTGAAGCGAGAGCCCTGGATGCCCACAGTGCTTTAGAAGAGAATGAGTGCCGAGCCATACGACGAGGAGACCAAGAAAGAGGTCTGGACGCGAGGAAGTCGTGGCGGAAACCAAAAGATGTAACACTTGTCACACCGGGTAGCGTTGCCGAAACGTCCGGACGGGCGCTTGATGGGCGCTTGACGGGCGCGCTCACAGAAAGCTTAGCTTCGGTAATTTGCGTCCCGCGCTGGCGAGCAATTCTGAGGAGACAGAATTCTTCAAAATCATTAACCGTACCCGCGGAGGCGAGTCGATTGGACTTTTAATCGACTTACATGACAATAACCACAGAAACATTGGACACAGGGCCAAATTGGCACGCGCACACGAAGAAAGCGTTGAAAATGACCAACTTTGTGGGATACTCGACATCTGAGGGCATATACGAGGTCCAGGATCCCCGCCGATTCAGAAAATGTCAAAATCCACGCTGGTTGAAAATAAAATAAAAATATAAGGTCGTAAGTGGGACGGGGCAGAGGTTGCACTAATGCGTCACCGTCACTTTTATATAACTTCTTGAATTGCCTCCATTTCTTCAAATCAACTTTCTTTTGTCAATAATACAACATCCTACACATCATTTATGATATTAGACGCCAAATATCTGGCCAGGTAAGCACCCACCGAACGGTTTTTGTGTTCAACATGCATTAGACGCCCGCTAAACGCCCGTCGGAACGCTGCCTCCGAAGAGCCGAAACTCCCGAAATGCCTCCAATTTCACTCATTTCACTGCTTCCTCTGCATTCCAAACACTTGTTGAGGCACGGACGGTGTCAAAGGTAATATATAATCATTCTCCAACATATTAAGCGATAGTAAAATGTGCTTTCATTAAGGTTCGAAGCATTTACAAGTGTACATATTCTTCCGGCTGTCTTTTCACCGCACAGAATAGATGGAGGGGCGTGCAGCAGGGGGAAAAGTAGAAAAGGCGAGAAAGAGGACATCGGACACGGCTGAGGAAAGGGTGCAATAGGCGGGGAAAATACAAAGACGGCCCGGTTCAAGAAGGGTGCAGAGTAGGGGGCAAGCGCGGGGAACAAGTGTGTGGGCAGCGGGGATCAAGCACGTGGATGGTGGGGATCGAACGTGCAGACGACAGAGAGCGAGCCCGTGGGCGGCAGGCATTGAGCACGCATGGGGTGTGGGATCGGGCGGCAGGCGGCAGACAGCGTGGGAGGCGGGTATCGAGTACGCATGGGATGCGCAATGAGCGGGCAGGCGGCGACGATCAAGGGCGTGGACAGTGAACGTGAACGTGCTGGGGAGGGACAAAGCCAGCCAGTGTTAGGGGAAGGCCAATTATCGAGCGCTGGGCAGCAATGTTGTGAGCGCGCGAGCGCGGTGGCCGCAGCAGGCAAGATGCAACCGCGCGAAGAACATCGGAAAACACGTGTATCGAAGCAGAACGCAGCAGTGCAATAAGCGGCATGCAATGAACGAAATTTGCGGGTGCCGGAGAACGAGTAAGCGCGCAGCTGGCACGGGAGCGGCGTGAGACGTATGGGAATACAATTGAGAGTAGCCTGGCTACTCAATCCGACCAATTCAGACGGAAAGGAGGCCAGTGGAGGCCAGTAGACAATGAAGGGGTGTGGAAGCCATAATGGCCAATTGCGCGGCCCTCAGGTAGATTAGAGAGCTACCAAGGGGGGAGGGTCAAGGTGGAATATGGAGGAAAACTTAAGATAGAGTTTCGAGGTAGCCGGAGCCCAGGAGCTGATTTTATTTGCAAATGTGGTCCGGGGGAAGGGTGCCAGCGTAGCGCCAATGCTGCGGTATCGAGAGCCAACGGACACCGGAAACTCGAGATAAGGGTGGAAACAAGAAAGAATAACATGCTAGTGAAGTTACAGAGCAAGCAGGAGGGCCAGAGGCGAAGGGAGCCCGTGCGGTGGAGGGCGGAAGCAAGATGCGAATGGTGATGGGAACGAAATGATCGCCCCGTTTGGAGTGGCTGTGGAGCGCCATCAATTGAGCGGGGTGGCGGGGCCAACGGTGGGCGCCCAAATCGGGCGGAGCATGCGCGCGGGCGGGAATAAAGGTGAGCTGATACTGTGCAATTTCGTTCAATTCGGCGGTCACGCGTCACGCACCCCCTGTGCCGCGATGAATTTTGGTTTCGGTCACGGGTCACGGCACCCAGTGCCGAATGTAAAATGCGTGACATTCGGGCCAAATCTCCCTTGGAGGTGCAAAAAAGGCAGAATTTTCGAAAATTTCCGTCTTGAATGCCGATTTTTTGGAGGTGTCACGCCAAACTTGGTTGGTTGCCGAAGTGCCGAATCGGTATTTTGGGTCACGGGTCACAACCCGTGCCGAATTGAACAAAATTGCACAGTATATCAGACTCACCTCTAACTTAGAGGTGTTGATATATCATGACTCTCCGAAGATCAGAGGTCCCATGATATATCAAATCCCCATATACGGCTGTAACCCCACCATCAATGACGTGGAGCAACGAAACCGGTTCTTGTCGAGTGATGGAACGCGCCCTCCAACCAGTTTTTCCTCCACTATCTAGAATGAGTTTCACGTCGCGAACCCGTATTCCTGGTTGGCTCAAAGATTCTAAGTACCTTTGCTCTAGATCTCCGAGTCTGCCTCTTTGAAAGCTGGAAATTGAATTAATCTGAACTGGAGTCGTTCCGTGCTCCTGTCAAAACGCAAAATCTACTGGAACACCAACTATTAAATGTGGACGAGCTGAACCGGAACTAGGCCAAGTAACTGACACCTTAATCATATTTCTCGAGAGTGGAAAGATGCTGTTGTGCCAAGTCTGCCACAACAGTATTCAAAACCAATTCGCCGGTCTTCACCAAGGTTGCGGATCGCGGATCGTATCGCTTTCTACCGCGGCTCAAACACTCATGGAGTCCGGGAGTCCTGGACCATTCTGTATGACACAGAGCCCAGATTGTTATCGTTGTCTCGGCCTTCACATTGACGGGATACAAACTTCCAACGGCGATGAGAACCCTGACAACGAGAACAGGGTGACCATTCGGAGTGCCATCCTGGCAAGGCTCGCAGGTGAGTCATCATCGCACGATGGCTGGCATCAAATATGACAATACTGTGGAATTTGTGGAGTTCGCATTTAATCAACCACACCGGTCATCCTCCTCGATGGCCGGTATTCAATATGCGAACGTCGGGGTTTGCATTCAAGTGGTCAGTTACCTTGACTCCCGGGGGAACCGCCGATTCGTTCTCCTTAAATGGTATGCTTTTTTTTGGAATGGGTCCCGTAATCTAGATTATTTACAGCATGTCTGGATAAGGCTGGTGCACGACTGTTTTTTCTTGGAGAACGTAATTTGCACAATACCGTGGACCCTGAAGACTCCAAAATTTGCCCTCCTTCGCCGAGTTTTCTTCCCTCGAGCCGCCCACATACGTTTTGGGGCCGGTTTCCTCGGGGACCACTTCGTCGATGATCTGAATGGTTACTCAATCCTTGGCTTTTTTTCTTCAAACAGTTCTCCCGGACCCCGAGCAAGAGTCAAACAGTCTTGCACCAGATCCTGGTGGCCAGTTCTCAATCGCGGATCATTTACACCTAGAAACAGCTTACAGCGAAGGGGGGAATGACATGAATGTTTCTCTTC
Source organism: Mycena olivaceomarginata (assembly GCA_029378375.1). NCBI lineage: Eukaryota > Fungi > Basidiomycota > Agaricomycetes > Agaricales > Mycenaceae > Mycena > Mycena olivaceomarginata. The sequence continues at coordinate 17,062 of JARKIC010000692.1, read as the reverse complement.
CTCGGGGCGTTCCTCACGCTGCACCATGAACATTTTACCCTAACCTTTGCCCAACCATTTAAAGTGAACCACTGCCAGCTGGTGCCAATTACCATCCTCATCTAAAGTCGGGTGTGCGCGTTTGAAAAGTCGCGACCTGGAGCCAGTCTTAATTGCACTCAGGTAAAAGCCTTTCCGCGGGGCGTACCAGTGGTACTGGCGGGAGCTTGAAGAGCGGAAAAGGACTTGCCTGCGGGTATAACATCTCAGTGGGTTTCTTGTCGTGTCTGCTGTTTTTTCGTCTGATTTCCTGCAAGTCAGATTAGGAGGGTCAAGAAAGACCCAGAACGCGCGGCGCGCACTTACAAGCAAGGTGCGGCATACGGAGGATCCAAGGGTGAGCGAGTGTAGTGGCCTGCATGAAGCATCGGCGGTCAGATTTCTGAATTTGGCTGTTTATACGAGAAACTCACGGCAGACGTCAGGAATCAGGGCTAAGTATGCACGGCCTAATTTCGATTCGTCGAACTGACTCACCTTGAGATTCGCCTCCCAACTGGTGTGTCAGCGCCATCCAGAGGATGTAAGCAACCCTCAGGCTCCATGTCAGCCGGCCGGAGAAAATTCTGGGCCAAACGTACCCAACACCACCAGAAATTGCGCAGTATTGTTTCGACGACTCGACTGTGCTTGGAATTGGGCCAGACCTTGGACCAGGCGACCTCCTGGAGGGTGCCTTGGCAGAATCTTACTTACCACGCTGATACTTAGTCTGGCTCGAGGTCAATCTCTCTGCGGATGGGCGGATGAGCGGGAACACGGAAACGCGGACTCGGAAATGGGTTCCTGCAGGCTGCCACAAGATACGGGGCGCGAGCCTGAAAGAGAACGGAGCGTAGCATTTGGCAGCTGTGATGGCGCTCATTGATCGATCAACTCAATGTTGATTCAATGGCTATGACACTCCATGCGTGAGTGGACAAGTTGCCTCAGGTGGCCTCCCGTAACTTATAAAGACCAAGGTGGACCAAGGTGAGATGTGTCCCACACACACTTTCCCATCTCAACCTTCCTTCCCTCTCTGCAATCCGCCGCTCGAAACCAAACCATGTCCGACTCTCATCGCTGACTCTTGGACGCTCCAAGACGGCATCAGCATGACCGTCCTGAGAAATCCGCTCCAGACGCGTGTAATTGTCACAGGCGTAGGGAAAAGGTTCTACGTTCCGCCCCACTGGCACGCGGTGCACGACGAGATCCACGTTGTCCTCAAGGGGAGAGTCGTAGTCACTCAAGACGGCGTGCGCCACGTTGTCGGCCCCGAAGACGGTGCCTGCCTTACCCGGAGAGGCGTCATCCACAGCCTCGAGTCCTGCTCATTATGGAGGAGACTGCGACGGCGCCTGAGGATGTGGGTTCCGCACACTAAGTTGGCGACGCGTTCGGGTATTTACTTTGCGATCCAGACAGAACAGAAGATATATTTCTTCCGTAACCTGGGTTCCCCGGGCATCCTTAGATCTCCCTCGATATCATGCAGGTTTTCTACCATGGGGATTCATACCCCAATTCCCACTGGGCTGCGATGGCTGGAACGACCTGTGAGTTTGTCTCCACGCAAAATGAAGCTCACTCGTCTATTTCTTTCGTGCTCAGGTGATCGTGGCGCTGAGCGGATACATCGCCGTTTTTTGGGTACCGTCTACCCGATAAGAGGCTCAGGATGGATCCGAGCCGATTCCCGAGGAACAATAAAGATTAGCTCAGTTAATATGCGTTGAGAATTTAATGTTGTGTCCAGGTCTTGGAAACCTTATCGATTACCGCGTTAATTACTGTGAAACATTAGCGTCCCGAGCCTACGAGTCTCGAGCTCCGCCTCATCGCGATCATCGACCTTTTTGTTGGGAAGCAGATTCAGGAGCCTGGCGCTCTCGAACCCTCCAGAACAAAAAGGGTAAATGTACACCTCTGGATCAATCCACGCCTTCCGTACTTCCCTTGGGACTCATCGTGACCGGTAAATCGACTCGATCGTCGACGCCGCAATTCGAAAATCGAAGTGCTCCTGCACTGCAAGTGTGGAAGCCGCTCACTCTCTGTCCGCCGTCTTTCGGAAGACTAGCCGTATGGATAATGGGTCTGCTCACTAACTGGATTATTCTCCTCCAAGGAATTTAATTTGAGAACTGGATCCCGCGACCGTGAAGTGCCTCTGAGATTCACGTGATCGCGTTCTGGCCACGTTTCACCTTCCTTTTCTTTCCCTCGCCACGAGGTCGCACCAAAGCCATGAAAGCCTTTGAAGAAGGTCCAGCGCCTTGATATGCACAACCTGAGCGATGTCCTTGTGATCCTTACGTTTCGCCGCCTGGTGCCATCTTCATTCAACGTCGCGTATTAATTAATTGCAGGCGCTCTTCCCGCCCCTGGTATCGCGCACGCGTGGCGGGGTACACACTGCACAGCGCCGTATGGATGAATTATTATCTTTTTCTTTTATTTTCTCGAGCAGGCTCTACCTGCCCAGTTGTTCCCAAGCCCGAGCCCTGCCCAAGCCCAATCTTTGCCCGATAATATCTTCACCCCCCCCTTGGCAATTAATGCACTGCTATTCTTCCTCCCGCCTGCCCCGGCTCGGACGCTGCATTCATTCGTTCTCCGCACATCGGCACTGCGTGGCAACGCAATGGAGTTGCTGAGCGAATCCGTCAGCCCAGTCAGCTCTGTGTCGCCATTGATCGATATTGATCAAGTTGGCGGACTGAATGTTGTTCGCGATGCTATTCGCGTCCGCGTCGCGGCGTCGGTGCACAACATATCCCGACGCGGTGTGTCGCGTCGTTTAATTATGGATGCAGCGCCTCCTTGTACTTTGCTGGTCCCATTATTCCTTCCTGCGCACGTTCCTTTTTATTTTGATGAATTCAGAATCGAACATGGCGGGGTTCAATCAGTCAGAACTTACATACCCCAAACTGCACATGCTGACAGTGTCAATCTATAGCTACAGCGCCGCTGAGTTTGAAATTCGGTTAAACCCCTTTTGTTTCCGTAACGCCATTGCGGTGGGCCAAGATCAAGTGTAAGTCAAGTGATTTAATCTGTATTTCTTTCTTTCTTTCTTTCTTGCTTGCTTGCCTGCGTGCGGAGTCACCTCCCCAACGGACGCAAGCCCTGGTCCCTGTAATCCAAATATTAATATTGATATCAGTATCTCGCGCAAGCGCCCACATACACCCATGCATGACATGCATCACAGCTGCCGCCCCGCAGATGAGTTATCGCATGCAGCTCAAAGTACTTCCTTGATGGGATTTTCTGCTCACAAACTGTCACGGCGCGACACTGTCGACTTGCTGGCGACAGATGTGCCAGATGTGGCCCGGGTCAGTGTGAATCATGTCGTTTTCGCTGTTTACTGTATTTTACTAAGCTTCTCCGTCCTGAGTCAGCATGGGGTAAGTATTTTATTTTCTTGCATTGCTTTGCTTCGCTTTGGGTTCAACGTTAAACCTTCGAGTGGGCCCGTAACGGTTACAACTTACACCGAACCGAGTGAATGTACCCGAAATTATACTTATCCACTGGGGCTCCACATCGATAGATATCCTTAAATTCTTGCGTGCTTGCTCTTCCTCTCTTATCTAACCTGGACCAACTCCACCAACCCCAGCAACGAACCCAACAGCTCCAGCTCCAACTCCCAACTCCAACCATACCACCTATGGCCTAATTAATTTTAATTTTTATCCGCGCCCAATATCACGCGCCGTCCCGCGTCCCGATCCTGCCCGCGTGATGTGGGATTGGCGGGGTGAATGGTCGCAGTACTAGTCGCGCAACTCCATGGCGAACAACTCCAACTCCAACACCAGCCCCAATCCCATACTAAGTACCACCTCTGGCCTAATGTAATTAATTCAATTGCACCCAAAATCACCCGGGTCCGCCGTCTCTAATGCGAGTCTCGTGCGGTCGCGTGATTGCCTCCTCATCTTCCTCCTGTCTATATACTCCACTGACTTCATTCATTCATTCTACAGCGCCTCCTTGCATGTAGTTCAATTTTTTAATTTGAAACCATCCGCATTTCCTGGACCGTATACCGAGTCACCTCTTCGAATTCGTCCGCGCACACTTCAATCTTCACTTCACACGGCCACCTATTGCCTAATTCGTTTTAAGCCCGCGTCAGTGCCGCTCGCGTGGCCGACTGTATGTAGCACATAAGTACGGCGTCTCAGATCGACGTGCACGGACACTTGAGTTCGACACCTGTCGGGGTGAATGATGCAAGCGCATACAAGAGGTGTTTGACGCGCCAAACACGGTCTATGCAGGCGAGACGCGTCGACGCGTCGCGTTCTCGTTTCCCCTTTCGGTTTCTTTGTCCCGTCATCTATATATATCGGCCCCCGTTACATTTCTTTCTTCGTCCTCATCCTCTACATACACTCACATAGCTCGATAGGTATTCTCATCGTCCTCATCCTCTACATACACTCACATAGCTCGATAGGTATTCTCATCGTCCTCATCCTCTACATACACTCACATAGCTCGATAGGTATTCTCATCGTCCTCATCCTCTACATACACTCACATAGCTCGATAGACAGTCTCTTTCTTCTTTCTGTCTTTGAGGACACCGAGCACCATTGCGCCGGATCACTGGAAATCTCAGCCTCGCATCGGGGGTCGCTTTGCGCGCGCTTCCCCTCTTCCGCCACCCATCTCCTCAGAGTCGTCTCGCGCGACTTCTCGTGTCGCATCCCGTTCCCCATCGCCGTCAGCGGATCAACACCCCGACGTTGACACGACTTCTTTGATCGACGACCTCTCTTTCACCCTTGACCAGTTCCATCTCGACACCATGGCCGACAGCGACGCCTCTTCTTCCGCTCCACCGGTCGCCACCCTTTCACCCGAGATGGTGGCCTTGATAGCCGCGACCGTTACTTGCCGCCTTGAGGCCGCAGATTCAGCCTCCAGCCGCGGCGCCGCCTGCGCCACCCATTGAGCCGCCTTTCACGGGTTCTAATGCGACGACGGAATTCGGAGGTAAGTCGCTGCCCGCGCTCTTCCCCTCCATCGAGTCCAAGATTATCTTGGATATTCTCTCGCACACCTTCACGCCGCTGGACCTTCCGCGCCTGCTCTCGCCTCTCGCTGCTCGCCAGGATTATGTCGCGCCGCCATCATCTGCCCCCGCCACTGAGCACTCCCTCGCGCTCAAACATTTCCCTTCCTTCCACTCCCTGCTTCGTCCGCTGCTCAAGTACTTCGAAGTGCTTGCCGCCTTCGCCGCATCTTCCGAGAAGCAGTGGGAAGTCTTCGCGATCACGCGCTCCCTCTCGGATTACGTCTCGCACCTCACCGAGCTCCACCAGCAGTACAAGTGGTCTGCCGTCGTGATCTACCACGTCGAGTTTCACAGCGCTCGTCTGTGGGATATGAAGGCAGGCAACTACTCGGGCTGGGCTCGCCCCGATCACGGCCTGCTTTCGCGCCTGGTCTACTCCCACCCCCTTCCCCCTCCCTCGGCTTCTGGCGCGCCGTCTTCTAAGCCCACGTCCGCCAAATCGAAGAAGGGGTCCACGCCGGTCGAGCAACAGATTTGCTATGACTGGAACACCGGGATATGCAAGTCCTCGCCTTGCCCTGCGAAGCGCCGCCACGTCTGCCGCACGTGCGAGGGCGACCACCAGAGCTCCACTTGCCCGAAGAAGACCTAGGTCTTCGGCAGAGCGAGCCGTCGAGCTCGCGCCCATGCTGCTCGGCTCGCTCGCTTGGGCCAGCAGTCCCCGGTTCCCCCCTCCGTCCCTGCACCCTCGTCACTGCCCGCTTCCCCGTTCCAATCCCATCTTCCTCATGCTCATCTCTTCCCTCCCCTTGCTCTACCGCCGCTGCGCCCGAATACCTCCCCGCGCTGTAACGCAACCCCTTCCTCCTAATCACGGCCAGCCGCCTGTCTCCTCTTCCCTCAATCGTCGCGCTTGGGATTTCTATTTAGAGGACTATCCCGACCGCACATTTGTAACTTCTTTACTTCAAATAATTGATTTCGGGTGCGACATTGGATTTTCGGGCCCAGAACTCGTTCGACCTGTGAAGAACCTGAAGTCTGCGTTCGAGCACAGTCAATTCCTGTCTGACGCACTGTCCACACTCATTGCAAAGGGTGCCGCTGCTGGTCCCTTTCCATCCCCCGCCTCTCCCCGAACTACGTTGTTCTCCTCTTGGTGTTGTTGAGCGCAAGCGCAAGCCTGGCAAGCTTCGCATGATCAACCACCTTTCGTGGCCGCGTGGCACCTCCGTCAATGACGGAATCCCCGACGTTGAAGCTCAGATTTCCTATGATATGTTTGAGTGCGCCGTCGCTGACCTCCGTCTTTCTGGCCGAGGTTCTTTAATGGTCAAGTTGGACCTCAAGGATGCGTTTCGCCACGTCCCAATTCGGGTCGCGGACCATCACCACATGGGCATGTTCTGGAACGGCGCGTTTTACTACGCCATTGTTCTCATGTTCGGCCTGCGCTCTGCTCCGTACATCTTCAATCTCTTTTCTGAAGCTCTGCACTGGATCATTTCACGTCACATTCCGGCACGTCTTCGCCACTATCTTGACGACTTCTGGTTGGTTTTCCGTCCGGGAACTGACCCCGCTCTTGCGCGCGCAGCGGTGGAGTGGATTCTCGCTCTTGGGGAAGAGCTGGGTCTCCATTTCCAGGAGGAGAAGACTTTTTGGCCGTCCCTGATCCTCGACTTCCTGGGTCTTGATCTTGACTCGGACGCCATGGAAGCTCGTTTGCCAGAGGACAAGCTTGCGTATCTGCGCGGGTTGCTGCACACATGGAGCCACAAGCGCACCTGTTCCTTGAGGGAGGTTCAGGAGCTCATTGGCTTCCTGCAGTTCAGCTCGCAGGTCATCCCACGCTCGCGCGCCTTCATTCGCCGCTTGATCGACTTTCTTCCAAATTTTCATCCCCTTTCTCGCGCCTGCACATCCCGTCCGGCGCGCGCTCCGATCTCGGTTGGTGGTCGACGCTGGGTGCCAGCTGGAACGGCGTCCAGATCATCGCCTCTGACCGGCCCACTATTTCCATCGAGACCGACGCGAGTGGCCGCAAGGGGCTGGGTGGTGTTTGGGGCACATCCTGGTTTGCCTCACGCTGTCCTCGGCGCTTCCGCGACCGCGACATCCAGTTCAAGGAGGTTTACGCTATCTTGCAGGCAATTTTGCGGTGGGGCGACACATGGTCTGGCACCCATGTCGTCTTCCGATGCGATAATCAGGCAGTGGTCCAGTGGCTGAGTACGAGCACAGCGCGCTCAGCACCTGGCATGAGCATCTTGAGGCAGATCATTCTGCTCTCCTCCGTTCTCCATTTCACTTTTTCTGCTGTGTGGATTCCAACATCTGAGAACGCGCTCGCTGATGCTGCTTCTCGTTTTCAGTACAGCCGCCTCTTCCAGCTGGCTCCACAGCTCTGCCGAACATCCTCAACTCCGCAGTTCCGGACGAGTGGTATACGACGCATGCTCACCTCCCTCGAGAAGTCGCATTTTTCCTCTGGCACGGGCTCGCTTCCTCCACTCGGGAGACATACTCCTCTGCCCAGCGATCCTTCCTCAATTTCATTCGGCTCAACCCCCAGCACGGCCCCGCTTCCGGCCAGCTCCTTCCTGCGACCGAGATCGGGCTCATGGCCTGGTCCGCCCATCTTGCTAGCAAAGCACGACCCTGTCAGCACAAAACCATTAAAGGCTACCTCTCTGCCGTTCGTTCCCTCCATGTCGATGCAGGCCTTCCTTTCGAAGTCTGTCACTCCCCAGCGTTGCAGCGGGTCATTCGGGGTATCAAGCGCTTCCAGGGTGACCGTGACCGCAAGCCCAAACTTCCCATCACTCTCGATATCCTCGTCCGTCTCGGGCTTGTCGCCGGTGATCTGTCCAACATCGACAACGCTATCTTCGATGCCGCTAAGAATCTGGCCTGGGCCGGATTCTTGAGGTGCGGAGAGTTTACTGTCGGTGACCGCGCGAAGTTTGATGCCGCTGTCCACCTTACGCGCGACTGCATTCGGTTTTTTGAAGACGGAGGTAATGAGTACATGGAGCTCACTATCCCCGCTTCCAAGACCGATCCCCTTCCGTGGCGGCGTGACAGTTGTCATCGCGGCCGCACCAACTTCTCCCTCCACTTGTCCCGTTCGCTCCATGAAACACCTTTTCACCATCCACCCTCTTCCACCCAATGCTCCGCTTTTTGGGAAAGCTGACTCCTCTCCCCTTCGGCGCTCCGAGTTCATCCGCACACTCAAGGCCCGCATTTCAGATATCGGGCTCGACCAGTCTGGGTACTCAGGTCATAGCTTTCGGCGGGGCGCAGCCACGGCTGCTGCAATCGCCGGGTATGCTGACTTTGAGATTCAGCTCCTTGGCCGCTGGCGGAGCGATGCGTACAAGCTGTACCTCGATGTGCCCAAGAACCGAGTCTTGAGCTTGTCTGCTCGTCTTCATGTGGCCGCTGCTCCTGCTGCAGTCTCTTGAGCCGCTGGCTCTCCGCTGCATCCCTGTGGCTCGAGCGCGGTCCCTTACGGTCCGAGCGAGAGAGCTCTGGCGACCAATCGATTTCCCGTTTGTCCCCAAACACTCTCTCCCTCTCTCCTTCTCTCCACAAGACGAGCAAGCCATAGAAGAGGTGTTTGACGCGCCAAACACGGTCTATGCAGGCGAGACGCGTCGACGCGTCGCGTTCTCGTTTCCCCTTTCGGTTTCTTTGTCCCGTCATCTATATATATCGGCCCCGTTACATTTCTTTCTTCGTCCTCATCCTCTACATACACTCACATAGCTCGATAGGTATTCTCATCGTCCTCATCCTCTACATACACTCACATAGCTCGATAGACAGTCTCTTTCTTCTTTCTCCCACCCTTACCGCTTTCCCTGTTCTGTTGTATATCTGCTTTCGCCGATGCCGGCTCGAGCGCGGTCCCTTACGGTCCGAGCGAGAGAGCTCTGGCGACCAATCGATTTCCCGTTTGTCCCCAAACACTCTCTCCCTCTCTCCTTCTCTCCACAAGACGAGCAAGCCATAGACCGTCCACGCTATGCCGTTCCGCTACTGTTTCGCCCCCTCAAGGGCTCGCATGCTCGCACGCACACAAGCACCCACATGTTTCTCGTTTGTTTAAATTCTTTGGGCGAATAGACTGAATGAATGGTCGACCCCTTACATGGGGAGGCGAATCCGTGGGCTTTCCTCCCCCAGTCGTCCAGACGGTTTCGCTCTACGGTGGCGACCGCTGAAAATTGATCAGATCGTGATTTTACGGCGGTTTGTGAGTTGCTGGTCAAAATCCAATCAAGATTAATTATTTTGAATTCGATTTAGCATCGTATTATATTGGGGGAAGACTGACTGGGGAAGGAATAAGTATTGATATCAGTCACTCACACTGCGGTGAAGAGGCGGCATTGTCCAGGAAAACAACTGAAACACAGGAGAGGTGCACGCAGGCCAATGGAAAGTAAAACAAAAGGGACAAGAACACCCACACTGAGAAGTGGAACATCGGGATGTATTTTGCACCGACCTCCCCGAATGTGCTATTGATTCTTGAATATTGGACGTTGGATATTCACGCTGTCGCTGTCCGAGTCAACCAACTTCCATATCGAGCTGAGACAGTTTGATCATATTCCCGCCTCACGAGCATTGTGATATGTAAAGGTTGATTGGGCTACAGGCGTTTTGTTTTGCATTTCGCGCCGGACCTGTGCCAGAGCGGCCGAATAATGAAAATACAGGATAGGCCTGCGGTGGCCTTGTAAGGGGAAATTGGATTCCGGCGAGCATTCATTCAGTCTGTCAAATCGTGTCGTCTCCCCCTATAAAAACAAGCAAAACGAGCAAATTTGTGGGTGGTTGTGTGCGCGGATCTAGGCCCTCGAGGGGGCGGGACAGCAGCGGAACGGCAGGAGCAGGATATATCATTGAACATTCACCCCGCCAGACGTGTCCATCGCGCCACGTCGAGCTGAGACGCCATATGTGTACATATATGCACTCAGTCAGTCTCGGCCACGCGAGCGAAACGCGAGCACTGACACTGACATGGGCTTAAACGAATTAGGCGATAGGTGATATCCCGTCTGCGGGCCCGGGGCGGAAGTGCGGATAAATTCGAGGAGGTAACTCAGACTGGCATACAGCCCATGGATGGTGAAGAAATGATATCCAATAAATCCTTGCAAAAAATTGAACCACATAGATACAGTTAAAGGAGGCACTGCAGTGTGCGTTCACAGTTCCAGGCTCGCGAAATACAAAACACCTGTAGCCGCATTGATGTTAACGCCAGCCGTACGTCGCGTCGATCCTCGCGCGACGGGGTGACAAGTACATTTCCTCAGCACAAACATGCATGATCAAACTGTCCCAGCCCCATATGGAAGTTGAAGTTGACAACGTGAATGTTCATGCTCAATGTTCCACATTTGGGTCGATCCGTCGGTGTAAAATATATCCCGACTCCGCGATGTTCAACTAAACTTCTCAGTATGGACGTCCTTGTCCTTGTCCCTTATTCTGTTTTGCTTTCCATCGATGATCCTACCTGCACATCTCCGTTCGTGTTTCAACTGTTCCTGCTTTGACAATAAGGCTCCACACGGTCCCGCTCAAGAACGCCAGAATAAGCTGCGCGCACGGTGTGCATCCTATTTCAAGCGTTAACGAGTTTATTTCACTGAGCCGGCATCAAGAACACGTTCAAGTTTGATGTTGAACAACAATGAGTTGTTGATTTAGTTTAGGTGCTCAAAGTTGGACAGTGATGTCTGATCTGGGATCTGGCCTCTAGGTTCAGCATTTTTGTTGGCCAATAGGAAGGACGCAAAATGATCATTGCGGGGAGGCCGAGTCTGAAACAAGATCTGGGGCGTTCAGATTTCAAGCGGCCGGGCAGATGAGATTTGGATGAGATTTTTGGCGGACAGCAGAGTTTCAAAAAGAGCCTGAGCCCGAGTGCATTCGAGAATGTAACGAAAGAATGATCATGCATGCTTCGAGATGGACGTACTTCTGGATCTTGATGAAGTGGTGTGTAAAGAGTACAAAAGGCTACTTTCCGGGGACCCGGCGAACATGCAACCAGAGCGAGTACAAAGCATCGCTATGTGCATTACGGGAGAAAATATGGAGGGTTGTGTCGTGCCTCCGGCCTGACTTTCTGTTCAGAAGAAACGGAATGTTAATGTTCAGTGAAACAATTCACACGAAGAGAGAGCGGAGAGCGTCATTCCGAGCTGGAGGCGGGCGAGTTGTGACAGAGCCCTTCTGTATTCTTGGCGGCTACAATTCCCGGCTCCTGTCGGCGGGTCAGCTTGGACTAGCTAGGTCGCGAAGACCTCACCAGGTGCCTTTCAGGAGGGTACCAACAAGCCGCATCCGAGTTATGCGCCGGCAAACACTTTCTGTCATTTAGACAGTTCGCAAGCCATAATTGACCGCGACAGATGGTTGATAAGAATCCGTTCCGTTGATGCCGTTCAGAAGGTACAGTATATATTCGGCCCATGAATTACCATGGAACGTTCTACGATCGATTTTAGGGTACGTATGCTTCGTTTGCACATGGTAAATCCCATTTAGACCAAGCACATTCTCCTGCTGTGAATGGTGTTATGGATTGGCTGTTCTAAAAGTCGATTAGAATGGGAAAGACTCACTCGGCACGTCATCGGTTATCCGGTAGACACGGGGATGGGTTCAAATTGTCGCAGGCCATCGAGAGGATAGTCACAAATCCTATATTTACCCCTTGTGCAGCGGAGATAGAGGATATCGTCCATGGACGTTTTCGGTATTCGAGATTGCAGACATGGCAGGGCAGCGGCCAAACTGCGCACAGGTATCAATCCAATCCCAGTGGAATGGAGAGAAAGCGGACCAAGACTCTGCTCGGTGCCTTTACGCTAACTCGAAATTAAATCCCGGAATCAAACGGATTGGGAGAATCCCATGGCACCACCAAATTAATGGTGATGAATGAAGCTGTCCGTCCTGTCGTAACGTCAAGCTAGCTCGGCATCAGACGCAATGTCGGAGGACAGGCGGGCTTCGGATCCCAAGTAACCCAAAGACCGACGTGAGGGAAACGAAGAGATCTCGAGTGGCCCTGGGGCCATTCAGTATCGGAGACATCCTGCGAGAATCATGGCTCGAGGTCGGCCGGTACCTAGTGGTTGTCAGCAGGCCAACACTACAATAGATAAGGGCGGGGTATTTGGTTCATACAGCGTGTGGCTAGCCCAGCTGCCCGGCCAATGATGTGAAGGGATCTTTGATAGTTGGGAGCCACAGACGTTGTTACGCAGGCGGTGAGTGGCTGAAACCTGAAAGAATGGGGTGCATCGCATCGTATTCATACCTAGCTTTGACTACCGCCAGTAGTAATGATGGTCCAGTGAAGGACAAAATGGAGGCAAGAGAACAGATATAGGAAGTCGTAGTTGACGAGGGAGGTAGGGTAAGCGGTGCGCGATGTGGAGCCCGAGGCGAGGGACGCGATGGAGAAGGAGAGGTTGTAGGAGAAGGACCCGGTGTAGGCGACGGAGAAGAGGGTGTGCTCGTCTCGATTTCAGGGCACTGCTGAGCGGTGGTTCGGAGGCGCTGACGTTGACATCGCGGATCGGAGTGGTGATGTCGAGCATGCCAGGGCAGCACCTTGATATTCGAGTCGATAATGCAACTGGGCAATTGAAGGCCGTGAAGCAACTGCCACATATCTGCCAGTAGAGTGTCGTTCGCCGATTAGAGTAATTAACGTTCACAGCGAGTCCTAAAACACTCACATATTTTCCACTACCACAAGGCCTTGCGACTCCCCGGATTCGTCCAGCGGACCTGTATGCAAAGCAGATCAGTATCTGAAGGCAAGGTCCAGCGGGAAGAGATATCAGGAAAGCAAGAGTTATCATGATGGCAGTAAAAGACTGAAAACGCGCGCACCGCACCCACAGCCCACAACCGAGGAAAGAACGGCCAAATGCCTGCGTAGCTTTCTGCGTCTACTTCTAGCTCGAGCTCTACCCCCAGCTCCACCGCCGCTCCGTCGAGGCAGGGTACAAAGCGCCGCGTCGGGCATGCCGTTGCCGTTCGCGGCCGCGGAGAGGACGAGGGTACGCAGTTTGCCACTCGCTTTCACTTTTGCGTTTCCATGCGTGTTCATGGCATTCGCGGTCATCTTTGCGGAAGGCGCGTCGAGCCCCGCAAACAGTTCCCCTGCGAACGCGAGCCGGTTCCGGGCGGGGATCCAGACCGGGAGGGAGAGGCGCAGGGTTTTGAGGTTCAGGAACGCAGATGCTGAGGGAAAGGAGAGGGAGAGGAGCGGTGCGAGGGCCGAGATCGTGCCGTTGAGCACCACGTCCAACTCTTCGATGCTCGTTACATGCGGCGCGAACTCGCGCCACGGGATACGCGCACGCCAGCCGATAGATAATGTTTTCAGCCTTGAGAGGTCGAACAGGTTGGAATGCGCCAGGAGGTTGTAGTCGAGCATTTCTGTCGAGTGCAGGGAAAGTGATTCCAGCGCGATGCCCCCGCCCTCTCCGCCTTGCGGAGACGGCAAAAACACAGGCCATTGGGCGTTGGGCATGGTCCACTCATGCGAGTAGCACGCAAGCGCCACGCGCACAATCCCACTGCCGGGAACGCAGCGAGCCCAGAGGCGCGTGAAGTCGTGGAACGTGCCAAACGTGCATTGAAGCGCGACGCGCCGCAGCGTGGGCAGGGCAAGTAGGTGTTGGAGGGCCGTCACAGTGGAAGGGTCGATGACGCCGTTGTACATGAACACTATTTTGCCGACATGTCTGAAAGGGAAGCCGCAGACCGTGGAGAGGGTCGTCGTCGCTTCCGGTTGGCGTAGCTGGATGTCGAGCCGTCGGATGTGCGAAATAAGATGCGGGGAAGAGGTGAGGGCCTCGAGAAGATGGTTCCAGCTGCCATTTGTGATGTGTAGGGCGCGGAAAATACGTGACTGGGCGGCGTACACCCAGAATCGGGAGACCTGAGCGCAGGATTTCAGGTCGTTGAGGGAGTGGAGATAAGAGAGGCAGTGGTCCAGTAGTTCTTGGATGTTCACAGTGTTGGATTGATCCATTCGTTGGTAGTTCGAGGAGAGTGGAAGAGCTGGTACCGAGTCCCAAGTCCCCAGTCTCGACTGCAAGTACCGACAGCCGAGAAGTCAATGCACAGGCTAAGGAGATTCGGAGACGAGGTGGGAGATGGAATGCTCTGACTTAAGAGCTCAAAGGGTTGGATTCCTTCGTCTGGTTGGGAGCTTGAGGGAGTCAGAGCAAGAGCACGTTTTGACTCAATTCGCATCAATCCTCCGGATGTCTCCGAGATGAGTAACAATCAAGCCCCTATGTTGAGCCTACATACTTCTCCGGTTGGAGTTTCGCTGGTGCGGAATAATATATATTCATCCACTCCGAATGAGAGCCGACGAGCGCATGTCTCTGGGCTCCACGACGCATTTAAACGGCAGCGGGTGACTGCGGGTTTAAATATAAGTAAGTCCAACAGAATTAGTACGTTGTTCAAGTTGCAGCACCTCACGGTTCCGGAGGCTTGACCCAATTGGGGCTCCACGCAATCCCCATTCTCTCGCGGCTCGGAGATATTGAACACCGAAAGGACCGCGCTGCATGCTAGGAACACGACGGTGTCGGCGAGCAATTTTCCTGACATTCACAAACATTAGACGAAGTCGCTTTACGTCGTTGACGTACCAGGGCATACCCTACACCGCCGAGTTAACCGGGCCAGAATAGGTTGAAGATATGGCTTACCGGCGCCCGTATCCGAAGCAAATCTGTGCAGGATCTTGTTCGGCCTCCTTGCCATCTGTCGCGATGAACCTGCTGGGTTTTAAACTCCATTGGATCTGCATATCGTTCCGGATCATGGCTCATTTCCTGAGCAGAATTATTTGAGTTTACGTCCTGGTGTTGACTGAATCGTCCAGTGACAGACCAGATATTCGCAATGACTAAGGATCCCTTGGGAATAAGCACCGGCTCCGAGCCAGCTCTGCTGTAAACATAATCCTCGCGAGCGCGGTGTGGGACGCCTGTAGGTTTCGTGTGGTAAACATGAGAAAAATGCTATGAAGAACATTTACCGATTGGGGATGCGACATGCCAGCGGAAGACCTCTTTGCACAGCGCATTAAGGTACGGAAGTTGGGCGCGGTCCGAGAGATCTGGAAACCGGTCGCGGCCGATCACTCTGTCGAGTTCCTCCTGTGCCGCCTTTTGAGCCTCGGGATAAAGGCTCATGGCCAAGAAAAAGCCTTCCAGTTGTGCGGCTGTCTGCAGGGGCGAATGTTTGCTCAACCGGTATCGAACGGAAGCAGTTGAAGTTCACCGTGTCGCTCCCTCCCTCTTCTATCGAGATAGCGGCCCACTTGACTAAATAATCATCGTGGCTCTTCTCTTCCAGTACGGTCGACACGAATGAATGTTCTGCTGTTCCGAAGACCTATGTAAGCGATGAGAATTCGAGCGGAAGAAGTGATTATTGAAAATGATTATCACCATCGTGTTCTTGACAAATTGCAACCCCGCGTCCACAGTATCGTGAAGCTGCTTGGACCACATCTTGGCTGTGGAATGGAATCCGCCTCCAGGCAGCCACTCAGGCCAATAGCGGACTGAAATGAATAAACAGATGAAATCTGAATTTCATAGCTTCGAGGAACAAACACACGAATTGGTAGAACGTCGACCGGGAACGCCCCCGGAGCTGTAGAGTGAGAAAAATTACTTCCCGCCGTTGCGAACATCTCGAGAAATGGATCCTGCTCTGGGCCTTCGCGCAGGTGATATCCATATGCTATCCTAAGGGTAATACCCGCCCGTCGTGCTGCGACGCCTCAAGTAAATCACAGCACGGTTCTAACAAGAAAATCCACGCACCGCCGAATTTTGTCTATCAAGGCGGCCGGTTTTAATGCAATGTTGCGCAATAGTTTGTGGATTTCCGTCGAGATCAAGGGAGCAAATCGAGCGGTCGCAAATGGGTACCAAAGAGCCGATGAAAGAGCTTGCGCTCCGTCCGCACTCGATCGCCGTATTGAGAAAGGATGAGAGCATTGTTGAACCCGCACAGTTCTCCACCCATCGGAATCACGGGGCGGTCAGAAAAATTGCGCCCCGGACATCAAGTAGATCCTCCGCTACTTCCACGGAATTGACAATGATCATGGTCTGCCCCAATACAGTGAGGGAGAAGATGTCACCTGTTCGCATATTTGCTGAGCCCGTATGGTGGCGAGAGCGGTTAATGCAAGTTGGAACATACCCCAAATATCTCCAAGCTCTGCGAATTTCAGCCAGTGTCCTCTCCGTGGGCGCATCGAAGACATTGCCAACCAAAGGAGACCTCGTGGACCAGGTGGGACAGGTGAAGTCTTCCTCGTCCGGATATAGTTCAATGCCACAATGCCCGCCAAGGCGAGAGTGAGAATCGTACTCGTATCTAAGAGACCAAGAATAGTCGATGAAAGCCACAGCCATGAGAGCGCAGAGGATGAAAGCTGGTGCACGCGCGTCGCGAGCGAGGTTCTTGAATGACAGGCCCGGCATCTGGGCGGCAAGCCTTCTTTTCCCATGATCATTATCTATGTAATTGCCGCTCTCCAAAGTCAGCGACGCGCAAGTCGGACTGGGAATTGGAGACGGATTCGAGGGTGAGCGCGTGATCTGTATCTACATGGAGCACGAGCTTGGTTTTCTGAATTTACTTGTCACTTCAGGAAGACGGCCCAATTTCGACTAACCTCCCTTGAGATTCACCCTCAATTTCTACACCGAGGTTGGTGAGCTGCGAAAGTGACATGAGGTCGATAGATCAACACAATAAGTAAAGTGAGATCACGATCAAGTGCATACTTGATAGAGAGTGCCATTGACCCAGCAGATTCCGGAAACACGTGAAGCTTACGTGTCCACATCAGTTCCCAGGGCATTGTCCTGACTAGTCTAAGTCTTTGACCCTGCCACT